>JAHSQG010000028.1:600000-999277 GCA_020631755.1 Colletotrichum sublineola | reverse complement strand
CCTAACCTAACCCTAACCCTAACCCTAACCCTAACCCTAACCCTAACCCTAACCCTAACCCTAACCCTAACCCTAACCCTAACCCTAACCCTAACCCTAACCCTAACCCTAACCCTAACCCTAACCCTAACCCTGACCCTGACCCTGACCCTGACCCTGACCCTGACCCTGACCCTGACCCTGACCCTGACCCTGACCCTGACCCTAATCTACCTAAACTGTTTATCTCTTTATTCTCTAATCTAATATCTATCCCTTATCTCTTACCTTTTCTCCTATACTTATTAATTTACTTACTCTTACCCTTCTTTTTACTTCTTACTCTTATCTGTCTACCCTTTTCTAACTATCTTTTTACTTTTACTATATACTTACCTCTTTTCTACCTATCTTTTTACTTTTACTATATACTCTTATTCTTCTCTCTTTTACTTATAAACGTACTTATACTCTCTCTCTTCCTACTTATTATCTTCTTACTACCTTTTCTCTTACTTCTTAACTATCTCTTTTCTTTATCCTCTTACCTTTTTTCCCTTTATATATTCCTCTAACCTTTCTTCTTTATCTATATTGTTTCCTTTTTTCTCTTAAAACCCTTACCCTTTTATCTTATTTCTTCTCTCTGTCTTTAACCTTCTTTTTTCTCTCTACTCCTTATACTATACTACCTCTCTAACCCTAACCCTCTTCTATCTCTACCCTTTGCTGCCTCTATGCTTTGAACCCTTTGCTTCCTCTTAAATCCTGCCCTTTTGCTTTATTGTATTCTGAATAACCCTACCCTTGTGCTGCTCTACCTACTCTGTCTCTCTAACTCTGTTCCTACTCTGATGCTTTATCTTAAACCTTTTGCTCTGTTGGGTGCTGAACTGCATGGGGCCTTGTTGCCCTGCTCTGCCTACTCTGCCTCTTGAATGCTGACCTATGTGCTGTCTCTTTGTCCTTGACCCTTTTCTCTCTCTCTAACCCTAACCCTTTACCCTGCTGCGCTCTGTATGATGTGGCCTTGTTGCCATAACCTACCTACCTGGCCTTGTCCTCTCTTGTTTTTCCTCTGGTACTGGCTGCTGTGAATGTCCCTTCTTTGTTCTATATACCTCCTTCACCTACTTGCTTTATAACCCTCTTGGACTCCCCCTTCTTATCTATATATCTGTATGGCCCTCCTCTGTATCTGCTTGGGACGTCCTTATGAACCTCTTGTGATATGGCCTTCTCTATTATCTATTCCCCTCTTCTCTCCCCCCTATTCGACTGCACCTCCCTACCCTCGCCTGAACCCTCTGCCTGTTGCCACAACCGGCTTGTCGCCCGGCATAACGTACTCGCCTCGACGCCTCCCCATGTGATCCGTCGCCCGAACCACTGGTATACCTCCTCCTCGCTTGCTGCCTTCTCTATCCCATCCGCCCTACGCATTGCCTCGACTGTATCCTTATATACCTCTTCTCCCACCCGGATCGCTGCTGCTGCGAACATCTCTACCACCACCCCTCCGTGCTGACACCCCCCCTCCTCTGATCGACTGAACCGCCCGCCGTCCTCGTCCGATGCCTTCCACCCCCGGCACCACGCCTGCGGCAACCCGCAATCGAAACAACAACTGTACTCCTCCATCCTCCTCTGGCCGAACATCGCCTCCTCCATCTCCCTCCTGACCTTCTCCGTCCACCCCCACTCCTCCTCCCCTTGCCCCGGGCAATCCCTGAACGCGTGCTCCCGCCCGTCCCTCCTGCGGATCCCGCAATACATGCACTGCCCTGACCACCGCCCTAACCACCCCCTGAACCTCTCTGTCTCCTCGCCGGCCTGCCTGCGCTCCTGCCTCGCCTCCCACTGCTCGAACTGCCGCGCCCGCCGGCTGCCCTCGAACGCTACCCCGACGTCCTCCTCTGCCTCGCCCGCCGCCCCATCCTCGTCCCTAACCCTAACCCTAACCCTCTGCTGGCACACGTCGCATGCCTCCTCGCCCTCCTCGCACTCCGATCGGTCCATCCGCCCGTCCATCACCTCGTCCAACACCACCCGCCGACACGCCTCTCCGCTGACGAACGTCCTTGTTGAACCCTCCCGCTGCTGCTTCTCCTCCTGACCCCCTCGCTTCTCCCGATCCCGCTTCTCCTCCATCGACGCTCGGCTGTACACCACCACCGACACGCTCCTCCCGCCGTCCCGCCCGGCCCGCCCGCTCTCCTGCACGAAATCACGCAACCGCCGCGGCATGCCGGCGTGCACCACCAACCGCACGTCTGGCACGTCGATCCCTAACCCTAACGCGTTCGTTGCCACGATGACGCCTCCTTGTCCGCCGTCTCCCTTCCTCCACGCCTCCAACCGCGCCGCCTTGCCCTCCGTCGTGTCGATCTTGCTGTGGAACGCCGGGCAACCCAACGCGCCCGCCATCCGCTCCACACCTTCCACCGTCTCCCCGTACACCGCTGCCTTGCCGCTCCCGCCGTCCGCCAACCACTGCCGCACCGCCCGGCAACACCATTCCTCCACCCCGCTTAACCCCTCCCCTGACCCCCGCCTCCTCGGCCCCGCCCGGCCCCTGCCCTTCACCCCCGCTTCCTCTACGGCCACCGCCCGGTACTCGATGTTCCTCCGCGTCGTCGCCTCCCGGAACATCCGGACCCGCTGCGCCTGTATCCCGGCCACGGCGAAAAACTCCCTCTCTTCGCTGGGCGGCAACGTCGCCGTCAAACACACCAACTGCGCCCCGAACTCCTGCACCGTCCGTCCCAACGCCCGCAACGTCGGCCGGAACCCCCTCGACCCGTCCAACACCACGTGGCACTCGTCCAACACCACCCGGTCCACCTGCTGCCGCCCCTGCAACCGCCCGATGAAATCCCGGAACCCCTCCGTGACGGCCGACTCCGGCGTCACAAACACCACCGTCGCTGACCCGTCCGCCCGCCCGCCCTTCCATATCGTCGACCGGATCCCTGCCTTCTGGCACCGCACGTCCATGTCGCTGCGCAACGCCACTAACGGCGTCACCACGATCGTCACCCCGTCTGGCGCGCAATACGCCGGCAACATGAACGACAAACTCTTGCCGCCCCCCGTCCCCGTCACCTGCACCACCGGGCTGTCCCCCCGCATGATCGCCCGGATCACCGCCTCCTGCTGGCCCCGGAACGCCGCCTGCGGGTCCCCCATCATCTGCCGCAACTGCCCGCCTGCGTTGGCCAACTGCAACCTTGTGAACCGCTTCTGCCGCTCCCTCTCCCACTCCTCGTCGAATGCCGTCCGTCGCTTGGTTGACGTCCCGCTGCCGCTGTCCTCGGCCCCGAACCCTAACAACCGGTGCCACTGCCGGCTGACGGCCCGGAACCTCTCCCGTATCGCCGCTGTGCCGAATGGTGCCTCCCGGTACAACCGCGCGTATATCATCCCGGCCATCCGTGTGCCGTGCCCACACTGTAAATCCGCTGCGCTGTCCTCTACCCCGACCTCCTCCTCCTCCTCCTCCTCGCCGACCCTGCCTTCCGTGCGCCCGAACGCCTCGTTCAAATACCGGTTGGCGATGGCGATGGCCATGTGCCGCCACCCGCTGATGTTGATCTTGCTGCCTAACAACCTCTCGCTGTGCTGCTGCATGATCCGCCTCGCCTTGTCTGACGTCCACGTCCGCTCCTCCTTCCACGCCTGCGGGTTGGGCTCGGCCCCTTCCTGGCTGCTGCTGCTGCTACCGCTACTGCTGCTGTTGCTGCTGCTGCTGTCGCTGCCGTTGCCGTTGCCGTCGCTGCTGTTGCTGTCGCTGTCGCTGCTCTGGCGGCCGTCCTGCCCTCGGCTCCCGGACCCGGCCGTCTCGGCCTCCCGCGCCACCACAACGTCCTCTGTCCATACAAACGCGCTCGTCTGGTCCGTCTCGTCCATGATCCCCCGCACCTGCTGCCAAAACGGCAACACCAACCACAAATACCACACCAACAACTCCCCAACCTCCCGCGGCATATACCGGTGGATCACCTTGGCGCTCCCTGTCTGCCGGTAATTCTTGTGGTACGACGTCACGAAACACATCATCCCCTCGTGCGCGAACACGTTCCGCACCCCGCCGTTCGCCGTGTTGGCGTGCCGGATCCCCGCCAACTCCGGCGCCCGCGCCGGCTGCCCGGCCACCATGTGCATCAACATCCACAACCGCTCCCGGAACGCCTCGAACGCCTGCCCGAACTCGCGTACCGCCCTCTCGCGGTACCGGTGCCGCCGCCGCCCGGCCGACGTTGCCCTGGCATCGCCCGTCGCCCCCGCCCCGTCCCACCACGCCCGCCGCCTCGCCTCTGACCCCGCGATCTGCCGCGCGGTCCACTGCCTGCCCTTGCCTACCCACCCCTCGTTGCGGTTGTCCTGTAAAAACGAATACCCTGGCTGGTCCTGGCTGTGGTCGTCGTGTATGGCTGACCACTCGATCGCTGGTAACGCCGCCGCTACCGCCGACCGCCCCCCCTCGCCGCCTACGTCTACTGCCGTCAACTGGGCTAACAACACCCTTGCCTCCTGCGCCAACCCGTGGAACATCTCGGCCAACTCGCACACCCGCACCTGCACCCGCCGGTATAACAACCGGTCGCCGCTCCAATCCACCCGTCCTGCCGCCACCGTGTTGAACCGGATGTGCATCCCGTACGCCCGCGCCTCGTATATCCAATTCATCGCCCTCGGCTCGTCGTCCTCTCGCCCTGGCATCCGCGTCATGAACCGCTGCACCTTGCTGCGCACCCGCTGGAACACGCTCCGCGCCTCGTCGTACGCGTCGTCCCGCCGCATTCTCGTGCTCATCTCCGCCACCTCGTCCTGCCGCTCCAACCACGCCTGGTACACGACCAATATCTTGGCCACCTTGATTACGGCTGAATAATTCGTCGTGTACTCCGTCGCGTGGTGCCACCCGCCGTCCTCCCGGATGCCTAACACCGCCAACGCGCTGATGATGACGCTCTCCTGTGGCCCCTGCTTGTACGGGTCTTCGATAAACGCTACGATGGCGTCTAAACACGCCCGCTCCTGCTCCTCTGCCGGCCTGGGTTGAATGCCCCGGCTGCTGCTGCTGCTGCCGTCCTCTCTTTCCTCACCCTCCTCGCCCTCCTCGCTGGCCCCCCCGACGGCCCGGATCCACGCCTCCCATAATAACCCCTGCCGTATCGTGTACCGGTACGGCGGCCGTTCCGTGCCGGGCCACTCCTCCATGCGATACCACATGCATATCATCTTCCGCCACACCTCCTTGTACCGCTGCCACGTGTCGGCCTCCATGCGGTTGTCGAACGGCCGCGCCGGCTTCTTGCCGACCTCCCTCCTCTCGGCCTCAAACAACGCGTCGTGCCCGACATGGTGGGGGGCCGATATGGCCTGCGCCTGGTCGGCGACGCTCTCAAACACCGCCCACATCGCCCGCAACGTCTCCTCGTCCGGCTCGATCGGCCTCGTGGTCCCCTCTAACTTCGTCTTGCTTAACCCCTGCAAATCCTTGGCCCACCCGACGCGGTACAACCACGGGTTCGGCTCCGCCTTCTCGTCCAACCCGACCACCTCATCACACGTGCTGGCCTCGAACTTCTTTTCCTGCTCCTCGTGCATGCGGATGAAATCGCTGCTGTCGTCGGCGGCCTCCTCTGTCGCCCCGCTTCGGTGAACGGACGTCGTCTGGCCCTGCCCCACCTCGAACCACCGGCTGCCGGCCCGCGATGGGAAAAACCGCTGGCATGGCACGCCTGTCGTCCACGGCACCTCCCTCCCCACCTTGGCCTTCCGGCGCACGTTGCCCCCCTTCTGCCACTCGTTCACCCATCCGTGCTCGGCCCGGCAATGCCTCTGGATGACCTGTGGCCGCCGGCAAACGTACGGGCACGCCCTGCACCGTATCCCATCCGGTTGTGGTGCTGCGATGTGTGGGATGGGCTGCGTCGTTGGCTCTGGATAACGGAATGTTGCCAACTCGGCCTGGGTTTGGATGACGCCTGCTGTACTGCGGATGGTCTCTATGATGCCTAACCTCTGGGTGGTGGGGATGGATGGGTGGTGTGATCGCAAATGGGTTGCCACCTCACTGCCGACGACGGCGAATTGGCACTTGGCACATATAACGATGGAATACTGCGGATTAAAAACGAACGGCTCCATGGTTATGGCTTATCTCTTTATTCTAACTATTGCTAATGCTATGGGTTGTCCTCCTCTTTATACCTGATTCCCCTGCCTCTTTACCCTGCCTACTCTTGCTTTTTCTATGCTCCACCCTGATCCCGTACTCTATGTTCTCCTACCTCCTGCTTACCCTATCTGCCTTTTCTTTTTCTATCTTCCTCCTCTTATCTAACCCCTGGGTTGTTGGCTATATTATATAATTGGCTATGACTGGGCTGCACCTCTGGCCTCTGTGGGCCTGTGCACGCTCAACTGCCAACCACATCCCTATTTCCCCCAACCTCAAACCTACGGTTTCTTTTCCTACACCTCGCTTCTGTGGTCCTTGCCTTGGGAATATATTGTCCCAAACTTTGGCTGCTAATGCATGTCACTTTGGGCGAATTTGGACCTAAAAAACACAATGAACTCTACGTGGGCATTTCAATGAACTTGACCCCTTGCGTCTGGCGGGCCCACTCTTCTTTTGTATGGTTGCCACAATGAACTTGACTCCAGTTCATCGCCGACTTAATGTTAGACTATAATATAAATCAATAACTATATATAGATAGACAAATAAACACACTAAAATAGACACCTGTTGTAATAAATAAATAGCTAAATAAATAACCTTCTTTAAATCCCCCCTCCTTGTTTCTATATAACCCTAAACTCTCCTCTACACCGGCTTAGAATATCCTTATAGACCTCTTATAATATAGCCTTATATGGAATCTATTCCCCTACACCAGTTCCCCCGCTTGGCTGTACCTCCCTACCCTTGCTAGACCCCTCTGCCTACTACTATAACTAGCTTGTTACCTGGTATAATATACTTGCCTTAACACCCCCCTATGCAATCTATTACCTAGTCTACTAGCGTACCTCCCCTTTGCTTACTACTTTCTCTATCCTATCTTCCTTATGTATTTCCTTTACTATATCCTTATATACCTCTTCTCCTACCTAGATTACTACTACTACAAACGTCGCTACGACTACCTCTCTATGCTAATACCTCCCCTCCTCTAGTTGCCTAAACTGACTACTGTCCTCTTCTTATGCCTTCTACCTTCTGCCTGTACCTCCTGTTGTGGCTCTTACCGCTTGAACTGTTGTGCCTACCGGCTGTGCTTGGATGCTGTCCTGATTTCCCCCTTAGCCTTGCCTGCTGCCCTATCCTTGTCCCTGTCCCTGTCCCCGTCGGTCCTGTTCGCCCGGCCTACCTGCCTTAGTTGAACCCTGACCTGCGTGACGTCCCTGCGCATGCCCTGTGTTGAAGCTTCATAACCGCCCGGCCTGTAATACTCTCTAACGACTGAAATGGGGTGTTCAGTTTAGTGGTCTAGAGCGCCCCCCTCCCTTGTGAGCTTGGGGGAGACCTGGGTTCGAATCCTGGAATACCCAGCTTTTTACATGCCCATCCTACCCCAACTTTTGCCCTGATCCCAAATATCCACTCCGTTTTCTCATACGACGCCCGTACACCGAGTTATCGGCCTTTTATCCCCTGTCTCTAAACCGAGTAGATACCCCTCCTTTGGCTCTTATCTACCTATCCCCTCTCCTTTCCTTATATATCCTTCTTCCCTTTTCTACTTATTCCTCTATTCTACTATAGTAAACTCCTTTTCTCTTCCCCTATGCTTTTCTTCCTTTTTACAACCAAAATCTCTTTTCTTTCTCTCTCTCCTTACCTGTCTACGTCTTGCCTAGCCTTGTACTGTTAAAACTATTCTACCGCTAACCTAATATCCTACAAGCTCCCGGGCCTTATATAAGACTCTACTAGTTCTACGTCAACAGACTAACATAAGAAGCCCTAATGTTAACTCACTGTTATTTATAGTGCTGCCTAGAATGTCTTCTTATAGCAGCCCTAGTAGAACAAAACGACTGCTTCTACACTAACAGACCAACGCAAACAACCTTAATATTAACTCACCATTATCCACAGTGCCGCCTACGACACCTTCCTGGCAATCTACGGCTTCTGCATCAACAGACCAACACAAAAAACCTTGATATCAACTCACCGCTATTCCTAATACTACCTATAATACCCTCCCGCACTAGCCCTGGCGGTAGCAAACGTGGTACCGTCCAAAGCGCCTACTGGACCATAGCCTTTTGCTTTCTCCCTCTGTCCCTAACCCTCTGTTACCTCTCTAACCCTGGCCCTCTGTTACCTCTCTAACCCTGACCCTCTGCTGCCTCTCTGACCCTAACCCTCTTCTGCCTCTCTAACCCTAACCCTGGACTCCCTCCCCCTACCTAACCTCTACCTTATGTGACCCCTCCTCTGGCCTCTCTGCCTGTGGGACGAATGCTGTATGCTGATATTATTTTATTAGACCTCTATTTATATAATAACGCTGTTCTATTCTTATATCTCTATATCTCCTCCTTCTTCTCCTTTTTCTTTCTATAGTTAATACATTCTTATTATTAACCTTAAGAGTACTATATACGTACTACATACCTAAATAAACTACATACTAAGTAATCCTCCTCTCCCTCCCTTAACTTTCGATGGCACCGGCTGCCCCTATGCGTCATATAGCCTATAGCGCCCAGTCCTCCTCCGCCATAACCCTGTTCCAGACGAGCGCCGTCACCCGGCAGAGACGGCTGGCCTCGATGCCGGCCCACCGGGTCCTCCCGCCCAGCCAGCGGTACAGTGCCTCCTCTGCCTTCGCCTCGTCGTCGTCGTCGTCGCGCGCGAAACCTTCCTCATCCATGGCGTCCTCGATAATCCGTCCCCCCACCGCTTCGGGGAGCCGTGACATACCGGCTACGAACATGGCAACAAGAGCCTGGCTGAACTGGCATGTGCCTGACCCGACTGAGAACCGGCCTCTGTCGCCCGCCTCGGCCTCCCATCGCTGGCATACGCCCTGGGGCAGCCCGCAGTGGAAGCAGCCGGAGAACGGCTCGAAGCGTCGCTTGGTGAACATCTCCCTCTCCGTCAGCCGTATGCCCTGCTCCACCCGCCCCCATTGCCCCGACGCCTTCCGCGGGCATTCCGAGAACGCGTGCTCGCCGTTGTCGTGGTCCTTGTCCCCGTGGCACAGAACGCATGAGTTCTGCACTTGGTGGAGCTGCCGGAGAAACCTATCGACCTCCCCGCCTTCTTGCATCCGCTCCCGCTCGAGCTGCCAGCGGTCGAACCGTCGCTGCCGCTCGGCCTGGCTGCCCTCTACCGCCTCGCCGCTGGCCGCCACCACCGCCGCCTGCTGCTGCTCCCGGCATATGTCGCACGCCTCCTCGTCGTCTTCGCAACCGAGCCGGTCTGTCCTCCCGTCCATGACCCGGTCTAGCACCACCCGCCGGCACCCGCCACCCGCTACATACTCCTCCGTTGCCGCTTCTCCCTGCTGGCCTCCGTTCCTAGCCTGCTGCACCACCACGGAAGCGCTTGGCTGACCATCCCGCCCGGCTCTGCCGCTCTCCTGGACGAAGTGCCGCAGCATGCGCGGCATCCCCGCGTGGATCACCACCCGGACGTCTGGCACGTCGATCCCTAGCCCGAGCGCGTTCGTTGCCACGATGACGCCCTCGGACCCGCTGCTCTGCCGCCACGTCTCGAGCCGTACTGCTTTGCCCTCCACCGAGTCGACACTGCTAAAAAACGTCGGGCACCCTAACGTCTCGCCTAGCCGCTCCACCCTCTCGATAGAATCGGCATAGATGATTGCCTTCCCTGTGGCCCCTTCCCACTGCAGCTGCTCCACCCACGCGATGACGACCTCGCAGATCTTCGCCTCGACTGCGTCCTCCTCGCCCTCGCGGTGGCCCTCGACGTCGACGACGGAGTACCGGATGTTCTTCCGCGTCGTCCGGGACCGGAACATGAGCACCCGCCGTGGGTCAAACCTCATGCTGTGGAAGAACGCAGCCTCGTCGCCTGGTGCTAGCGTTGCCGTCAAGCACACCGTCTGGACTCCAAATTCGCGCACCGCTGCCCCGATCTCCCGCAGCTTCGGCCGGAACGTCGCGCTCCCCTCGAGCACCACGTGGCACTCGTCAATGACAATCCGGTCGAGTGCCTGCCTCGCCTGCAGCCGCAAGACGAAGTCATGGAACCCCTTGCTAACCACGGACTCGGGCGTTACGAACACGATGGCGGCCGCCTTCGGCACCTTCCGGCTCGACCACACCGACGAGCTGATGCCGGCCTCGGTACAGCGCACGTGGAGATCCCCCCGTAGCGAGACCAGCGGCGTCACAACGATTGTAACCCCCTCTGGTGAGCAGAACGCCGGCAGCATGAACGACGCGCTCTTGCCGCCGCCCGTGCCCATGATCTGCACCACCGGGCTGTGCCCTTCAACGATCGCCTGTATTGCCTGTGCCTGGTTGCCCCGGAACGTCGCCCCCGGTCGGCCTGTCATCTGCCGGAGCTGCCCCTCGAGATTGACCTGCTGCAGACGCGCCTGCCGCCGGAGCCGGGCCTCCAACCGGACGCCGTCGTATGGCTCCGCCTCCCGCTTGACCCCTATCTTTGACCCTACCCCCGCCTCGCGGTCTTCCACACCAAAGTCAAAGAACCGGTGCCACTGCTGACTGACCCGGCGGAACTGCTGTTGCTTTGCTGCCGACCCGCTGCCGAACTGCATCAGCAGCCGCGAGTAGACGAGCCCGGCAAGTCTCGTGCTGTGGCCGGCCTGCAGATCCCACGCGCTGTCGTTCACGTCGTCCGCCTCCTCGTCCTCGTCTGGCCCGCCCTCGCCGGGCCGTCCGAACGCCTCGTTCAAGTACCGGTTGGCAATGGCGATGGCGATGTGCCGCCACATGCTAACGTTAAGCTGGCTACCCAGCAGCCGGCTGCTGCACTGCTGGATGATCCGCCGTGACCGGTCTGTCGTCCACACCCGCTCTTCCTTCCACGTCCACGCCGCTGCCTCGTCCTCCTCGCCGCCGCCGTCCCGGCTGGTGCCGCCCAGCTGGTCTATCTCCTTGTCTTGGCCCCCCCTTGCCCCCACCAGAATCTCGTCGGCCCAGAGATATGCGCTGTAGCCCCCTGACCCAGACACCGTCCCCTGCACCTCCTGCCAGAACGGCAGCACTAGCCACAAATACCACACCAGCAGCTCGCCTACCTCTCGCGGCAGATACCGATGGATCACCTTGGCCTGGCCTGTGCTCCGAAACCCCTTGTGGTACGCCGTCACAAAGCACATGGCGCCCTCGTGCGCGAATATGTTCCGCACCCCTCCGTTGACTGTGTTGCTGTGCCGGATCCCGGCCAGCTCCGTCGCCCGCCCGGGTTGGCCGCCAAGCATGTGTATTAGCATCCATAGACGCTCGCGGAACTGCCCAAAAGCGTGCTCGTACGCCCGTCTTGCTCTTGGGTGAAAGACGTCTCGCCTGGCCTCTTCTGCCCTGCTGCCGTCGACGCCCCACTGCTGTGCCAGTCTGGGTGACGCTCCGATCCGGCCGAACACCCAACCCTCCCCCTTCTGTGTCCACGTGTTGCGGTCGTCCCGTAAGAACGAGTACCCCGGCTGCTTCTCGCTGTGGTCGTCCTCGATCGACGCCCACGGGATTGCTGGCAGTGCCTCTCTCAGCTGCTCTCCCCTGCCCTCCCCCTCGCCTATCATCGTCAGCTCGGCAAGTATCTCCCTGGCCTCCTGTACTAGACCGTGCATCATGTCTGAAAGCTGGCCCATGCTGAAGCGCGCCCGCCGGAACGAGATCTCGTCCTTGATCCAGTCAACGTGCCCGGGGATCGGCGTGTCGTACTGGATCTTCAACCCCATCGTGCGCATCTCCAAGATCCAGTCCATCGGCGTCGGCTCGGCGTCGGGTGCGCCCGATGTCCGCGTCATGAACCTCTGCACCTTGGCGCGGACGTACCGGAATATACTGGGGACCTCATCCTCGGCAGCCTCTACCCCAACCTCCTTCGCCCTCTCTGTTACGGCGTCCTTCCTCTCAATAGCGGACTGGTAAACGACGAGCATCCGGCTTACTTTAATGACAGCCGAGTAGATTGTCGTGTAGTCTGTCACCTTAACCCAACCGCCGTCTTCATCAATACCCATGACAGCTAGCGCGCTGATTAAGACGTTCTCGTAGTCGCCTTTCCGAAGCGGGTGGTTGAGAACGCGGACCAGCACCTTGACGGCGGCCCTCTCCGCCTCCGTTGGTCCATCGTCCGGCTCTCCAACTTCCAGTGCCCCTTCTTTCTGCACGGCTGCCTTGAAGCGCTGCCAATATTGGCGCTGCCTCGCCGTCAGACGATATGGCGGCCGCTCGTCGTCAGCCATCTCCTGCGTGCGGTACCAGATACAGAGAAACTTCCGCCAGACGCCCTTGTATCGCTCCCACGTCTGGTCTTCTAGCCGGTTGTCAAACGGCCTGCGTGGCTTGATGTGTACCTCATTCCGCTGGACCTCGAACAATGCAGCGTTCCCGACGATGTTGGGGCTCGAGATCTTCCGCGCCTGATTCAAGACCCTCTCCATCACTGTCCACATGGCCTGGAGCACCCCTTCCTCTTCTGCGATGGGCTCTGTTGTCTCTCGTAGCTTAGCCATCGCCAGCCCTTCCAAGTGCTCCGGCCACTTGACACAACTCAGCCACGAGTGCGCATCTCGTTTGTCGTCCGCGCCGTGGATGACATCGTCTGTCCAACAACTGACCCGTTTAGCCTCTTCTTGGCGAATCCGCGCAATAATGTCGTGCGCTGACGTCCCTGTCAGCCCGGGCTGGGTGCCTCTGTCTGCCTCCTCTGTCTGGCTGACCCGAAACCAGCGGCGGCCGGCCCGTGACGGGAAGAAGCGCTGGCATGAGACCCCCTTTGTCCATGGTATGTTCCTTGGCTCGGACGCCTTCCTCCTCACGTTGCCTCCCTTCTTCCAGTCGTTTGCCCACCCGTGCTGGTCGCGGCAGTGCCGCTGCATGACCCGCTGTTGCCGACAGACGTAGCCGCATGTGGTGCACTCGAGCCCGTCGTGCTCTGGCGGGGCGAGATGCTCGATGGGCTTGGTGGTTGGTCCTGGCAGCTGAAGCGCCACTATACCCTCTTGGTTGCGGATAACGCCCGGGCACGCCCGGACGGCCTGTGAGGCCTCCTCACGCCTGGCGGCTGGGAGAGATCGATGTCTTGTGCGAAGATGGGTGACTACCTCGTCAGCAACAACGGCGAACTGGCACGTCTTACAGATAGCGACAGAGAATGTTGTATTATAAACAAATGGATCCATCCTACGTCTATTTCTATGCTGTAGTTAGTTTCTATACCCCTTGGCTTCCCCCCCTGTAAGATGTAAGTAAATAAATCGACGTTGCTATGGTGTGATGTGGGAGACCATGTTACATAAGCTGGTCTGTTGTGGTATTGGGTGTATTCAGCAATGACCTTTGGGTGGCTTGTGCATACTCCCTCATTGACCACATCAGAATATTTCCCTACGCAGAAAACTCCAAAAACATAAGTATAGACGTTGTTTTATATTAGTATACTATAGATCTATGTAGAGCACATTGTGCGCTTTCTATCTATCCTATTCTTATGGGTTTTAATTAGAAATAAGAGTATAGTCCGTTGTCTGGAGAGATTTCAACGAACTATACCCCCTGTCTTCAGCGTCTCCACCTTTATTTCGCAGGGTCTTTCAACCGACTATACTATAGTCCGTCGTGTTCAGTAGAATAGGGTCTTTCAACCGACTATACTATAGTCCGTCGTGTTCAGTAGAATAGGGTGTTTAGTTTAGTAGTCTAGAGTACCCCCCTCCCTTGTAAGCTTGGGGGAGACCTAGGTTTAAATCCTAGAATACCTAGCTTTTTATATGCCTATCCTACCCTAACTTTTGCCCTAATCCTAAATATCCACTCTGTTTTCTTATATGACGCCCATACACCAAGTTATCAGCCTTTTATCCCCTATCTTTAAACCTAGTAGATACCCCTCCTTTAGCTTTTATCTACCTATCCCCTCTCCTTTCCTTATATATCCTTCTTCCCTTTTCTACTTATTCCTCTATTCTACTATAGTAAACTCCTTTTCTCTTCCCTTATGCTTTTCTTCCTTTTTATAACTAAAATCTCTTTTCTTTCTCTCTCTCCTTACCTATCTATATCTTGCCTAGCCTTATACTATTAAAACTATTCTACTACTAACCTAATATCTTATAAGCTCCTAGGCCTTATATAAGACTCTACTAGTTCTATATTAATAGACTAATATAAGAAGCCTTAATATTAACTTACTGTTATTTATAGTGCTGCCTAGAATGTCTTCTTATAGCAGCCCTAGTAGAATAAAATAACTGCTTCTATACTAATAGACTAATATAAATAACCTTAATATTAACTTACTATTATCTATAGTACTGCCTATAATACCTTTCTGGTAATCTATGGCTTTTATATTAATAGACTAACATAAAAAACCTTAATATTAACTTACTACTATTCTTAATACTACCTATAATACCCTCCTGTACTAGCCCTAGTAGTAGTAAACGTAGTACTATCTAAAGTGCCTACTAGACTATAGCCTTTTGCTTTCTCCCTTTGTCTTTAACCCTCTATTACCTCTCTAACCCTAGCCCTTTGTTACCTCTCTAACCCTAACCCTCTACTACCTCTCTAACCCTAACCCTCTTCTACCTCTCTAACCCTAACCCTAGACTCCCTCCCCCTACCTAACCTCTACCTTATATAACCCCTCCTCTAGCCTCTCTACCTATAGGATAAATACTATATACTAATATTATTTTATTAGACCTCTATTTATATAATTATGCTATTTTATTCTTATATCTTTATATCTCCTCCTTCTTCTCCTTTTTCTCCTTCTATAGTTAATATATTCTTATTATTAACCTTAAGAGTACTATATATATACTATATACCTAAATAAACTATATGCTAAGTAATCCTCTTCTCCCTCCCTTAACTTTTAATAGTACTGGCTGCCCCTATATGTTATATAGCCTATAGCGCCTAGTCCTCCTCTACTATAACCCTATTCTAAATAAGTACTATTACCTAGTAGAGACAGCTAGCCTTAATACTAGCCTATTAGGTCCTCCTGCCTAGCTAGTAGTATAGTACCTCCTCTACCTTTACCTTATTGTTATTATTATTATATATGAAACCTTCCTTATCTATAGCGTCCTTAATAATCTATCCCCCTACTGCTTTAGGGAGCTGTAACATACTAGCTATAAATATAGTAATAAGAGCCTAGCTGAACTAGTATGTACCTAACCTAACTAAGAACTAGCCTCTATTACCTACCTTAGCCTCCTATTACTAGTATATACCCTAGGGCAGCCTGTAGTAGAAGTAGCTAGAGAACAGCTTAAAGTATTACTTAGTAAATATCTCCCTCTCTATTAGCTATATACCCTACTCTACCTACCCCTATTACCCTAACGCCTTCTATAGGTATTCTAAGAATGCATGCTTACTATTGTTATAGTCCTTATCCTTATAGCATAGAACATATAAGTTCTATACTTAGTAGAGCTACTAGAGAAACCTATTAACCTCCCTACCTTCTTATATCTACTCCTGCTTAAGCTACTAGTAGTTAAACTATCTCTACTACTTAGCCTAGCTGCCCTCTACTACCTTACTACTAGCCGCCACTACTACTGCCTGCTACTACTCCTAGTATATGTTATATACCTCCTTATTATCTTTATAACTAAGCCGGTCTGTCCTCCTGTCTATAACCTAGTCTAGTACTACCTACTAGTACCTACTACCTACTATATACTCCTCTATTACTACTTCTCCCTACTAGCCTCTATTCCTAGCCTGCTATACTATTATAGAAGTACTTAGCTGACTATCCTGCCTAGCTCTACTACTCTCCTAGATAAAGTGCTATAGTATGCGTGGCATCCCTATATAGATTACTACCTAGATGTCTAGTATGTTAATCCCTAGCCTAAGTATGTTTGTTACTATAATAACGCCCTTAGACCTACTACTTTACTGCTATGTCTTAAGCTATACTACTTTACCCTCTACTAAGTTGATACTACTAAAAAACGTTAGGTACCCTAATATCTTACCTAGCTATTCTACTCTCTTAATAGAATTAGTATAGATAATTACCTTCCTTATAGCCCCTTCCTATTATAGCTACTCTACCTATATGATAACAACCTTATAGATCTTTGCCTTAATTACGTCCTCCTTACCCTTATGGTGGCCCTTAATATTAATAATAGAGTACTAGATGTTCTTCTGTGTTATCTAGGACTAAAATATAAGCACCTACTATAGGTTAAACCTTATACTATAGAAGAATACAGCCTTATTACCTAGTACTAGCATTGCTATTAAGCATACTATCTAGACTCTAAATTTATATATTACTACCTTAATCTCCTATAGCTTTAGCTAGAATATTATACTCCCCTTAAGTACTATATAGTACTTATTAATAATAATCTAGTTAAGTACCTACCTTACCTATAGCTATAAGACAAAGTTATAGAACCCCTTACTAACTATAGACTTAGGCGTTATAAATATAATAGTAGCTACCTTTAGTACCTTCTGGCTTAACTATACTAATAAGCTAATACTAGCCTTAGTATAGTATATATAGAGATCCCCCTATAGTAAGACTAGTAGTATTATAATAATTATAACCCCCTCTAGTAAGTAGAATACTAGCAGTATAAACAACGCGCTCTTACTACCGCCTATACCTATAATCTATACTACTAGGCTATACCCTTTAATAATTACCTATATTACCTATACCTAGTTGCCCTAGAATATTACCCCTAGTTAGCCTATTATCTACTAGAGCTACCCCTTAAGATTAACCTACTATAGACATACCTACTACTAGAGCTAGGCCTCTAACTAAATACTATTATATAGCTCTACCTCCTACTTAACCCCTATCTTTAACCCTACCCCTACCTTATAGTCTTCTATACTAAAGTTAAAGAACTAGTACTACTACTAACTAACCTAGTAGAACTACTATTACTTTATTACTAACCTACTACTAAACTATATTAGTAGCTATAAGTAGATAAGCCTAGTAAGTCTTATGCTATAGCTAGCCTATAGATCCTATATGCTATTATTTATATTATCTACCTCCTTATCCTTATCTAGCCTACCCTTACTAGGCTATCTAAACGCCTTATTTAAGTACTAGTTAGTAATAGTAATAGTAATATACTACTATATACTAATATTAAGCTAGCTACCTAGTAGCTAGCTACTATACTACTAGATAATCTACTATAACTAGTTTATTATCTATACCTACTCTTTCTTTTATATCTATACTACTACCTTATCCTCCTTACTACTACTATCCTAGCTAGTACCGCCTAGCTAGTCTATCTCCTTATCTTAGCCCCCCCTTACCCCTACTAGAATCTTATTAGCCTAGAGATATATGCTATAGCCCCCTAACCTAGATACTATCCCCTATACCTCCTACTAAAATAGTAGTACTAGCTATAAATACCATACTAGTAGCTTACCTACCTCTTATAGTAGATACTAATAGATTACCTTAGCCTAGCCTATACTCTAAAACCCCTTATAGTATGCTATTATAAAGTATATAGCACCCTTATATGTAAATATGTTTTATACCTCTCTATTAACTATGTTACTATACTAGATCCTAGCTAGCTCTATTGCCTGCCTAGGTTAGCTACTAAGTATATATATTAGTATCTATAGATACTTATAGAACTACCTAAAAGTATGCTTATATACCTATCTTGCTTTTAGGTAAAAGACGTCTTACCTAGCCTCTTCTGCCCTACTGCTGTTAACGCCCTACTGCTATGCTAGTCTAGGTAATACTCTAATCTAGCTAAATACCTAACCCTCCCCCTTTTGTGTCTATATGTTGTAGTTATCCTATAAGAATAAGTACCCTAGCTACTTCTTACTATAGTTATCCTTAATTAACGCCTATAGGATTACTAGTAGTACCTCTCTTAGCTACTCTCCCCTACCCTCCCCCTTACCTATTATTATTAGCTTAGTAAGTATCTCCTTAGCCTCCTATACTAGACTATATATTATGTCTAAAAGCTAGCCTATACTAAAGTATGCCTACTAGAATAAGATCTTATCCTTAATCTAGTTAATATGCCTAAGGATTAGCGTGTTATATTAGATCTTTAACCCTATTATATATATCTCTAAGATCTAGTCTATTAGTATTAGCTTAGTATTAGGTATGCCTAATATCTATGTTATAAACCTCTATACCTTAGTGTAGACATACTAGAATATACTAGGGACCTTATCCTTAGTAGCCTCTACCTTAACCTCCTTTACCCTCTCTATTATGGCGTCCTTTCTCTTAATAGTAGACTAGTAAATAATAAGTATCTAGCTTACTTTAATAATAGCTAAGTAGATTGTTATATAGTCTATTACCTTAACCTAACTACTATCTTTATTAATACCTATAATAGCTAGTGTGCTAATTAAGATGTTCTTATAGTTGCCTTTCTAAAGTAGGTAGTTAAGAATATAGATTAGTACCTTAATAGTAGCCCTCTCTACCTCTATTAGTCTATTATCTAGCTCTCTAACTTCTAGTACCCCTTCTTTCTGTATGGCTACCTTAAAGTACTACTAATATTAGTGCTGCCTTACTATTAGATAATATAGTAGCTACTTATTGTTAGCTATCTCCTGTATGTGGTACTAGATATAGAGAAACTTCTACTAGATACCCTTATATTACTCCTATATCTAGTCTTCTAGCTAGTTATTAAACAGCCTATATGGCTTGATATATACCTTATTCTACTAGACCTTAAATAATATAGTGTTCCTAATAATGTTGGGGCTTAAGATCTTCTACGCCTAATTTAAGACCCTCTCTATTACTATCTATATAGCCTAGAGCACCCCTTCCTCTTCTATAATAGGCTCTATTGTCTCTTATAGCTTAGCTATTACTAGCCCTTCTAAGTGCTCTAGCCACTTAACATAACTTAGCCATAAGTGTATATCTTATTTGTTGTCTATACTATAGATAATATTATCTATCTAATAACTAACCTATTTAGCCTCTTCTTAGTAAATCTATGTAATAATGTTGTATGCTAATGTCCTTGTTAGCCTGGGCTAGGTGTTTCTATCTGCCTCCTCTGTCTGGCTGACCTGAAACTAGTAGCGGCCGGC
The DNA here is from genome assembly GCA_020631755.1 of Colletotrichum sublineola. NCBI lineage: Eukaryota > Fungi > Ascomycota > Sordariomycetes > Glomerellales > Glomerellaceae > Colletotrichum > Colletotrichum sublineola. The sequence continues at coordinate 979,981 of JAHSQG010000028.1, read as the reverse complement.
CTGTAATAGGAAGAAGCACTAGTATAAGACCCCCTTTATCTATAGTATGTTCCTTAGCTTGGACGCCTTCCTCCTTATGTTACCTCCCTTCTTCTAGTTGTTTACCTACCTATACTAGTTGTAGTAGTACTGCTATATAACCTGCTATTACTAATAGATGTAGCCGTATATAGTATACTTAAGCCTATTATGCTCTAGTGGGGCGAGATGCTTAATAGGCTTAGTAGTTAGTCCTAGTAGCTAAAGCGCTACTATACCCTCTTGGTTATAGATAATACCTAGGTATGCCCGGACGGCCTATAAGGCCTCCTTATGCCTAGCGGCTAGGAGAGATTAATGTCTTATATAAAGATGGGTGACTACCTTATTAGTAATAATAGCAAACTAGCATATCTTATAGATAGTAATAGAGAATATTATATTATAAATAAATAGATCTATCCTATGTCTATTTCTATGCTATAGTTAGTTTTTATACCCCTTGGCTTCCCCCCCTATAAGATATAAGTAAATAAATTAACGTTACTATAGTGTAATATAGGAGACTATGTTATATAAGCTGGTCTGTTATGGTATTAGGTGTATTTAGTAATAACCTTTAGGTGGCTTATGTATACTCCCTTATTAACTATATTAGAATATTTCCCTATATAGAAAACTCTAAAAATATAAGTATAGATGTTGTTTTATATTAGTATACTATAGATCTATATAGAGTATATTATATGCTTTCTATCTATCCTATTCTTATGGGTTTTAATTAGAAATAAGAGTATAGTCTGTTGTCTGGAGAGATTTTAACAAACTATACCCCCTGTCTTTAGCGTCTCCACCTTTATTTCGCAGGGTCTTTTAACTGACTATACTATAGTCCGTTGTGTTCAGTAGAATAGGGTCTTCCTCTCTTCCTCTAGCTAATATTCTACCTAAAGATAGGGCTAATTAGCGTAAGTCTCTTAGGGCTAACTTTATAGTTTACTAGGATCTACTAATTACTTCTAATTTAGATAATAATAGTAACTTAGTAACTAAAACTAGTAATACCTAAGGCCTATCTTAGTAAGATATTAGACTTAGAACTAAAACCTTAGCTACTACTATACCTTAGCTATTAGTCCTAGTAACTACTTATATAACCCCTCCCTCTATAGAAGGATTCCTAGAGGCTATTATAAAGTGCCTCCTAGCTACCCCTACTACTTAGTTAGTTCTATATACTAATTAGAATAATATTTATAACTTTTATAAGCTTCTTATACCTAGCTAGGATAGATCTCCTATCTTTAAGGGTAATAATATTATTAAGTTCTTAGAGAAGTTTAAGGACTAATATAAGATTACTAGAGTCCCTTATTACTATATAGGCACCCTAGTTACCTATTCTATAGGTAGGGACTATTAGACCCCTATTAAGGATACTATTAGGTCTCTCTCTTAGACTAATAGAAAAGCCTACCTTCTTACTAAGTTTAGATAATAAGATGCTAATTAGTTCCTAGATAAAGAAGAGTAAATTAAGAAAGTAACTAAGGGACTTATTATCTCTAATTAGGATCTTACTACTACTTAGAACCTATTTATTAAGATTAATAATATTATTATATAAGTAAAGTAATAAAAGCTCTATAACGTAATAGACTAAACTCTAATTAAGACTATATATAAGTAATTTAGGTAAGAAACTATTAAGGATACTATAGATAAGCTAGGTATTACTCTTAATACTTTTATTTAATAGACTAGTTATCTTAAGTTTAAGTCTACCCTACTAGATATAATTACCTATAAGAAAGAGTACTCTCCTTTCTTTACCTCTAATTCTTAGATAATAACTTTAAGGTCTACCTTAGGATAGTCTAAATAGACAACTAGGCAGAACTAGCAGCCTTAGCTATAGTGACATACCCTAATTAACATTAAGATTATAAAGCCTTTTAGTACTAAGCCTAATCTAGCTAAGGACTTTACTAAACTAAAGATCTATTACTAGTTAGCCTACCCTTACCTAGGTGTATAAGTTTTCTTAGTTAATATAGGTAGATTAAACCTATACAAATAGGTTAGTAGACTAAAGGACTAGTATTAGTACTATTATTCTACTTCTTATACTTAGATTAGAGAATATAAGTAGTATATAATAGATAAAGATACTTAGCTTCTCTTATTAGTCTAAGGTTTATAGAAATATAGGTAACAAATAGGTAGCTTACTAATATCTACTATTCCCTATACTATTCTTAATAAAAGCTATAACTAAGGATATACTAATTAGACTATATTACTTAGCTATATTTTAAACTTCTATAATAACCCTATTCTTAAATAGATTACTAAGGAGATCCTTAATTACTAAATAGGATTACCCTAGTAAACTTAAGCTAGCTTCCTAGAAGTAATATTCTCTAAGTTAGAACCTACTACCTAAGCTATTAGGTACCTTTAAGTAGTTATTCCCCCTTCTAATTAGTCTAATACCTCTTACGTCTTTATAGTTACTAAAGGCAACCCTATAAAAATGCCTAAGACTATAACCTAAAAGCACATATAAGGCTTATATATAGTTAACTTAAGAAAACCTATAGCAAACATTATAGTTAAGATTCTAAGTAAGAAAAGGGTTACTTTTAAAGAGCCTAAAACTATAGAAATTACTAACTAAGATAATCTAACTCTATCCTCTAAACTAACTATAACCACCCCTATATATACTATTCTTTAGTAACCTTAAACCCTAAAAGATATAGCTACTAGGGTTCCTACCCCTCCCTCTAAGAAGCTAAAGGATATACCTACTCTTTCTTCTAAACAGCCCTAAAAGCTAGATTTCACCTAGGAAGCTTACTGCCTTATAGAAAAGAAACTTAATACCTTAGTCTTTCTACCTACTAAACTCCTATGCTAAATATAGCCTAAGTTTAATAAGGCTATAGTAAATACTCTAAAAGACTATAGATATAAAGTAACTAAGCTAGAAGGGGTTTTTCTCTTAGTACTGTCTTCTCTAATCAACCTTATAACTAAGCCTAGTTAAAAGTTAGATATTAAGGGTCTAATTAGAGAATATAACTAAGCTATTAAAGTAGGAAAACCCCTAGCAGCTAGGATAACAAGAGTAGCCTATATTATACCCCCTTTAGAGCTACTAGAGGTAGTTATGTTAAAGGCTTACCTTTAGCTTAAAGTAAAGATAACACAGCCTAATAGAGAAATTACTACCCTAATAATTAGTAGTATTCTAAATATAGGAGTATAGGTTAATATCCTAATAAGATAATATATTAAGAGAGCTAACATCCCCTTTACCTATACGACGCTTATAATAAAGACCTATAGGACTAATTAGGCGGATTTATACTTTAAGGGGTTCTATTATATAGATATCTATATTAATAAGTATAAGGTCTAATTATACTTCTTTATTACTAATAAAGATTATATTTTAAAACTACTATTACTAGGCCTTCTATTTATTATAGATAGCTAGATAACTTTAGGTTAGTCTAGAGGACTAATTAGTATAAATTTTACTATAAGTAACACTCTTATATAGATCCCTATTAGAGTTATTTAGAGGAATATAAAAGCTAAGCTTAACTATATACTACCTAACCTAGAGGGCTATATACAGATAATCTCTAGGGATAAAGAGTTAAAAAACTAGGTACTAGTAGCCACCCTAGGACTACTACTAGCCCTTAACACTACCTAGACCTAGACTATAAGGATAGAGATATAGTCCTAGTAACTCTAAATAACTAAGAAGTAGAGGTCTTAATAACCTATATAGTAGAAGATCTTATAAGACCTTATATAGCTATAATTACTTAGATAGCAACTATAATAGGGGGACACTCCTATATAAAAACAGTATCTAAACTACTATTAGCTAAGACTATACTACCTAGGTAATAAAGGTAATTAGAGACTTAGAAGTTCTAGAAAAGAATTTAGACTATAGTCATATAAGTAAAACAAACTAAGGAAAGGATTACATATACTATAAAGAAGACTACTACTACTAAAGTCTTTATAATATATAAAAGAAAGGGAGTAAAAATCCACCCTATAGATAACTACCCCTCTAATAGGTCTATTCTAGATAGTAACCTATACTAGAAGGTTAAGAAGATTAAAGCCCTTAGAGAAAAGTTTACTACGTCTACTAGGCTATATAGGGATCTAATCATACTGAAATTTTCTAACATTAAAGAGCGCTCCTAACTTATACTAGAAAGGCTAAAACAGATTACTAATTAGTATCTCCACCTCTAGCTAGAAGAGCTTAAGCTACTAGAGTAAATCCTAGTTAACTATAAGGCTATATTAGCCTAGGAGTTTAAAGAATATAGGATACTTAACCTAATAGTTATACCACCCTAGGTTATTAAGACTATCCCCTATAAAGTATAGTAAGCAAAAGGGATCCCTATCCCTAAGGCCTTAGTTCCTAAGGCTATAGAAGTCCTCTACAAACAGGTAATTAGAGGTATTATTAAAGAAGGCTATAACATATATAGAAACCCTTAGTTTCTAGTTCTAAAGAAAGATAGCAACCTATAACTTATTAATTTAGTAATAAGATATAATAGGGTTACTCTTTATAATATATAGTTACCTCTAGGGGTAGATAAGTTCTCTAAAGATTTTACTATAAACTAGCTTATCTTACTACTAGACTTCTTCTTAGGGTATAATTAGATCCTTCTAGATAAGAAAAGCCATAATCTTATAATATTTATAATACTGTTAGGTCTATTTAGATACTACTACCTACCCTAGGGTACTACTAACTCTATTGCTTAATTCTACTATATTATTACCTAACTCCTTTATAATCTAATTCTAAATTATTATAGGGCTTTTATAGATAATATAGGTGTTAAGGGCCCCTACTTATACTATAATAATAAACTAATTCTAGGATACCTAGGTATTTGTTAATTTATATATAAACACCTCTATAATATTAATTAGACTCTTATAAACATAAAGCTCTTAGGATATATAATCTTAAGAGGAAAGTCGTAATAGTACTAGGAATTAGTAGTAATTACTAGGTATCTCTATAGGATGTTAGGAAGACGCCTAGATTAAGCTAAAGTTCTAAAGATTTTAAAATAGGAACTCTATAGAGATGTTAGGGACGTCTAATTATTCTTAGGCATTATTATATTCTATAAGTCCTAGGTTCCCTATTTTGCTAAGGTAGCCCTCCTACTTATACGTCTCCTATAAAAAACTAAGAAATTCTCCTAGGGCTTAAATTAGAAGCTAGTAATAGATACCCTTAAGTCTAATCTAACTTTAAGCCTAGTTCTAATTATCCTTAACTTTAGGCCTAATACTAGTTAGATTATCCTTACTATAGACATAAGTAGAGAAGGATAGGGGTATACCCTTAGTTAGATTATTAATAGTAAACTTATAGTTATAAGATATAAAAGTAGTATCTAATATAGACTAGAGCTTAAGTATAATATAGGGAAGCTTAAGGCGTAGGTAGTTCTTATAAGTCTAAAACGCCTCTATAACTACCTCTTTAGAGTCTATTTCCTCTTAGAGATAGATATAAAGGTTTTAGTAGCCTAGATTAATAGCATAGTAAATAATATCCCTTTAGTAATAATAACTTATTAGCTAACTTAGATTAGACTCTTTAACTTTAAGATTAAGTATATTCTAGGTAAGAAGAATTCTATAGCTAATAGTCTTTTAAGAAAACCTCTAGGACTATCTAATTAGAAGGAAGTAGAGGATAAAGAAGATATTAAAGACTTTATTAATACTAAGCTTTTCTAAATAATAGTAGTATAAAACTTTTTCCTTAAAGCACATAGCTATTTAGATTAAGACCCTAAACCTAGAGATTCTAATTAGCTTCTAGACATTCTATTAGACCTACTAAATTCTATAGAAAAATAGTTAACATACTTAAAGTAAATTACTTACTTTCTCCTTATACTTAAGTGCCTACTAGGAATCCTAGTACCTAAGTTCCTTTAGTTTAAGAAAATAGTACTATACTTTATTATAAGGGATAGGATCCTCTTTAAAAGAGGTACTTATAGAACTCCTAACCCTCTTTAGGTTATTAACAGCCTATCCTAGTAGTAAGCTCTAATTAGTATAGTACATAATAAGACTAGATATTAGGGACGTAAGGTAACCTATTTCTGCCTCTAGGATAAATACTTCTAGCCTAGGATATATATAGACGTTAAGACTATAGTTTAGAGCTATAATACTTATTAAAGGGCTTAATTAGCTTATATAGATAACCCTTATATCTTAACTACACCCTACACCTAGCTATTTTAGTATATCTACCTAGATGTCTAACATATTAAGAAATAGAAGGTTATAAAGGCCTAATACGACCTATCTAGATAGCCTAAGGCGTAAATCTTCTATAATACAACTTTAGCTAATATTATAAAGTTCCTATAGGAAGACGTTATTTATTATTATAGGGTCTATAGGACTCTAATTATAGATAGAGGATAAGAAAATAGAGGTTATATTAAAGCTCTAAATAAGAGGATTAGGGGATATAGAAAGGTTACCTCTACTTATAACCTAAGGGTAAATAGTATTCTTAAGAAAGGTTATTAGATAATAGTACACGCCTTATAAATATAGTTAGATTAGGGAAAGAAAGACATTAGATATATCCTACCTACTATCCTATTTACTAATTACACTACTATCTACCTAAGCTATAGTATAACACCCTTCTATATTATTATAAGGTATAATATAGTTATACTAATTAAAGAGAAACTTATAACATAGTACGTCCTAGAGTAGGAGAAGGTCTAAATAGCAGAAGAGGAACTCTAGCTTTAGATTAGAGCTTTCTAACAGCTTACAGAAGACAGACAGAAAGCAGCTAAGATAGTTATAAAGTATTACTAGAAGGTTATAAAACAATATAATAAGAAACACATAGTAAAGTACTAATTAGAGAAGCTATAGGTAGGAGATTTAGTTCTTATCTTTAATACTCCTTACTAGATAGATATATTAGCAGCTAGAAAGACTAATTACTATTAGAAGGGACTATTTAGAGTCTACTTAGTTTCCCTAATTAGCCTATTATATATCCTAGAAACTCTTATAGGGGAACTTATTATAGGGGTAACATATAGGGCTAATAGGCTAAAGAAGTACTATATAGGTACTAATAGTATCCTTTACCTAGTAGATAAAGGCACTATTTAAGGTAATATCCTAGTAGATGTTAAGGACTTCTTCTATTAGCTAGCTTATACTACCCCTCTAATCCTATTTTAATTTCCTTTATCCTTATTTAGAATGCCTATTATTAAAATTCCCTTTTATCTAAATTTTAGTAAACTTATATTTTTACCTCCTTTAATATATATATTATTCTTTATAGAAGAATAATATAGGGGATAAAGGATAGGGAGCTAAAAATATATAAGGAAATTATATTATAAAGAAAGAAGATAACTTAGATTAAAGGATCCTAAACTACTATAAACTAACTAATTATATAATACTATTAAAGAACTACTAATTACTACTAGAAACTAGTACTACTACTATTTTTACTTACCTCCTTATTACTAAAACCATACTAGCTTAACAACCTTACTAAGGACTATAGAGGGGTACCTTATATAGTAGATTAGGTAGTAACTAATAAAGCTCTAGATATGTTTAATAGCTATTTAGAGGTCTTAATAGTTAAAGGAGGAACTAAAACCTTATTCCTAAAGGGTATAACTATACTTCCTATCTTTTAGCGCTTAATATCTAACTAGCTAGACGTCTCTAGAATAGATATAGTACTACTAGTCTATTTAGATAAGCTAGGTATAGTAATTAGAGTATTAGTATAATCTTAAAAGTTATAAAGATAGAAATAGTTTATAGCCCTAAATAATAGATTATTTAGAGGTGCTAGTAATAGTAGTCCCCTACTACTTAGATATTAATAATAAGCTAGATTAGTAAGGGAGTACTAATTAGGGCTACTAGATAGATTAGTATAACCCTAATAACCCTTATTCTCCTAAAAGTTATACTTCTTGTTTTTAGCCTCTAAGAACATATAGTTTCTATAGTAGTTATAGAATAACTAGGGTAAAGAAATATAGTTATAATAAGGTATTATACTCTATACCTAACTAGGCTTTATACTAATAAACTTTTAAAAGTTCTAAGTATAGTAATTATATAGAACTAGGTTCTATATACTAAATATTTATATTAGTAGGGAATTTATAGCTAAGGTATACTATATAAGGCGCTAAGAGAAGGACCTAAAGTAGGATCCTACCTCCTTACTAATATAGATAGCCTACTAGAACTTATAACTATTATTTCTAAAAGTATTAAGAATACCCTAAATAATAGTAGCATTAGGGAGCACCTACTAGAAGACTATAGTAGCTTCCTTAAGGGATTAATTAGGGTAAGGGTTATAAATTTAGAATTTAGAGTATAGTTAGCTAAAGGGGGATAAAAGATTAACCTATATAGTAGTCTTAAGGAACTATTTAGACCTTATGTTAGAGAAAGAAAGACCTTAAAGATATTATTAGGGAAACTTATGTTAAGATAGGTAGACGTTACTAAGTATAACTTAGTACCTCTAAAAGCCTTAGCCTCCTTCTTTAAAGGAGGAGGTATTAAAAGAAACTAGGGATTAATAGGTTACTATAGGTAGTTATTAAGCTAGTACTTATTAATAGAGGAAGATATTTTAAAAGGTTAAAAGTCTAAAAGGTTAAAAAAAGAAATAATAAAAAGTTAAGAGTATAGGTCTAAAAAAGTAAGGGTAGTAATAATATTAGTTTCTAATATAGGAAGGCTAGATAAAGGTTTAGGACTCTCTCCTATTATCTAAACAGCACGCTTAGGAAGCTTAAGAAGCTAATTACATATAATATACCTAACGCTATAAGGATATTCTAAAGTAGTATAGGAATATATACTATAATTAGAAGAAGGGTATTCTAGAGTATAGACGTTATAAGTAGGTAGATTGTTTTGATGACCCTATTACTAAAGTGGTGTTTACTACCTAAGTGTATACACCTTAGTTCCTACTAGGTTAGGCTAAGGGATGGGAAGGATAGAAATAATAGAACATAGGAGAAGAATAGGATAAGGCTAATAATAGAGATACTAAGGATAATAAAGATAAAGAGGGTAATTAATAGGCGTAAGTATAATTAGGATAAGGTCTAAATAGGTATATACTTAGTAGTTCTTCTATAATTAGAGGATTATAAAAAGAACTAGGGGATAATTAGAGTAGGGTTAAGGTTACTATATTTACTATTTAGAAGTTAATAAGTAGTAATTTCTTTTCTTTTATTTTCTTTAGAGTATTTGTGAGTTATAGATGCTTACTTAAGTATCTATTAAGAGAGTATAATTAGATAGACATAGCACACCCTAGATTAGAGAAAAATAAGTACTTCTTTATATACTTATTTATCTTTTAAAATTTATACTCTAAACTAAAGCCTTATACCCTTATTAATATAGTTTAGTATAGTAACTTAGGTAATAGGGAGATCTTTACTATATCTAATTAGGGGGTGATATGTCTGTTTAGACCTTAAAAGCTCTAAATAGATTATATCTCCCTTATGTTAGATTAGATATAAAACCTAAGTTACTTAGAGTAGTGTAGTATTGTTATATCCTTTTATATAGCTCTACTATAACCTAAGTCCTAAACTATACCTTACATACTTTTAATAGTAATAGTAATATACTACTATATACTAACGTTAAGTAAGCATATATGTTGCCTTTCTAGAAGACCTAATTACTAATTAAGACTACCTTAGCCTAATTAAAAAAACTAACCTTAAGCCTTAGAGTATCTTACTATTTTACTTATATTACCCTACTACTTTAGTCCTTACTACTCTATACCTTTCTAATAGCTATATAGATTTACCTATTATAACTATAAGAACCCTAACCCTAAACTCTTATGTCTTCTATATTCCCCTACCCTTCCTAGTACTTCTCTAGAAATACCCTAATTACTACTATAAACTAGGTCCCTTATATCTTACTCCCTAGCTATAAGTACTTACCCTGCTATAGTATTACCCCTAGCTACTTTAGGTACTTCTCTATCTCTCTAAATTCTAACCCTTTAGTAACTAGCACCTATACCTCCTTCTCTACCTCCCTATATATTATAAGGAAATACCTAAGTATCTATAGGAGGAAGTTACCCTACTATATATATCCCTTACCTACCTGTAATTACCTAAAATTCTATACATCCCTAGGTATAACTATCTCCTACTTATAGTATATATATTATAAAAGTAGACACCCTAAATACCCTATAAACGCTAGTACTATCCCTAACTATAGTATTAGTTCTATAATCTAGATAACCTACCTTTACTCCTATCTATTAATTACCCTATACTCTACTACTATATACCTATTACCTACCTTATCTTTATTATTAAAGAAGTAATATATATACTATACCCTACTTTCTCTTACTACTTCTTCTAGCTACTTAAGCTTCTTAATCTACTACTATCTATTATACTTCTTGCTTTTAGCCTTCTATTATAGCCTAGCTACCTCCTCTAGGAACCCTAATATCCTCCCCTTCTCTCTACCCTACCTACCCTCTATACTACTATCTTAGCCCCCTTACCTTACTATATTTCTTCCTTCTAATACTAAGCTAACTTTACTCCCTAACCCTAAACCTCTACTATCTTCTATCTTACCCCCTAAAGAGCTCTTACCTTCTCTCCCTCTCTAGTCTTACTAACCTTATTATGCTTACTATATCTACTTTACTTATTTTACCTGCCTTCCTTACCCCTACCTTATATGCCTAGCTTCTATTACCCTAATCTCTTCCTCTACTACTACCTGCCTTCTCTTTTAACTAGGTAACTATCCTATTTTACTAACCTTAACCCTTCCTCTCTCTACTATACCTATTACTCCTCTATAACTCCCTAGTATAAGCCTATATAGAGCTACTATATCTACCTCTAAGAGTAGTATGCTACTGTGTATCCTACTACTAAGCCTTATACTAGCCCCTATCTCTATAGCCTTACTATAAGACCTCCTTACGGCCTTACTACTAGAACTCCTTACTGCCTCCTCTTACCTTATCTCTATAATACTTTACCCTACTTTTAGTAGAGGTAGGAGTAATACCTTTCTCTCTACCCTAGTAGCCCTACCCCCCTATCCCTATTGCCTACTAGCCTAGACTAGTAACTCTAATAGCTATCTTAGTAACTATACCCTATTTCCTTAAGTCCCTAAGAATTCTACTTTACCCTATACTTCTTCTTCTTCCTCCTCTTCCTCCTCTTCCTCCTCTTCCTCCCTATCCCTATTAACTACCCTAAAGCTATCTTAGATATAGCTTTATAATAAGTACCTATTTACCCCTACTTAGCTGTCTAGGCTATTATCTTTATTACTAATATTACTATCTATAATTTTAACCTATCTTATGTCTACTACTAGGCTCTCTTACTACTATACTTATGCCTTAGCCTCCCTCTAATAGAGGGAAGCCATATAGTTATTATACTTAGTACTACTCTTAAATAGACTATAGGACGTCTTAATATATGTTCTATTAAGTACCTTATCTAGTATAAAACGCTAGTATTTACTAGTTATAAGGAATCTATTAAACTCCTCCCTAGCTTACTTTTCTACCTTATCTTATACCCTTATACTACTAATAAGGATAATAGTTATTAAATTCTTCCTATCCTACCCTACTTACCTAGATTACTATAAGAACTAAGCTATTATATAGGGTAGCCCTATAAAGACTACTACCTAGATGTTAGGGATGTTTACCTCTATCCCTAGTATGTCTATTACTACTATAATATTACTATGCTACCTCTAGCTTATTAATACTACTTCTTACTTTACCTCTAATAGCCTACTATAGTATATACTATACTTTAGCTACTATATAAGATGTTTAACTGTCTCTACCTCCCTAGAGAAAATAATCGCCTTAGGCCTTACCCTACTACTACTACTAGGTAGTATGTTCCTAGGTGTGTTATTAGAACCCTCTAGGTTGTCTAGTAAGTACTCCTCTAGAGCTTCTAATATATCCTCTACTATAATAATCCTAGCTACTATGCATATAATATAGCTTAGGTTTTTATACCTTATACTCTCTTAGATTACCTTACTATCTTCTAGCCTTATAAGGAAGTATAATAGGAATTAGTACTTATCTTTAGGTAGTAGTATTGCTATTAGGTATACTACCTACACCCTAAGCTCTACTATCCTCTGTCCTATGTTAATAAGTACCGGCTAGTATGTATCTAATACCTATAGGATTATATAGTATTTATCTAGTACTACTATATCTAAGAGGTATTATACCCTAAGCTTCTAGAGAAGCATTAGGAACCCTTAGCTTATAGATTATTCTAGTATTATAAGGATAATCTCCTTATCTTACTGCTATATACTATCCTATACTACCCCTTAAATCCCTAACCCTAAATACTATTTATAAAGGTCCCCTTAGAGTAATAGTAGTAGGACTACTACTATAATAATACTACCTTTAGTAATTACTATAGGTACTAAGAATACTATACTTTTCCTACTCCCTATTACTACTACCTAAACAATAGGTGTTATCTTAGTAGTAATTACCTAGAGTACCCTTTACTTACTAAGGCTAAATAAGGAACTAGTGCTATATACCTTATTATATATATCTCTAAGGTCTACTACTACTACTACCTTAAACTATACTATCTATACTACCTTACTAGCTCTCTATAGTACTTACTCTACTACTATTATCCTACTTATCTTACTTAGTATCCTAAGGATAATGCTGTGCTACTATATACTAATGTTATAGAACTATTCTTATGCTATTTTACTACCTACTTACCCTATCTCTATAGGCTATATGTAGATAGCGTCTTAGATCTACTATAAGTACCTAGCTTAGAGTGCTAGTATGTTATTCTCTATCTCTCTATTACTTATACTACCCTCCTCCTCCTCTAAGTCCTACCCTACCTTACTATTATCTAGACCTATTATACTTACTAGCTGCTTATATAGGTCCTTTATATACTACTATGAAATTATAATAATAGCATACTATATCTACTATATCCTAAATACTACCTTAAGCCCTTCTAAGGTCTATTACTATAGTACCTTAGAAAGCTATTTACTAGCCTATAGTACCTTATTACTATACTACCCCTCTACTATTATTATTCCCCTAACCCTAAACTCTATTACCTATATAATCTAGTAGGGCACCTTACTAAATATATAGCTGCTATATACTACCTTTTAACCTCCCTACTTATCCCTACCTTATACCTTAATAAGGACTTATATCTTAATAAACTACTAGAATAGTACTATAATTATAAGATAGAGTACTAAGAGCTCCCCTACTAGCTATAAGAGGAACTAGTGTACTACCTAGTAGTTACCTTACTAGAGGAAGTTCTTATAGTAGAATATTATAATACTAACTATACCCCTATAGAGAAGTATATTATAGAGGCCTCTACTTACTATATTCTAGAACTAGATTAGTATTACCTCTAGCCTATAAGCTAGTATCCCTCTTATTATATAGATTAGGAATAAGAGTATCTTATAGAACTTATTAACTACCTTATAGAAGGCCCTAACCTATATAGTCTTTTACTCTATATGCCTATCTGAATTAGTCTACCCCTACTCTAGACATACCTACTATATTATATTATTAAGGATTTACTAGAGGATATAGCCCTCTAACCTACCTACCTACTTAATATTACTATACTCCTAGAGAAAGCTATACCTAGCTAAGTTATTACCCTAGTTGTCCCTAAGTATTAGTAGAGGGACCTCTAGTAGTATCTTCTCCTCTGTTGTCTTGCTCTATAGTACCCTATAGAGCACCTCTAGCTATTACCTACCTTTCCCTATTAAGCTATATATTATCTCCTAGAATACTATTATTATAAGCTTACTATCTTAAACAAATAGCTTATTACTATTCTAGTAGATATAGCTGCTAGACCTAGTCTACTATTAGATCTTTATGCTATACGCCTACATCTGTGTTATCTAGATAATAGGGGAACTAATATATAACCCCTCTTACCTGCTATTATAGATAAAACAGTAGAGTATCTAGTAGACTTTATTAGTAACTAGCCCTATACTAGCCTACTACTACTCTAGGTGCTATAGCGCCTTATTTTCTACTTCTATACCTATTATATTATTATCTCCCTTACTATCCTATATAATAGGCCTTATACTAGATTGTCTGCCTAATATCTACTCTTCCTTCTAAACCTCCTAGATGGCATACTATAAAATTACTAGCTTAGTAATCTTAATAATCCCTAAATATATAGGCGTATAGTTAAGTATGCTCTCTTATAATCTATCTAGCTAGATGGCTATTACTACTAGGGTGCTAAGAAGGGGGCTATTATAGATGTCTTCTAATAGGTTTTAATCTAATAGAGCTATTATAAGATAGAGATATAGCTTATTAAGGTTTCTATTAATAGAAGCCCTTACCTCCTTACTTACTTATCTCTACTAGATCTTAACTACTAAGGTAAACCCCTATATAAGGGACTACTAAGCCTTAGTTACCTAAAACTAGATGTCTTATTACTATATCTAGGATCCTACTATTAGCCTATAAGCCCTAAGGAGGTTACTTTAGACCTTACTATATATATATAACTAATATAGCTTAACGCTTTTACTTATAACCCCCTATACTACTTCTATATATTTGTCTTTATATACGGCTTAAATAGTCTCCTACTAGGCTTAAGGGGACCTTACTGTTTTAGGTTAAATAGTACTAGATAATATTACACCTCTAGGGTATATTACTAGGCCTAATTAGTAACCTAGAGGAAGCTATTTATTATAGCCTATACTATAATCTTATCTGGCTATACTAGCTATAAGAGGGCTTAGACTATACTAGCCTTAAGACCTACTAGGTATTAAACCTACCCTATCTAATTAAGCTAGAGATTAGGCTCTTTAGTAGGGTTAATAGGCTATACTATTGTTTAGTTTCTCTTAAGCTTAAGTATAGTCTCTTAGTAGGTATGTAGTACCTTAAGCTCTATATGCTATATAAGGGGGGGCTATAGCTGCTATACTTTAAAGTTAAATAACTTTCCTTTTCTAGCCCTTAAGTACTATACTAGCGTCTAGAATAGGATATTAGCTTAGTATAGAGACTTACTACTACTATCTTAGAAATCTAGGTGCTACTCCTAGATATGTCTGTTAATACTGTTATATGTCTTAATAATATAGCTATAGCTACCTATAATATAGCTATAGCTAGTCTTAGGTATACTAAGCTTTAGGATAGGGACTATATTAGGGGGTAGGGGCTTAAACTACTTAGCTAGCTCCTTACTATTTTTATAAAGATTAGGGTATATCTATAAGATATTATAGATAGTAAGTTTTATATTACTAGGTAATATGTCTTAGTAGTTTAGGCTTTCCTTTAGGTAGTATAGGGTAGAAGCAAGCGTTTTACTAGTTTAATATATAATATATACTACTACCTAGAACTTAGGTAGGTAAATAAATAGCTTAATAGTAAAGTCTAATAGTAGTTAGGTTATAGTTATAGTAGAGAAGTATAACTAGAAATAGTAATTACTACTTTTACTTATTTTAACCCCTTATGCTCCTTAAAGGCTTTATATACCTTTTGATTTAATAGGCTATAGGAAATATAGTTACTATCTACTATGCTAGTAAGGGTATGTCCCTAAAAATACTTATTAGTTGCTATAAGCCCTACTAAAAGTTCCTAGATAAGTCCTTATAGTATCTACCTGTTAGTTATAATAAGTCCTACTATAAGTTCCTAGATAAGTCCTTATAGTATCTACCTAGAGCCTACTAATAAGTTAGTTATAATAAGTCCTACTATAAGTTCCTAGATAAGTCCTTATAGTATCTACCTAGAGCCTACTAATAAGTTAGTTATAATAAGTCCTACTATAAGTTCCTAGATAAGTCCTTATAGTATCTATATAGAGCCTACTAATAAGTTAGTTATAATAAGTCCTACTATAAGTTCCTAGACAAGTCCTTATAGTATCTACCTATTAGTTATAATAAGTCCTACTATAAGTTCCTAGATAAGTCCTTATAGTATCTACCTATTAGTTATAATAAGTCTTACTATAAGTTCCTAGATAAGTCCTTATAGTATCTACCTAAAGCCTACTAATAAGTTAGTTATAATAAGTCCTATTATAAGTTCCTAGATAAGTTTAAAAACATTACCCCTTATTTCTTAGATAGATAAACCTAATAAACCTTAGAAGTCTTTATCTCTTTTATTATTTAAAAGAGATAAAAACTTCTAATTTTTATTTAGTCTATAGTAGTAGCTATAAAGATAAGTCCTAAGGGAAACATCCTACTATAGAAGTAACTTAGGTAAATTTACGTTAGTTATAGTCTTTTAAGAGGATAACTCTTTTTAACTTAGTAGTAATACACCTAGCCCTAATAACTTAGGTCTCCTACTATATTTACTTATAGGTATAGCTATAGGGTAACTATTAGCTTATAAGGGCTAGCCTATAGTAAAAATAGGGACTTTATTATTATTAAGGATTATATAAAAACCATAAAGTTTATCTTTTAATAAGGATAAACTTAATACTTAGAAGTATGTTTTAGAAATAAGGTTATGTTTACTATAAGATAAGCCCTAAAGTAATATCCTATAGTAGAAGTAACTTAGGTAAATTTATGTTAGTTATAGTCTTTTAAGAGGATAACTCTTTTTAACTTAGTAGTAATATACCTAGCCCTAATAACTTAGGTCTTCTACTATATTTACTTATAGGTATAGCTATAGGGTAACTATTAGCTTATAAGGGCTAGCCTATAGTAAAAATAGGGACTTTATTATTATTAAGGATTATATAAAAACCATAAAGTTTATCTTTTAATAAGGATAAACTTAATACTTAGAAGTATGTTTTAGAAATAAGGTTATGTTTACTATAAGATAAGCCCTAAAGTAATATCCTATAGTAGAAGTAACTTAGGTAAATTTATGTTAGTTATAGTCTTTTAAGAGGATAACTCTTTTTAACTTAGTAGTAATATACCTAGCCCTAATAACTTAGGTCTTCTACTATATTTACTTATAGGTATAGCTATAGGGTAACTATTAGCTTATAAGGGCTAGCCTATAGTAAAAATAGGGACTTTATTATTATTAAGGATTATATAAAAACCATAAAGTTTATCTTTTAATAAGGATAAACTTAATACTTAGAAGTATGTTTTAGAAATAAGGTTATGTTTACTATAAGATAAGCCTTAAAGTAATATCCTATAGTAGAAGTAACTTAGGTAAATTTACGTTAGTTATAGTCTTTTAAGAGGACAACTCTTTTTAACTTAGTAGTAATATACCTAGCCCTAATAACTTAGGTCTCCTACTATATTTACTTATAGGTATAGCTATAAGGTAACTATTAGCTTATAAGGGCTAGCCTATAGTAATAATAGGGACTTTATTATTATTAAGGATTATATAGAAACTATAAAGTAAATCTTCTAATAAGGACAAACTTAATACTTAGAAATATGTTTGAGAAATAGTGTTCTATACTAAAAAGTAAGGTTAATTAAGTAGGGTAGCTACTAGGTACCCTAAAGGGCACCCCCTATTATACCTTAGTTCCCTAAATAGCATGTCTTATTAGTAGGTAGGCTACCTTAGGTTAAAAGGTCTTATTTCTATAAGAGAATATATAGTCTAGTAGCCTTATAGGCTTTTAGGTCTCTATATCTTACTACTTACCTAGTAGTTAGAGGCTAATAGTTCTTAGATAGTTCTTAGTAGTACGTATAGATTTCCTATATACTTAATATTACTACCCCCTAGTTAACTTATAAAGCATAACTACTATAGTAGCCTCCCCTTAGTATGTATCCCTTATTAAGTCTAAGATAATATAGTACTTTTACTACTATACTAGGCTTCCCTTAGTATATATCCCTTATTAAGTCCCTTAGTATACTCTAGAATAAAGACTTCTAGATACTATTATAATAGTAGAGATAGCTATACCCCTATTAATATAACCTATAGTAAATAGGTTTACATCCTATAAAATAATAATATTATAATTATAATACGTAAGGTTAATTATAGTAGCTAAGTAGTTTTTAGTAGACCCTATAGATTACTAATAGGATTAATATTACTACCCCTAAGTTAATATAGTACTTTTACTACTATAGTAGGCTTCCCCTAGTATATATCCCTTATTAAGTCTAAGTTAATATAGTACTTTTACTACTATAGTAGGCTTCCCTTAGTATATCTCTTTTAAATTCCCTAGTATACTATATAGTATAGAGTTTTTATTTACCTAGTATACTTTATCTTAAAGATACTTAGTATCCCTATTACCTAGCTTTTTATCCCCTAGTATATATTTATTATAATATAGGTATTATAATAATTACCTAGCTATAATAGCCTAAAAGATAGTAATCTATAAGGGAATACTAAAGCCTACTATTACTAGGGGCTATACCTAGATAGGCTCTAAGGGAGAATTAGATTTACTTTATCTTCTTATAGGCCCTCTAATACTTTTTGTGCCTAAACTCTACTCTACTAGGTTTTCCCTTAAAAAAATAATTCCTAAAAAAAGATTTACTATAGGAAAACAAAAAAATTAACTTACACCTATATAAGGCTTAATAGATCCTATATATAGTTAATTAAAAGTACCCTTAAAATAGAAAAGTAAATAAGTATTATATACCTATATTATAGACTATATAGGGGGTCTTTTCTATTTTTAGCTACTATACCCCCCTAAAGAGAAAAAGGCCTATAAAGTTTAAAAAACTTACCCTTAGAATTCTAACTTCTACTATAGCCTACCTATAGTAGTAAATTATATACTATTATATAGCTAAAAGAAAGGTTAATAGGCCTATAGAAACTCCTACTTAGATTTACTATAGTAGAGTAGGATTCTACTTAAAGAAAGTAAGGTACCCTAGAAATAAATAAGAGGTACCCTTAAAATTAAACAAATAAATATACTATAGTATAACATATTAATAGGGGATTATAGTAGTATAGCAACTTTTCTTATAGCATAGCTAGTTGCTAAGAAAACCTGCTATAAAGTTTAAAAAACATGCCCTTAGAATAGTTACCTCCTTGTCTAGGCTACCTATAGTACTAAGAGGTATACTATTATAGAGCTATTTTAGTAGTAAATACACCTATTTAAAACCCTAGCTAGAATTCCTATAGTAAAGGTAGATTCTATTAAAAGAAACTAAGGTACCCTAAAAATAAATAAGAGGTACCCTAGAAATTAAATAAATAAATATACTATAGTATAGTATGTTAATAGGGGATTATAGTAGTATAGTAACTTTTCTTCTAGTATATCTAATTACTAAGAAAACCTACTATAAAGTTTAAAAAACTTGCCCTTAGAATAGTTACCTCCTTGTCTAGGCTACCTATAGTACTAAGAGGTATACTATTATAAACCTATTTTAGTAGTAAATACGCCTATCTAAAACCCTAGCTAGAATTCCTATAGTAAAGGTAGATTCTACTAAAAGAAACTAAGGTACCTTAGAAATAAAAAATAGGTACCCTAGAAATTAGATAAATAAATATACTATAGTATAGTATGTTAATAGGGGATTATAGTAGTATAGCGACTTTTCTTCTAGTATATCTAGTTGCTAAGAAAACCTATTATAAAGTTTAAAAAGCTTGCCCTTAGAATAGTTACCTCCTTATCTAGGCTACCTATAGTACTAAGAGGTATACTATTATAGAGCTATTTTAGTAGTAAATATACCTATCTAAAACCCTAGCTAGAATTCCTATAGTAAAGGTAGATTCTACTAAAAGAAACTAAGGTACCCTAGAAAGAAAAGAGAGGTACCCTAAAAAGAAAAGTAAGGTACCCTAGAAATAAATAAGAGGTACCCTAGAAATTAACTAAATAAATATACTATAGTATTATATGTTAATAGGGGATTATAGCAGTATAGCAACTTTTCTTCTAGTATATCTAGTTACTAAGAAAACCTACTATAAAGTTTAAAAGACTTACCCTTAGTATAGTTACCTCCTTATCTAGACTACCTATAGTACTAAGAGGTATACTATTATAGAGCTATTTTAGCGGCTAATACGCCTATCTAAAACTATAGCTAGAATTCCTATAGTAAAGGTAGATTCTACTAAAAGAAACTAAGGTACCCTAGAAAGAAAAGAGAGGTACCCTAAAAAGAAAAGTAAGGTACCCTAGAAATAAATAAGAGGTATACTAGAAATTAACTAAATAAATATACTATAGTATAGTATGTTAATAGGGGATTATAGTAGTATAGCGACTTTTCTTTTAGTATATCTAGTTACTAAGAAAACCTACTATAAAGTTTAAAAGACTTACCCTTAGTATAGTTACCTCCTTATCTAGGCTACCTATAGTACTAAGAGGTATACTATTATAGAGCTATTTTAGTAGTAAATATGCCTATCTAAAACCCTAGCTAGAATTCCTATAGTAAAGGTAGATTCTACTAAAAGAAACTAAGGTACCTTAGAAATAAAAAAGAGGTACCCTAGAAAGAAAAGAGAGGTACCCTAGAAGGAAAAGTAAGGTACCCTAGAAATAAAAAAGAGGTACCCTAAAAAGGAAAATCTTGGGTACCCTAGAAATATAAGAGTAATTATATATTTATATAGTATGTTAATAGGGGATTATAGTAGTATAGTAACTTTTCTTCTAGTATATCTAGTTACTTAGAAAACCTACTATAAAGTTTAAAAAACATACCCTTAAAATAGTTACCTCTTTATCTAGGCTACTTATAGTACTAAGAGGTATACTATTATATAGCTATTTTAGTAGTAAATACGCCTATTTAAAACCCTAGCTAGAATTCCTATAGTAAAGGTAGATTCTACTAAAAGAAACTAAGGTACCTTAGAAATAAAAAATAGGTACCCTAGAAATTAGATAAATAAATATACTATAGTATAGTATGTTAATAGGGGATTATAGTAGTATAGCGACTTTTCTTCTAGTATATCTAGTTACTTAGAAAACCTACTATAAAGTTTAAAAAACATACCTTTAGAATAGTTACCTCTTTATCTAGGCTACCTATAGTACTAAGAGGTATACTATTATAGAGCTATTTTAGTAGCTAATATACCTATCTAAAACTATAGCTAGAATTCCTATAGTAAAGGTAGATTCTACTAAAAGAAACTAAGGTACCCTAGAAAGAAAAGAGAGGTACCCTAGAAAGAAAAGTAAGGTACCTTAGAAATAAAAAAGAGGTACTCTAGAAAAGAAAATCTTAGGTACCCTAGAAATATAAGAGTAATTATATATTTATATAGTATGTTATAGTAGATTATAGTAGTATAGTAACTTTTCTTATAGCATATTTAGTTACTAAGAAAACCTACTATAAAGTTTAAAAAACATACCCTTAGAATAGTTACCTCTTTATCTAGGCTACTTATAGTACTAAGAGGTATACTATTATATAGCTATTTTAGTAGTAAATACGCCTATCTAAAACCCTAGCTAGAATTCCTATAGTAAAGGTAGATTCTACTAAAAGAAACTAAGGTACCCTAGAAACAAAAGAGAGGTACCCTAGAAAGAAAAGTAAGGTACCCTAGAAATAAATAAGAGATATACTAGAAATTAACTAAATAAATATACCATAGTATAGTATGTTAATAGGGAATTATAGTAGTATAGCAACTTTTCTTCTAGTATATCTAGTTACTAAGAAAACCTACTATAAAGTTTAAAAGACTTACCCTTAGTATAGTTACCTCCTTATTTAGGCTACCTATAGTACTAAGAGGTATACTATTATAAAGCTATTTTAGTAGTAAATATACCTATCTAAAACCCTAGCTAGAATTCCTATAGTAAAGGTAGATTCTACTAAAAGAAACTAAGGTACCCTAGAAATAAAAAATAGGTACCTTAGAAATTAAATAAATAACTATACTATAGTATAGTATGTTAATAGGGGATTATAGTAGTATAGTAACTTTTCTTATAGTATATCTAGTTACTAAGAAAATCTACTATAAAGTTTAAAAAACTTACCCTTAGAAGAGTTATACCCCCCTATTAGTAAGGTAGCTTATTATAGCCTACTATAATATTAATCCCTAATATAGTATAGGCTGTTCTATTAATTAGTACGCCTTAGTATTTTAAGCTATAACAACTTTATAGTTCTAGACTACATATAGGATCTAATAACGTTTTAGTAGCTATAAGTTGATTTTTTTGTTTTCCTATATAAAATCTTTTTTTAGGAAATGTTTTTTTAGGATAAAACCTAGTAGAGTAAAGTTTAGGCCTAAAAAGTATTAGAGGGCCTATAAGAAGAGGGTAATTAAAGGTTAAAAGTAGAATATATTAACTTCTCTACCCTTAACTAGGTAACTACTATAGTAATATAGTATAACTATCTTATATTATTAGACTACTATGTGGTGTCTTTCTATATAGCCTTATAGGCCTAGCTAGCCTTAGTTATAGGGAGTTTATAGTAGTAGTTAAACTACTACTATAGTAGTTACCTAGGTAGTCTACTATACTAGTATTACTTAGGAGTAGATAGGACTTTCCCTTACTACTACTAGATAGGCCCTTAATAGGTAATAAGTAAGAAACGCCTATAGTAGATACTAAATAGCTAAAGCTATAGGGCTAGTCTTTTTTTAAGGGCCTTTACACCTAAGTAAAGCTTTAAACACATACTATACCTTAACTAAGGTACTAGCCTATTGTTTCTAATAAGTACTTATAGGGTAGGAAAATACCCTTAGAGGTTAAGTAGGTATACTCTTCTTAACTTTAAGTATAAACTATATTATACCTAGGGGGGAAGATAATATAGGGAACCTTTTTAGTAAATCTAGGTATAGAGGTATCTTTAGTACCTATATATCCCCTTAGGGCTCTATACTATAGTTATAGTTACCTATATTAGTGTGGTGGTATTTATTATGTTAGTTAAGGTACTTTTAGGTCCTAATAATACTAGTACCTTATTAGCCTATATATATTAAAGTACTACTATTATAGAAGGCTACTTAGGTTGTTTAGGCCTAAATAGAATATAATATAGATAGTAATAGGTTATAGAGGATAGTTCTATATACCCTACCCCCTTCTATAGAATACTAGTAATAATACTAACTAATTTATAAGGGATAGTAAGTACTATCTTATTTAAGAATAAGTAGATACTCTAGTAGTTATCTAAGGTATTCTTAACTTTAGCCTATTATTTTAGACTACTAAGGGGATTATAACTAGACTTTTATAAGGCCTACTAGGTAGATAGAGAAGGGTTTCCTAGCTATATTCCTTACCTATAATAGATTATATTATAAGATAACTTATAAGGGGGATGCTACTATAATCCCTAGCCTATTATTTCTAACTACTAAGGGGATTATAACTAGACTTTTATAAGGCCTACTAGGTAAATAGAGAAGGGTTTCCTAGCTATATTCCTTACCTATAATAGATTATACTATAAGATAACATATAATAGTAATACTACTATAGTCCCTAGCCTATTATTTCTTACTACTATTTATAAGGTAGAAAAATACCTTTAGGGGTTTATTAGGTATACTCTTAACTTTAAGTATAAACTATATTATACTTAAGGGGAAAGATAATATAATAATATAGATAGTAATAAGTTATAGAGGGTAACTATTTACTCTCTAAATAGATAGTAATAGGTTATAAAGGGTAGTTCCTTATATCCTATCTATATTTAGAGAAGGCTAGTTATATTCTAAAGAAAATACTTATACTACTTTATAGTAGATTAATAGGGTAGGTAGCTATTAAAAGACTATCTTACTTTTATACTACTCTATATAAATAGGTCTTCTATAAAAGACATTTATATAGACTTAGGCTCTCTAAACTAAGTATTTACTTAACTCCTTTCTTAGGAGTTAGTAGGAGCTACTAGTTAGGTAGCCTTCTCTAATTAGGGGTCTTCTTTAAGGGGGCTTCTAGTATAATACTACCTAATAATATACTATTCTCTTACTAGTATATAACCTTAGGAATTAGACCTAGGTTTTTATAGGCTAGCTAGATATAATTTATACTAGATTAATAATAAGGATACTATATACTAAAAGCTATATTTAAGGGTTTTAAGGGGTACTACCTAAAAACCTTATAAGATTAACATATAAAACCTACTCCTTCTAAGATTAGTATTCTATTCTATCTAAATAGAATAGCCCTAGTATAGGTAGTATTTATACTTAGTATAAGGGATAAAAGAAATAATACTAAAAGGGAAATAAAATATAGTTATACTATAGTCCCCTAGTAAGAGACTAGTACTAAGTAGTACTAAGTATAAGACATATAATATAAAACTATTAGGGCTTAGATTATTTACTAATAGGTCTTTTTTAATAGGTCCTTAACTAAAGAATT
This sequence comes from Colletotrichum sublineola, assembly GCA_020631755.1. Classification (NCBI taxonomy): domain Eukaryota; kingdom Fungi; phylum Ascomycota; class Sordariomycetes; order Glomerellales; family Glomerellaceae; genus Colletotrichum; species Colletotrichum sublineola. The sequence continues at coordinate 955,382 of JAHSQG010000028.1, read as the reverse complement.
AGTAACTATAGCTAGGTCTACTATAATTAATATATCTCTTAATCCCTAGAAGAGTTTTATAAAGATTAGGCTATATATCCTTAGCTTCCCCTTACTTATATAAATACTAAACTACTAACATTCTATATAGGGGTTATAGGTAACTACCTAGGGCCTCTTAATTAGCCCTAATACTACTACTACTACTACTATAATTATAATTACCTCTATAATAATTACTATTACTACCCCTACTATAATAAGTACTATTACTACTACTACTATAGTAAGTATAATTACTATAGTTACTACTACTACTACTATTACTATACTTACCCTCTAAATCCCTAGTAGGATTTATATCCTAGTTAGTATTACTACTACTACTATAGCTACCCTCCTAGTATTACTTAATAATACTAAGGGATATTCTAGACACCTATTTAGATAGTATAATTAATATAAACTAAGATAAAGAAGGGATACTACTAAAGTCTAGGCTATACTTCTATAAAGAGGTAATCTTATAGGCTAATACTAGAGAAAGACTAGTAGCCCTAAAGGTAATAGGGGTAAGGGTAATAATAGCTAGTAGTAAGAAGCTAGGTAGGGGTAAGGTAGTAGAGAGGAGTACTTTAAGTACCTTCCTCTTTACTACCTTAGACGGCTTTATAATAAGGGCTGGCCTATTTAAAACGTTTAGGGGGGGGAGGGTTAGGAGTAGCCTCCTAGGCTATAGGGGGGTAGCCTAAGAGGTATAGGGGGTAGCTATTATACTAGCCTATAGTATAGCCCTAGGCTAGGGTAGTAAACCTACTACTAGTAGCTAGGATCTAGTAATCTTTAACCTACTACTAGTAGAAGGTACTTACCTAGGGACCTATATTAGGGATATCCTATAGGGGTACTAAAAGAAGCTATATGCTATAGTACTAAAGAGGGGGTTTTAAGTCTTAGGGGTCTAGTACTATACTAGGGTGCCCCCTCTTCTACTACTAGGTAGGGGTTCTTAGGGGGATAATAGTAATAACTAGGTGTTAGATAGGGTATTTAGTAAGCTTAATAGCTAGGTATATAATAGCTAGGAGGGTGTTAATAAAGGGGAGGGAGATAATAATAATAATAATAATAATAATAATAAGGATAAGAATAAGGATATAGAGGGTAATAGTAATAATAATAATAATAGTAGTAGTAATAATAATAAAGATAATAATAATAAAGATAATAATAATAAAGATAATAAAGATAATAATAATAATATAGATATAAGTAGTAGTATTAGTAGTAGCCTCCTTACTACTATTAATATTACTACTACTACTACTATTATAACTACTTCTAGGGGAGGCTTTAGACCTAGGTAGTAAAGCTACTATAGGTATATTATTAGTAATACTAACCTAAAGTTACTTTAGGAGGCTTAGGCCTTAAGGGAGTAAAAGGAGTACCTTAAGAACTAGGTCTACTTATAGAATCCTTAGTTTACTATACTAAATACTAGTAAACTAACTATTATACCCTAATATACCTTAATAACCTTACTTCTAGTCTAACTAATATAACTAGCTATTAGGCTAACTAACCTACTAATAAAAATAGTAAGCTAGGGTATATATTTATTTATCCTTCTACTATATACTACTAGTAAGGCTAACTAATAGTAAGGGCTAAGGCTAAATAATAACCTAACTACTAATAATATAGGTATCCTATAAATAATAAGTACTATAGGCTACTACTAATAAGTTAGCTAGTAGCTAATAAGTACTATAGGATAGGCTGTTACTACCTACTAATAAGTTAGCTAGCTAGCTACTAATAAGTTTAGTAACCTACTAATAATAAGTACTATAGGCTACTATTAGATAAGTTAGCTAGTAGCTAATAAGTCCTATAAGCTACTACTACCTACCTACTAATAAGTTAGGTAGGTAGCCCTAGCCCTACTAACACGTTAGGTAGACCTACTAATAAGTACTATAGGCTGCTATAGATAAGTTAGGCTAGTAGCTAATAAGTACTATAGGCTATAACCGACAGGTCGGCTAGTAAGTTAGGCAACCTACTGATAAGTACTGCTGGTGAATTTTAGTTAGCTACTATAACCCCTAGCAGCTCTACCAGCCCTACCGCCCCCCTATAGGAAAGCACTCACCCCCTATAAAAGGACTTATCAGGGGCTACATTAGGGTAAGGGTACTAGCTAACTAGGCTAAAAAACACAGACTACTATATAAACTATAATAAGGATAAAATAAATAATTAGGGAATAAATACTAAGCTAGAGGGTATTAAAAAGCTCCTAATTCTAAAAAATAAAGCAGACTAAACCTAAAGCCTAGTTCTTAGGCTAGAAATAGTTAGGACTAAGCTAACTACTATAGTTTATAGGGTTAATTTACTAGAGAATTAACTCTAAGAAATAGATTAGGAGTCTCTAAGTTACTAGGTAAACTACATTCTAGTAAATTAAGTAAATAAGATTATTATAGACCTTTTACTTAAATATTTACTAGGTAATATAACCCTAATTACTAGGAAGAAGGTAGGGGTTTATATACTAGTCCTTAGAAATAATTAGTAGTATTACTATAAGGAAAGTAAAGTAATTACTATATAATAGAAGGGTATCTAGGAAGAGATACTATAGATTTAAGTAATCTACTATAACTAAATAGAATAATAAGTACTAATTAGAGCCTTATAGTTTTAGAACTATACCTATAGAGAAAGGTTAGTAAATAGCTACTATAAGGGAATAGAAAGGTTATATAAGTTTTAAATACTTAGATATAGAATAGAAGAAATTATAATAGTAGTTAACATCTAGATTAGTAAAAACGTTAAGAATCTTAGTTATAAGGTTAGAGAGCTCTATATAAATATCCTCTATCTCCTTACGTATAATTATTATATAGAATAAATTAAATATAAATATTATATCTTAGTAGTTACCTAAGATAGTTAGGGTATACTATATTTAAATATTAGTAAAGCTTAGATAAATCCCTTACCTATATACTAAAGCATAACTATTACTACGCTTAGTATACTAAGTATAATAAAGAGATCTATTAAGAATAAAGAAATACTCTAGAATAGGGGGTAACTCTAGGGGGGTTTTACCCTCTAACTAGGCCTTAATAGTAGTACAAATGTAATATATATACAGCTAGTAAGGGGCGTAAGGAGCCTCTAGGAGAGGATTAGGGATTTAGGGTAGATTCTCTAGATTATTATTATTAGGTTTATCCTTATTACCTCCCGTACTATTAGGTAAAGTAAGGGAATAAGACTAATACTCCTTAGAGCTACGCTCTTTAGACTATAGACTATTATTATAAGAGTAATTAGAGTTTAAGAGGCTTAGACTACATAAGGGAGAACTAGGCAAGACGCTATGCTTATAAGAAGGACTATATAACTAATATTTAGAACTATAAGATAACTCTTTAGTCTAGAATAGGAAAAGTACTATATTAAAAGGGTTAGTAAAAGTAAGAAGAAAGGATATACCTTAGGAGTATCTAACTCCTCCCTATAAGAGTAATACTTATTATAGTAATAGTTTTAAGTATAAATTATAGCTATATAGGTAGTAAGTTATAAGGCTACTTTAGTTTAGTATGCCTTCTTCTTCTTATACTACTAGATAATTAATTAAAGGTTTCTTAAAGAACCTACTATAATAATATTATTAAAAGGTAATAGAAAGAAAGTAGAACCCTAAAGCTAGTAAGAAAGAAAGAAATTAAAATTAACTAATAAATTAATAGGGAAAGGTTAATAAAAAGCTATAACTATAAGGATAAGAATAGAGAAAATCCCTAGTAGTTATAATATAAATAAAATAAAAGTAGAAGAAAAGTAGGAAAAAAAAAAGGAAACCCCTATAGGTAAAAGACTAAGGCTAGTAAATATATAGACTATATCTACTATAACTATAACCTCTAGTAATAGTTAATTAAGGAATAACTAAGTAAGAGGGTCCTAAAACCCTACTTTTCTAAAACAGATAATCTAGCCACTTAAGGATAAGTAGCTAAGAAAGGGAGCGTAATTATTACAGGATAATTCCTGCTAACCGTAAAGGCCTGTTAACAGCTGCCATAAGAATAATAAGGTTAGTAGAGTATCTTAGAGAGTAGGGACTATTTAGTAGGCAAAAGCCTAGGGAATTACAGGAGAATAGTTCTCTAAGATTTAGTCTCTGTTAAATACAAGACCTATTGTGCGACATTACTATTATGTGCAACAGTAACTATTATAATATATTACCTTTATATACTAACCTAAGGCTAGCTTTAATTATTCTATTATAGTATAGTACTAAGCGCCCTAGGCTAAGGAGATTAAGGCGCTTAATTAGTATATTAAGTAGTAGATAGATAACCTTAATTATAGCCTTACCTTTTGACTACTTAATCTAGCTACTATAAAGCTCTTTATCTTTATAAATAGATCTTTTACTAATAATAAGGATATAATATTATAACTATAATTCTTTATTACCCTAGCTAATAAGGTAATTAATAAAGGCCCTAATAATAGTAATAAATTTATAATAACTAGGAATATTATCTATTTTAGCTTAATAATATATAAGAGAGTTACCTATAGTATACTTACCTCTAAGGTATATAGTATAATTACTAATATAGATATAGTATATACTATCTTTATAACCTTAAAGATAGTAACTAATTATATAGGGCTTCTTCTAATACTAATAATCCTCTATATAAACTCCTATTTACTTTATAAATACCTTATAAAGCTAGGTACTATAAAAGAGAAGAGGCTTATAATTAATATTATAGCCTTATAGTAGTCTTATAAGAGATATAAAGTCTATAAAGTATACTAGATTTATAGTACTAATAACCTAGCTAATAGATTTATAAAGGTAGTACCTAATAAGATACTAAAGGAATTAGTAAGTAGTAAGAAAGTAAAGATTAAAATAGAGGGATAGGTTTTTTATATATAATTAAGTTATATATATTTAAAAAGTATAATACTTTTTAATCTTTTATTTTTATTATGTTTTTAGGCTTTTTAGTATTAATAGGTAAAGGGGGTAATAGGTATGTTTATTACTACTTTAGAAAGTTACTAGTATTAGGATACTAAGTATCTATAGATAGTAGAGGAGCTAATCTAGGTTATATACTACGCTACGTAACCTACCTTAACAGCTCTTTTAATATCTACAGCACTATTACCAGCTAGCGTGCTGGCCCTCTTTCTCTTCTGTTTAACTCTAGTAACATCTTTAAATATACTACGGTTTAACCCCTATATCTAACGTTGGATCCTGTGATACCAACACCTTCCTTTGCACCTTTCTTATTAAGTACCCCCGTTATAGAGAGATCTAGTTATCTTCCCTTTATGCCTTTGACATTACTTATATTTGTTTTCCTTCCTTTACCCTCTTCCACTGCCTGAACCCTGACCTTTTCCTGCCTCCCTGACCCTTGCCATCTTCTGCCTTGCCAACCCCATCCTTTGGCTGCCTCCCTACCCCTCACCGTCCAACAGCCTACCAAGAGTAAATTTCCGCGTTATGCCATGACGTTGTTGCCGGCCTACATCCCCTTCCGATCGTTGTGCTGTAACCCATGATGTAGATTGTGTCGCCGATGTCGGCCGTCTTGCTTACGTAGTGCCATTTGTTGTTCTGGTAATATTTACAACCGAGTGTGCACTGCGCCGCAAGCGTTGCTGGCAGAAAAGCCGCCGCGAGTGCCACCATGGCGAAAGCGTTATAGGAGACCATTGTTGCTGAAGGATAAAAGAGTGCGGATATTTGGCCGTAGGCGATTTGATATTCGGCCGTATCTAACCACTTTAGGTTGGCGAAACGTACTGCTACACCTACATAGTGGGCCTGCCTATAAAAGTTAATATACCTTGATTTCGTAGTATAAGGTATAGGTATATTACTAGCAGTCTGGTATTTATATAAAAACGCGTGTTTTTAAGGCAAAGTAGTATTTTTTAAGGACGTAATATAATATAATAGATTCTTAACTATAGCTATAATTAATTTACCTATTATAATAGCTGTTACTAATATTACTATTACTGCTATACCTACTACTGCTGTTAATATTACTGCTACTACTGCTGCTGCTACTGTTAATACTAATACTGTTATGCCTATTATTGCTGTTAACTTAAGAGAGGAAGTTACTAGGTAAACGTCTACTAGCTAGTAAATAGCTAAGGAAGCAGATTACTAACTAACTACTGCTACTAGGCCTTAAAGCTTACCCTTACTACTTATATTACCGTAAGGTGGTTAATTTATACCTATATTATAGCTATCTCTTTTACTACCTTTAAAGTTAGCTTTTTATAGTAGGTAGCTGGCTGTAATAAGGGCGCCTATAACAATAGGGCTGGCATTAAGGCTAGTATTAAAGTTAGGGTATCTATATGTTCCCACGCAGAGGGTATTTATAAAGTGTTATTAACGTTAATAGGAGCTTTACGGCTGGGATTAGATAGTTATATATAGTTACGGTAGGTGTAAATAACGTTAGGATTAACTTTAATAGTCTAATTCTATAGGTAGATAAGATTAGGCTATAAATACTACTAAAATTAGTAAAAAAGTAAACTAGTAATAGAAGTATAACCTATATTAGTCTTATCTAGCTACTAGTAGTAGTTAACGTTATCTTACGTAAGTACTTTATTACTATTATAGCTCTAGAGGTAGTTAAGAAGCTTATAATAGTAGGGTAACCCTTACTACTTTTAGAAGTTACTAGTATACTATAGTAGACTTTTTTACTACTTAAAGGCCTTATAGGTAGGTATATACTACTTATAGAGTAAGTTAAGTACCTAGAAGGATACCTTATAAGTAAGGCCTTAAAGTATAGGATACTACTATATCTTTTACTATTAATAGCGTTACTTATAGGTAAATTTAGTATGGTATTTTTATAGCTTCTTATTAACTATCTTTAGTATCTTTTTATATAGGGTATATAGGTTAAGAAGGTAATAGAGAAGGTATAACTTTAGCTTATAATAGCTGCTTTTAGTAAGTAAGGTTACCTTAATACTATAGTTATATAGCCTCTTAATTATAAAGGTAGTAAATTAGAGGTAGAGGTTAAGGTAGATAGTTTTAAAGTACTAAATAATAGCTAGGCTAGTTAGTAAAAGTTATAAAAGGACAAACTAGCTAAGTAGGTAATAGCAGCTTACTTTCTTAATTAGTAAACTACTGCTTTAGTAATTCCTACACCTTCTAAAATACAGCCTTAGTTAGTATATAAATAACTACCTTCTAAGTAGTAAGAAGCCTATTAGGGTTATATAGATAGACTACCTTATTAGTAGTTATAGTAGAGGTAGTAGGTAGGTTAGGCGTAATGTTATTATTTTCTTTAGCATAGTAATAAACTATAGTTATAATTTCTCTACTATAGACCTTAGCTAAATCCTCTAGTATACTATTTCCCTTATTGTTATTACTATTATTAGTAGTATTAGGCTTACCCTTAAGTAGTCTATCCTACTTCTTCTTAATACATAAAACTACGTTCTTAAGGATGTGCTATATATAGAGCTACTAGGTAGTATCTAGTAGTATAGAGGTAGCTATATTCTTTAGCGCCTTATTAAAGTTAGTAATAATAATAATAGGTAGGGGTATTTTCTCCTTTTTAAGTAGAGATTGTATCTATAAGAGGGCCTATTTAAAGGTATCTTTATTTTTATTAGATATAAGGTAAAAAAAGGCGTTAAAAGTAGTATATATAGTAGTACTACTAATAACCTAAAAAAGTAGTATTTAAAAGTAGTTAACTTTAGTAGAAAAAGGTTAGTAGTAATAATAGTAATAGTAGTAATAATAATAATAGTAGTAATAATAGTAATAGTAATAACTTTACTAGTAATAACATACCTTATAGGTATTATCTATTATTAATAACCTAGGGTATTATTACTATAACTTAAGGTAGGACTAATACGTCTAAAAAACACTAGTTATTTTACTACTATTACTATAGTAAAGGGTAAAAAATAGTATTTTATTACTTAACTTTAGTATGTTAATAAATAGTTAGGTAGAGGTAAGTAGGCTGTATTTCTTATAGTAGAGCTTTACTTAGAGATTTCTAATGTCTATAGTAGTTATTATAACTTTTTCCTACTTATAGATCTACCTTATAATATCCCTTAACTTTATCCTCCCTTTTAAAAGCTACTTAACATACTTAATAACTATTACCTTCTCTATTAGTAAGCTTATTAGTATTAACTTAAATATTAATTATACTTAGCTTAGTTACTAAAAGCCTAAAATACTAATTAAATTACTTACTATAATATTATTATAGTTATAAGTCTTATAGCTAGGAAGTACTTCTTATATCTACTTATTTATTACTACTAAGTATTAAATCTTACTAGTAAATAAGTAGTCTAACTGCTTACTACTTATATTCTTCTACTAGGCCTTACTTATAGGCTTGCCTATATAGTTATAGAGGATATTAACCTACTAGCTGTTATTTACCTATTACTTAATATAAAGGGTAATACCCTCCTTTTTATACTACTAGTATATATAAAGATAATACTTATTAAAAGTTAGGGCTTTAACTATTAACGTTAGTATTATAGGTATAGCTGCTATTACGTAATTACTAATTTCTAGGGTAAAATAACTAGGATTTTAGAATACTACGTATTAGAAGGTTAGTAATAATAATAACACGTAGGGGCGCGCCAGAGCTAGCGTGTAGGGGGGGATATAGGCTCCCCATACTAAAAAATCATTTTTAGTGGCAGCCCTAGCAAAAAGAATTATACCTCTGCGAAGTGGTATATTACGAGGTAGGGGGCCTCCTGTGGCGGCGTGGCGAAGCTGACGAAAGTGGTTAGATACGGCCAAATATCAAATCGCCTACGGCCAAATATCCGCACTCATGATAAAAGAACCTATGTGAAGTTGGAAGGTGGCTAAGATGAGGGAACAGCAGACCTCAAAACGGTTATGTAGAGCCTTGTGCTGGAGTACTATTGTAAAGGTGAATGATAGGAAACCTGCCTTTAGTATAGAGACTGTATACAGCCCTGTTCTTATATAGCTTGTTCTTGTTGCTGTAAGTACGATATATCCTTTTCTAGACGGAGTAGTATGCAATATAGATAGTCTAAACCTTAGCTTTCAAGTCGTCTGATGTTATTGGTTGACTTTCTCATAGTGCGCATAATGCATTATGCGTTACATGATAGTAATAAGAGGTAAGCGAAACTATAATTGTCTATAAGGTACTATACTAATTCTATAGGTAGTAGACAATACAAAGTGTAAATCGTAGAGGATGTAACATAAATAGACTAAAAAACTTAGATGGGCTGGTTCATCCTGTGTGGACGACGATATAAAATAACGGTGCAATATCCCTAGGCCAAGCCGCGGGATGCCCGTATATCAATCGCCGGGCCTTTGGTGGGGCGTGCGACGTCGTCGGCCCCGCCGCTTTCGTGATAGTAATAAGAGGTAAGCAAAACTATAATCGTCTATAAGGAACCATACTAATTCTATAGGTAGTAGACAATATAAAGTGTAAATCGTAGAGGATGTAACATAAATAGACTAAAAAACTTGGATGGGCTGGTTCATCCTGTGTGGACGACGATATAAAATAACGGTGCAATATCCCTAGGCCAAGCCGCGGGATGCCCGTAGATTAATCGCCGGGCCTTTGGTGGGGCGTGCGACGTCGTCGGCCCCGCCGCTTTCGTTCAAACTGGCCAGACCAGGAAACCTCTCCCGCCGGCAGGGGGTCTCAACTCCGATTCTCCATCGCTCCCTATACCTATTGTACAGGACGGCAACGGCAGAGGGGCCTCTGCGCGTTTTGCTGCCCCTGCCTGTTGTATGCTTTCATCCGCTGTCTCGTCTGACTGATCGGTGCTCTTAACGACCTGCCTAAACCCCGCCACGAGTGCCAAACAAGCCCCAGGCCTCGTGGAGTCCCTGGCCGCGCCCGGCCTTGGTCCCGTGCAAGCCGACTTGCGAAATTCTATCCCGCCAACCCTACACCACCAGGCCGCGTCGCCTAGGCTGGGAGGATGGCCTCTGGTGCTTTCATCCCGTCTCTCGTCTCTATCAGGCCATCTGCCTTTAAATCATATTATATTGAACCTTGGAGATGGAACTGTTTCTGGATAGGGTGAACCTCTCACTCTTGCCTACCTACCGCCTCGCCCTTAAAGCGGCGTCACTAGGTGGGCCTTAAGAGAGCTCTAAACGTAGGATCTGTGGAATATATATGCCATTCCATAGAATCTGCGTTCGGACTTTCCTTGCCTTATCGCCGGGGAGCCAATCAGGTAAGGCAAGTGGGGCACACTGCTTTTAGGCTCCTGTTCTACAGAAACGCCGGTCTTTCCTAGCGATTGCATTGTCTAGTCACTGGCTTGTTTAAGGGAAGATAAGGCTATACTAGGGATGAGCTGCCTTATTGTTTTATTAAGCGCCGCATAAGATAGTACTCCTAGGGGTGTGATGATCCTCTGGCCCTTTGCCTAGTAAGGGAGTAGATGACAAAACAACTATAGGTATTAGACCTCTTCCTCTAGACTATTATAAGTACGACTGCTTAGAGACGGAGAGTAGACCTATTAATACGTATGCTAAAGAATGTAGAGGATGGTGTAATTAGTACTTGCCTATTGCTTATAAAGCGGATGGGAATAAAAAGAAAACATGAGCCCTGCTTGCCGCTGAGGACAACTGGCGCTCCATCTTGCCGATCGCAAGCTCAAAGAGCCGCGCGTAGGCGCACAGGATGTGGGGGAACATACCTAGCGGGAGGGAGCAGAAGATGTGTACGTACGACCTGTGCTCTACTAGGAAGAAGCGCATCAGCTGGAAGACGGGCCTGATGACCGTCTTGAACGTCTGCTGCCAGCCGACCATGCGCTGCACGTTGAGGGACACCACCTGCTTAAGGCGAAAGGCCACCTCCTCGCCCTCGATGGCGACGTTAATCTGCTGCCGCTCCCTCGCGAAGGGCTTCAACTCGTCAGCGCCGCAGATGATGCGCAGCAGCCGCTCGCGCTTCTCCCTCGCTGCCGACGTGGCCCCAGCGTCTGACGTCAGCACCGTTAGCGCCGCTGTTGTGTAGCCCTTAGTGGTGAGCAGGTTGTGTGGGCTGTGGCGGACGCTGTGCTTGATGTTAGAGTAGCCCTTAAAGTAGCCAAACGACAACGCGTCAGCGTAGTAGTCGTAGAGCAAGGATAGAAACAGGTCAACAGCGGTGTAGTATCTATAGGGACGCCGGACATAATGCGCAAATGTGTCAGTCTGACGAAGAAGTGTCTATAGAAGAGGATTCTAAGTAGTTTAAATTGGTTGTATTGTTTTGTTATTACATCTTAGTTGCGTTTGTGATGTGGTATCCCTAATAAGGGAAACATTCTTAGTTACTTATCTAAGAATGTATTACTATACTCCTTGTTTTTAGAAACTTTATTAGAGTAGATTTAGTAGAGTATAAATCCAGCTACTATAATAAGAGTAGTAGTAATAGCAGATTTAGTTTCTAAATACTTATATAGTATGGCATTTAGCTGATGCTTCCTTACCACTGTTTGGTATCTCTCTAATGCCTATTATTAGCTACCTGGGGCTGAGCGGGGCGCCAGGGGGGAACCAGTCGTAGAGCTAAGGACAGATTGACGATCGGCTAATAGACATATAAGTAGGGAACATTCTGGAGAACCTAGGGACTAGAGGAGGAGGATTAGAATAACTATATTTTTCTGTGGTGTCTAACGTATAATAACACCTAGCCTACTATACATATACGTTAGGAAATACCAGAACTATAGTAACAAATATACAGTGGGGTGTTAAAGGTCTTAAGCTAGTATACAGTGCGTCACATAAAATCCACTAAAATAGAAGTACTCTTATAGAGATAATATAGGCTATATGATAGGTAGAAGTATAGTAAGTTATATATATATACTTTAGTGTTAATAATGTCTTACTATAATTTTAATATACTTTTCTTTTAAGGATTTAGAGCTATAGAGTAAGTATTAAGTCTCAGGACTCTAAGGGTAAGAATACCTCTACCTAAATATAGTATTAATAATACTATATTTCCCCTTAAACCCTACTATAAGAGAGTCTATCTAGAACCTATTTTCTAGAAGATTTAATATCTAGTACTTTTTTTACTTTAAAATTTTTAAAAAAGAATATAACATAAATCTTATACTTAGTAACTATAATTACATTTTTACTTTTACTTTTACTTTATAGATAGCTATATATATCTATTTAAAAAAGAGCGTATTTATATAGTGCTTAGTGGGGCTACTATAAGGTGGCTTAAGACCTTTAACACCCTACTGTATAATAGTATAACTAATTCTCTACATAGTTATAGTTATAGTAGTAGTACTTATTATAATTTCTTCTATATATAATATAGCCTATCATACCTATATAACTAATCTAAAGTATATAGTACTCTTTATTCCTTTTGCAAGCCTTTTCTATATATACTCTATCCTTCTCTAAGACCTTTTCCTTCCTCTAGTAAACCATTTACATTCGTTTAAGCACTTCAGTAGCTCTGCTCCTCAATTCAACATATCCTCATCTACACAACACAATGAACCTCCTATCATTTATCCCTCTCCTCTTCATTAGCGCCACCCTTGGTGCTACTATTCCGACAGAACCGAATACCTCTCATGTACAGCAACGTGACGAGGAGGCCTACCAAAGATGTTTCGACAGTTGTTTACCGGCTGCGATAAAGCGGATTGGAGCTGAGCGCGCAGCTGCATTTTGCCACGCCAACTGTGCATCCCATCGAAGAGAGTAAGGGGTGGGTTATTTACTGGCAACTACTTGTCGGCTGGAGTAGCATGTGTTAAACTGTGGGGGGTTGGTGTGGTAAGGTAGAAGCTATAGTAGAGGGGTGGGCCTGGAAGGAGGGGTTTATAAGAAGGAGAGCCTGCTGTTGTTACTATAGAGGTTCTATTATTAATAGACACTCGTTACGGATACGCTTATTGTTCTTACGAGGCCGTTTGGCTTAATGGTTAGGGCATGCCTCTGACCATATCCTGAACGGCGAATAGTGAAGGTCAAGATCCGGGTCCTTTTTTCGGCCCTGGTTCTGAATATCTATCTAATCCGTTTTGCCGTAGGACGCACCGTTGCCGAGTCACAGGCCTTAGGGTTAGGGTTAGAGTTACTCTGCACCACCAGGCTGTGAGCCCGGCAGGTCTCGTGCTGTGTCCGGCCTGCGGATCCCGACCACATCAAAAGATATTCCTAAACTTTCAACGTTAAAACGCCTAGATACAGAGGTTATGACTTACTCCAATAATAGGGGGAATTGCTCCCCTTACTCTGTGCTTTCCATATATACTAGATCTGTGTTGTTCTTTTGACGTTAACCTCTACTAACTATATTCAGATTAAAAACAACCGACCATACCCCCTGTCTTTAGTGTATCCTAACCCTAACCTAACGGGTTTAGGGCCGTTTAGGCCTACTACTATATTTACTTTAATAGGTAATATATATTATTAGTTATTAGATAAAAAGGAACTCTATAAGAAGAAGATAAATAAAGTAGATAAAGTAAGTTTAATATTAAATAATACTAACGTATCTATATAGTAAGTTACCTATTATAGTAAGTTACCTACCTTCCTCTACCCTTCTGCCTTATATATAAGTAAATTTAGCTATAACATATAAAATTAATTAAAACTACTTATTACCCTCTTCCTTATTACTATCCTAAACTACTTTATAGGTTTATATATTATATCTAGCCTTTCTATAATTACTATATTATTATATATATAGTTTAGTACTTTTTATATAACCTTCCTTCTAAGGGGTATTCTCTCCTTTAGTACTAACACCTTCTTTTTCTCCTTATAGTACCTCTACTTTAGTAGTATTAAGTAACCCTCTAAGATGTAGTTTAGTTTTTTTTACCTAGTAGTACTTACTTAGTACCTCTATCCTTATAAAAAGTCCTTTATTCTTAGCCTCTAGAATAGTAACCCTATAGGCTAACTTACTAATACCTTTAGCCTAAAAGTTAATTACTTTATATATTACTATTAGTAAGCTACCTTAATACCTTTAGATCCTCTTTTTAAGGGAACTATAGCTTTATATACCCTTAATTACTATAGTTAGTATTTTTAGGTCCTAAGAGCTATTACTATTTAGGGGTAAGCTAGGGGGTATTAGTATCTTTAGCTTAAAATCTAGATAAGAAATAACTACTTTAGGGTTAAAAGGTATAAGGCCTACCTATTTAAAACTTACTTATATATTATTTTTACTTATTAAGGTAAAGAATACTACTTTAAAGGTAAGAAAAAAGTTATCCTTTATAATATATAAAATTTATATTTATATTATCTTTTTAATTTCCTTACTATATAAGTATTTTAATAGGCTAAAATACCTAATATTAAGAGGCTAAAGCTTATATAATAAATAAGGAGGTATATAAAAAGTAATAATACTTTATTCCTTAATATATATATATAGTAAGTAGGCTAATATAGTAACTAGGCTACTTTTCTTTTTTTCTACCTCTTTAACCTTTATACTAACTTTCCTTTATATAAAAATATATAATCTACCTTATTTAAAAGGTATATTATTCTTACCCTTTAGGCTATTAAAAAGACCTAAAAATATCTATATAAAAAGCAGCTTCTACCTTTAAGGTCCCTTAAATAACACTCTAATGCTAATATACTAGATATGTTATATAAGCTAAGATATATTTAAAATTAATAAGGATAACTATATTAAAAGAGGAGGTAATTATTAAATAGGTTATTAACCTAATTAATTAAGGGTTTCCTTTATAATAAGATAACATATAAGATATAGCTAACTAACTCCTTTCTAAACGTAACGTAAGATATATTAAACCCTAATAAGTAGAGAACTTTATATAGTAATAATCCTAATTAAAAATATAATTTTAACGTTAAATTTACTATTAGAGGTCCTTAGCTAAGGATCCTATAATTATATAAGGCTAGTTTATACTTATATAAAATATAATTATAAAGTATAAAATATAAGATAATAATATTTATAATTTTAATAAGATTAGCTTTCTAATAGGAATACTATTATATACTAAGGTTATTATAACTTCTAACTATAAGGGAAGGCTTTATATAAAGTAGCCTAGTAATTATTAATAGGTTTTTATTATTTAGGGTATATATATAGATAGTTAGGTAATACCTCTATATATTATTATAAAGGGTAAATATTACCTCCTCTCTTAGTACTAAAACAGCTAATTCTTAGCTATATAGTATATATCTAAGTAAAAATAGATAGATAATAAATAAGATTAGCCTAAATTAGTTAAATTAATTTAATTAATATATAAAGTCTTATATAAAGGGTACTTATTACCTCTTAATCCTTAATAGCTATAATAGCTATAAATTAATTAACTTTAATAAATACTATAAGAAAGAGAATATTATTACTCTTTATATACCTCTCTATTTATTATATAAGTATAAGAGTATTAGCTAGGGGTACTTAACTAGGTGAGGCTTAATAGTAGGTATTAGTATATTATAAGGCTTAAGCTTATAGAGTTCCTCTAGTACGGCTATAGCTACCTGTTAAAACTCTATAGTAGGGCTAGCTTATTAGAGGCTTAGTAACTTATTACTAAGACCTATTAGGCTAACTACTATAAATCTCCTTATAATTACTCCTCTCCCTCTAAGACTTTATCCCTAAAGTTATTATATAATATTATAAATAACGCTAATAATAACTATAGTCCTTTTAGCCTAGAATATCCTTTAATAGCTTTATATATTATAGAATCCTCTTTATTACTAATATAGCTACCTTATTATTATTATTATAGTTCTTAATATTTTATATTATTATTTAGTAATATATTACTACTTAGTTACTAAGTTAGGTGTTAGTTCTTTAGATAAAAGATAGCTATATAATAGTAAGGTAAATATATATTAGGCTAACCCTAACCCTAAGTATACTAATAGTTTTAGGTACCCTAAGAGCTTTATAGTACTATATAGTATACTTAGAATATATTAATATTCTACTATTAGAAGGAGGTAGATAGTAAGCTTAGTAATCTTAACTATAGCTATATCCTTATTACCTTTACTACTTATACCTCTACCTAAGAGTATATTAGTAACTATATTACTAACCTATTAGTTAGTAGTTATAAGGTCTATCTTAAGTAGGTAACTCTTTAGGAGCTTATATCTAACTATAAGTATATAGCCCTTATAATTTAGGTCTAGGTATATTATTAATCCCTCTATAATTACTTTATAACTAACTTATACTATAGACTAGTCTTCTTAATACTAATAATAAGGATAAAATCTAGAACTATTTTAGTACCCTCTAGCTAGTATACCTCTATAATAATAGCTATACCTATATACTATAGTTAGTAATAAATTTACTTAAAACTTATAATATTAAGGCTAAGCCTAGTATTACTATTAAGGGTATTACTAACTTCTTATAGTTTAAGAAGTTTTATAAACTTATTAGTAAGTACTTAGTAAATAATATCCTAACCTATATTATTACTATTTATAGTATTAGTCCTATTAGTTATAGTTAGAGTACCTAAACTCCTAGTAAGTATTACTTACTTACTACTACTTACGTCCCTAGTAGCCTAGATAGTAATATATCTAAGTCTAAGGCGTCTAAGCTTAAGGGTTCTCCCTCTAAGTTATATACTAAGTACTATAAGGTTAGTAAGGACTCTATAACTTACTCTACTATTAATACTCTTTAGGCCCTTTATCCTAATTTCTTAGTAATAGTTTATAAGGCTATAAACTTAGATATAGCTAGTTACCCCCTTACTACCTTTTAGGTAAATATTCTATAAAAGTTTAATAATACCCTTATTACTATAGAGAATAAGGTTACCTCTTAAGGTAGTATATTTAATATAAATATATATATAGTAAGCTTAGACTTTATTATAGTCCTTAATATAGCTTTTAGCCCTTTTAGCCCTTTTAGCCCTTTTAGCCCTTTTAGCCCTTTTAGCCCTTTTAGCCCTATTAGTAATAGCTTACTAATATTTACCTAGATATCTACTATAGCTATTAATACTAAGAACGCCCTTTTCTCTCTTTTCTATAATAATATTTAGTATCCTCTTATAGAGTCTACTTACTAAAAGATTACTACCTACTAGGTAGCTATTTAGTATACTACTAAGCACCCTTACTTTAGCTACTCTAAGGGTAAATAGGCTAGTCCTAAGGACTTAACTAATAAGAAGAAGACTACCCTTAATAAGTATAATAACCTCTTTATTACTATACTTAATACTTACTATACTATTAAGCTTCTCTTATCTAACCCTTTTAATTTAGACGCCTAGATATAGCCTCTTTACTAATTACCTTATAATCCTTCTATATTATTAGTATTATTCTTAAGTTTATAGGTAGTATTTAGTAGAGAAAAGAAAAAGGGTTTTAGGTAGTCTTATAATAGACTTATATTTAGTAAATAGTTACTAATAGTACTTTACTTATCTTACTTCTTATAAACTTACTTCCTTTATCTCTTATACTTCTTAACTACCTTCTTAGTACCCTCTAAGTAGTCTAATAGCTCTTACGTATTATACTTAACTAGCTATTTAGCCTACTTAACTAAATACCTAAGGTTATTACTACTACCTTAGTAAGTAATAACTTTCTTAACCTCCTAGATATTATCTTTAAGGTCTAACTCTAGAAGCTCTACTATACTATTAGTAACCTATTACCCTATAGACTATAGTTTTAGTAATAATACTAGGAATATATTATATATATATTTATACTACTTTAGTAGATAGACTTAGTATACCTAGTACTTAATCCTCTTTATAATAGCTACCTTAATAAATTATAGTACTAACTTCTTATTCTTAAACTATATATTCTTTATTAATAGTCTAATAACCTCTCTATAATAAAACTCTTTTAGTTATTACCTCTTATTATAGTAAGCAGCCTAGGACTTTATAGCCTTTACCTAAGCATACTCTACCTACCTCCTAACCTTAGTAGTATATTTAATATACTCCTATACTCCTTATATAGTTACCTTATAGCTAGGTATA
Organism: Colletotrichum sublineola; assembly: GCA_020631755.1. NCBI lineage: Eukaryota > Fungi > Ascomycota > Sordariomycetes > Glomerellales > Glomerellaceae > Colletotrichum > Colletotrichum sublineola. The sequence continues at coordinate 937,193 of JAHSQG010000028.1, read as the reverse complement.
TACTTAATAAATCTAGGGTTATACCTATAGACTACTATAAATAAAAATACTCTAATAGTTAAGTACTTACTATTAATATATATAAACTCTACTTTATCTAACTATACTACCTAATAACTTAGTAAGCCTATAGTATATAGTTATAAGTATCTCTTTAGTATCTAATAGGTCTGTTCTATTTAACTATTAGTCTATAGGTAGTATATAGTAGATAGTTAGTAATATATTACCCTCTCTTTTATAAATTCTTCTTAGAAGGAGCTAGTAAACAGCTTATCTCTATTACTTATAATACCCTCTAGCGTCTTAAACCTATATTTAACCCTTTTATATAGGATCCTTACTAACTATACTATGTTTAACATCTTCTTAGTTAGAATAAATATTATAAACTTAGTTATCTAATATATAATAACTAAAATATAGTTATATTTAGTGCTATTATTATAAGCACTTAGTAATAGCCTTATAATAAAATCTAGTAAGATTTCTTAGAATAAGTATAATAGTAATAGTAGTAACTATAACTACCTATATAGCTTATACTATAAGACTATAATACTAAGGTAGTACTTATAGTCCTTAATATACTCTTATATATCCTTACTAATTCCTTCCTAATAGAACTTTCTTAAGATAAGGTTAAGAGTCTTTATTACTCCTATATAACCTACCTTAGGGTTATTATAGTATTAGTAAAGGATCTTAGTCCTTAGTAATTCTACCTATAAGATAACTAGTCTTCCCTTAAAGAATAGAGTACCTATATTATTAATAGTATATATTTTTAACTTACTAGCTATACTATATACCCTTACTAATTATAATAGATAAAACTTATTTTTAGCCTATAGTCCTTAGATAAGTTCTTTTATCTTATACGTTTAGTATAGTACTAATACTATTTTATTAGGTATAAGCTCCTTTATAACCTAACATAAGATATACTACTTTAGTATAGTAACCCTAGCTCTATTAGGCTCCTTAGTTACCTAGGTAACTTCCTACTAAGTATTTACTAAATCTTCTCTTACTCTCTAGCCTTAGCTTATTATAGTAGTAATTATTACTAAATAACTAGGGCGCCTTATAGCCTACTACTAGTCCTAAGGAGAGGATTCCTTACCCTAAGAGCTATCTACCTTATAGCTAGGGTTATAAAGTAATACCTTTACTACCTAGATATATACTTTAGTAGTCTTACTTATTCCCTTAAGGTTACTAATTATTTACTATATATTTAGTAGTAATTTATTAACTAGCTATAGTTTCTTTACTAATATTAGGAGGATATCTATATATAGTACTTCCCCTACTATATAGTCTAGCCTTTTAGATAGACTATCTATAGGGTTTATCTTTCCTAATTAGTATTCTAAGTTAAAGTTAAATACTAATAACTTATATACCTAATAGGTAAGCCTTTTATAAAAGTCCTATACTAGTATACTAATAACTCCCTTTAGCGCCTAATAGTCTGTTAATACTATAAACTTCTCTAATAGCCCTAAAAGGTAATAAGCCTAATACTCTAATCCTTTTATAATAGCTAATAGCTCCTACTATCCTATAGCCTATTATTATTCTATATCTAAAAGCTTCTATAACTAGTAAGTAACTAGTTACTATTATCCTTCTACTAGCTAGGATAGGATAGCTATAATAGCCTTAACTAAAGCGTTTATCTCTATATAGGTAGGTTACTAGGGATTTTAGTATATAAGAATAATTACTAATAAGAAAGTAACCTTTACCTAATTAAAGGTATTATTAGCCTCTTTAGTCTATTTAAATATATATAAGGTATCCTTATATCTCTTTAGTAGCCCTATTATTAGTACTATAATACCTAAGTATCTAGGAATAAACTTCTAATAAAAGTTATAAAATCCTAAGAATATCTAGACGTCTTTTATTAATATAGGCGCCTTTTACTTAGTAATTATTTATATATAAGATTTGTCTATACTAATACCCTTAGGGGTAATTATATACCCTAAGAACTTAACCCTCTATTAATAGAATAATTATTTTAAGAGCTTTATAAACAACCTAAACATTTATAACTATTAGAGGACCTTCTTAAGATCTTTAGTATACTACTCCCTTATAGTAAAGTAGATTATAAGATTATCTATATATAAAGTAAGTAAACCACACGAGTGAGTAAACTACTTCTTATTACTAGAAAAACCTTAATTTTCAACTATTTCTTAAAAAGCGAATTCTTATATAAAAAAGGTCTAGTTTTATAATTTAGGCATCTTAGCTAGTTATATAACTTTAAATAATACTATAGAAATTTCTACCTAACCCTAACCCTATATAACCCTTATCTACTCCTTTAGATAAGAGAATTTTCCTAGTATATAGGGTTAGGGTTAGGTAGGAATTTTTATAGTATTACTTAGGGTTATATAACTAGTTAAAAAGCCTAAATTATAAGACTAGACCTTTTTTATATAAGAATTCGCTTTTTAAGAAATAGTTGAAAATTAAGGTTTTTCTAGTAATAAGAAGTGGTTCACTCACTCGTGTAGTTCACTTACTTATAGACTACATTATATTTAGTAGTTTACTAAGTACTTAGTAAACGTATGCCTAAAACATTACTAGAGTATTAGTTAGTCTAAATAGTATAACTATATACTTAAAGTAGCTATATTAGGTTTAGAATATAGTCTTTTAGTAGTCTTCCTTCTTAATATTAATATAGTAGTATATATTATAAATATTAACCTTAGATATTTACTTTACTCTATAAAGCCTATCTAATAGCTTACTAATTAGTAGTAAGGGGTATTAGTTCTTAATTATAACCTAGTTAAGACCTTAATAGTCTATATATAACTATATAGTACTATCCTTCTTTAGTATAAAGAGGATAAGCACTCTAGCCTTACTAATAGACTTTATAATATAACTATTTACTAAGTTCTTAGTAATATATTAGTAAAGCTCTTCTAACTACTTCTTATTTAGTAGGTATATTAGACTATATAGCAGCTTTACGCTTAGTATAAGGTTAATTAAGTATTTAGCCTTAATATATACTTAAGGCCCTATTACTAAACCTTTATTAAAGGTAGCTACCTTACTCTAAAGTTCTTCTAAAAGGCCTTCTAACTAAGGAGGTTCCTTTTATAGGCCTACTTTATAAGAGATATATAATATATACATATATTCCTTATTTTTAATAATATTATAAGCTATTACCTTAGGCTTAGTATTAAGATTAATTTATAGTACTACTTATTAGTAGCTATATTAATCTAAATACCTTCCTAGCCTATAGACTATCTTAATATAAGGATATCTACTTAGTCCTCTCTATAGTTAGCTTTAATAACTAGTTACTAAATCTTCTATAGCTAACCTTAGTAGTTAATTAGGAAGAAGGTTAGCTAGTAAGCTACCTCTTAACTTATAGTCTTACTAGTAAATAACTTTAATACTAGGGTTTTAGCCTTTATAGGCTTTAGGCCTAGGTATTATACTAACTTATAGCTAATAAGGTCTTCTTCTAAATATATATCTATTACTACTTTAATAACCTTTTCTATATCCCCTTATAAGATAATTACTATACCCTTAGTAATAGGTCTTACTAATACCCTTAGTTTCTTAGGTATAGATATCTAGGTAGTAATACCTATGCCTACTTATTTTCTAATAAGTTAAGCTTAGTAACTCTTAGGTAAATCCTAACCTACTATACTATAGTAGCCTTTTAATCTAATTAGTAACTAAACAGCCTACTATTACTTATACTACTAGTCTTCTTCTTAGGATATATAATAGATATATACCCTTTTTAGAAATAAGTATAGTATTAGATTTTATCTAGCTAATCCTTTAGAAACTACCTATTATACTAGTTACCCCTAAATAGTTTATAGTAGGACTCCTATAATTTAAAGTCCTTAAGTGTCTCCTTCTATTAATCCTACTAAAATAGTACTAGCCTTTATAGCTAATTATTAGTAAGTAGTGATACTTCTTACTATCCTTCTATAAGTTATTATTAACCCCTTAGTAGTTATATAGTAACTATAGGTAGTCTACCTTCTATACTATGTCTCTTAGGTAGAGGATAAGTATCTTCTAGTAAATTATCTCGTCCTATAATAAGGCTAGAAGGCTAAAAAAGTACTAATATACCTTAGCCTTTAACTCCTCTATACCCTCTATTCCTAAGTTATAGTATATTACTAACTACTTAGTAAGGTACTATAATAAGGTCTAACTATTACCTATATACTTCCTCTTTAGCTCTTACTAGTAGTCCCTCTCTTAGGCCTCTAGGTTAATATACTATTAGTAAATAAATACTAAGAAGTCCTCTTACTTTAAGGGCTTAGTAAGGCCTCTCTTATAGTTATACTACTATATCTATAACGTTAGGGATACTTTTTAAAAGGCCTATTTAACTTACTATTTAATAGTACTCCTAGGGTAGAGCCTATTTACTACCTCTATTATAATAATCTAGTCTACTACTTAGGTACTAGTAGATTCCTCCCTAATAGTCCTATAATTATAGACTAAGGGCTTCTTATACTCCTTCTTATTAAGATACTATACTAGCCTCTTAGTAAGCTCTTATAAAAGGCGCTTATAATACTACCTCTCTTTATAGTACTCCTTAACTATAGCTCTTATAGTCTCTTAGAAATATAATATTATTACCTATATAGGGTCTATAAGTTTTAAGCCTAGTATAGCTATACTAGTACTATAATATATACTTATACTTAGCTAGCTCTATAACTACTTAGTAATAAACGCCTTATTAGCTTTATCTATTAGTCTTAGGGAGGCTAAAGAGTACTCCCTTAATAAAGTTCTTTTATATATTTCTTTATAGTTATTTTATAACTTATACCCTATTATTAAAGGTAGTTAATCCTTAGTATTATACTATAGGTACTCTACTATAAATAGTTATAACTTATTTATACTAGTAGTATATTACTAGAGTGTTAGTAAGCTCTTAGGGTATATCTTATTATTTAAATCTATCTTACTTATGCTAGTTACTCTAAAGAGATAGAAGCTTAAGAATTATAAGAGTATTAGCTAGGGGTACTTAACTAGGTGAGGCTTAATAGTAGGTATTAGTATATTATAAGGCTTATACTTATAGAGTTCCTTTAGTATGGCTATAGCTACCTATTAAAACTCTATAGTAAGGCTAGCTTATTAGAGGTATAGCAACCTATTACTAAGACCTACTAGGCTAACTACTATAGATCTCCTTATAATAAGCTTTAGCCTTTTAATATTAGGTGTTTTAGCCTATTAAAGTACTTATATAGTAAAGAAATTAAGAAGATAATATAAATATAGATTTTATATATTATAAAAAATAACTTCTTTCCTACTTTTAAAGTAGTATTTATTACCTTAATAGGTAAAAATAATATATAAGCTAGTTTTAAATAGGTAAGCCTTATACCTTTTAACCCTAAAGTAGTTATTTCTTAACTAGATTTTAAGCTAAAGATACTAATACCCCCTAGCTTACCCTTAGGTAGTAATAGCTCTTAGGACCTAAAAATACTAACTATAGTAATTAAGGGCATATAAAGCTATAGTTCCCTTAAAAAAGAATCTAATAATATTAAGGTAGCTTACTAATAGTAATATATAAAGTAATTAACTTTTAGGCTAAAAGTATTAGTAAGTTAGCCTATAGGGTTACTATTCTTAAGGCTAAGAATAAAGGACTTTATATAGGGATAGAGGTACTAAGTAAGTACTAGAGGGCTAAAAAGACCTAAATACGCCTTAAAGGGTTACTTAATATAGCTAAAGTAGAGGTACTATAAAAGGAAAAGGAAGGTATTAATACTAAAGGTAAGGAAACATCTTAAAATAGGGGTTATATAGAGGGTAGTAAACTATATATATAATAATATAGTAATTATAAGAAGACTAAATATAATATATAAACCTATAAAGTAGTTTAAGATAGTAATAAGGAAGAAGATAATAAGTAGTTTTAATAAAGGAGATTTATAGTAGTTAGCCTAGTAGGTCTTAGTAATAAGTTACTAAGCCTCTAATAAGCTAGCCCTACTATAGAGTTTTAATAGGTAGCTATAGCTATACTAGAGGAACTCTATAAGCTTAAGCCTTATAATATACTAATACCTACTATTAAGCCTCACCTAGTTAAGTACCCCTAGCTAATACTCTTATACTTATATAATAAATAGAGAGGTATATAAAGAGTAATAATATTCTCTTTCTTATAGTATTTATTAAAGTTAGTTAATTTATAGCTATTATAGCTATCAAGGATTAAGAGGTAATAAGTACCCTTTATATAAGACTTTATATATTAATTAAATTAATTTAACTAATTTAGGCTAATCTTATTTATTATCTATCTATTTTTACTTAGATATATACTATATAGCTAAGAATTAGCTGTTTTAGTACTAAGAGAGGAGGTAATATTTACCCTTTATAATAACATATAACATACCTATATAGCAAGTAACACATTAGGGTAAGCAACGCACCTTAAGAAAAGTAGGGTATTTCTAGGTGGACTGCACGCAAAAGTACTATTACATAATTGCTAAGGAGGTCTAACAATTACATAACAGCACTTTTACGTACAGCTTACCTAAAATATCCCTACTTTTCTTAAGGTGTGTTACTTGCCCTAATGTGTTGCTTGCTATGTAAGTACGTTAGAGGTATTACCTAACTATCTATATATATACCCTAAATAATAGAAACTTATTCTTAATTACTAAGCTGCTTTATATAAGGCCTTCTCTTATAGTTAGAAGTTATAATAACCTTAGTATATAATAGTATTCCTATTAGAAAGCTAGTCTTATTAAAATTATAGATATTATTATTTAGTATCTTATACTTTATAATTATATTTTATATAAGTATAAACTAGCCTTATATAATTATAAGGTCTTTAGCTAAGGCTTTCTAATAGTTAATTTAATGTTAAAATTATATTTTTAATTTAGGGATATATTATATAAAGTTCTCTACCTATTAGGGTCTAGTATATATTTTATTATATATATTTAGAAGTTAGTTAGCTATTTCTTATATATCTTCTTATTATAGAGGAAACCTTTAATTAATTAGGTTAATAACTTATTTAAGAATTACCTCCTCTTCTATTCTAGTTATCTTTATTAAATTTAGTTATCTCTTAGGTTATATAACGTGTTTAGTATGCTAGTTACGTAAGGTTATCTAAGGGACCTTAAAGATAGAAGCTGCCTTTCGTATAGATATTTTTAGGTCTTTTTTAATAGCCTAGATAGTTAGGATAATACGACTTTTAATTAAGGTGGATTATATATTTATACGTAGAGGAAAACTAGTAGAAAGGTTAAAGAGGTAGAAAGTAGGAAAAGTAGGTAACTTACTATAATAGGCGACTTACTATATGGATACGTTAATAGTTATTTACTAATTATTTAATAGTTTAATAAATTCTTGAGTCCTTATGCTACTATATTTCTACTCTCTATAGAGGCTAGTATAAATAAACTAGAAATTTACTTTCCTTATTCTATTAGTTTACGTAATTATAATAAGTATAAGCCTTATTAAATAGGGTTTATATTAGATTCTAGACTTAACTATAAAAGTCTTAGAAATAATACTTTACTATTCTTTATATTTAGTAATATAATATAACTAGTTAAACACAACTTAGCTAAAGAATATAATAAGTTAGTAGTTTACATATTTAAATAACTACTATTATTCATACTAATAATTCTTAGTCTTAACGACTTTATTTATAGTAGATTTAGAATCTAGTAGGTAAAAGGGGTTATATATTAATTTAACTAAAGATAGAATTAGTATAGAGTATCTAGGCCTTAATAATACTAGAAATAAGGGAAAGAATATAACTATATAAATAAGACTTCTATTTATAGTAGAAACAGGAGGTTTAGTTTTAGACTACACAGTAATAACTTTAGCCTATATAGAGAATACTTCTGTTTATAGTAGAAACAGAAGGTCTAGTTTTAGACTACGTAGTAATAAATTTAGTCTATAAGAGAATACTTCCGTTTATAGTAGGAATAGAACCTATAACTAATAAAAACTTAAGTTTATAGTAGAAGTAGAACCTATTAGAATATAACATTTTCCTTAATCCTAACCCTAATACTACCTATTTATACTCCTGTTTCTATAGAAATAAAATATACCTTACTTATATAGATAATACTACTATTTTCTAATTAATAAATTAACTATTAAACTCTATAGAATATATACTTCTTTCTTATCCTAATGTTACGGCCTAACTAGTTAGGGTGCTAGCTAGCATAACTATATAGTATAGAATAGGGGATAATAATATAGGAGTATTATTACTAAAGCTTTTGCTTTATAGTATAGTTAGTTACCCTAACCTGCTTGTAATACCTAACCTAAACGCTACCTATTTATAGTATTTAGTTAATACTAAGTAACCCTATTAGGTCATTAGTATATATCCTATACTACCTAGTAATAGTACTAATTTATACTCTTTAATTATAATATAGACCTTAATTATAGTAGTGTATTAGGACTTTAGCTAGCCTATATAGTCTGCCTACTCTCTCTTATATTAGCTAGGGCAGCCCTTAAGGTTAGCCTATTAATCCTTCTTTATTTATATACCTATAATTTCTTATTACTCTTAGTTTTAACCCTATATAATCTATTAAAGTATTATCTATATTATCTATTATAGTACTATTTGTTATAGTCTACTAGGAGATAAGTATATATATAGAGTAGGCTAGTGTCTTCCTACCTATATAGTTCTACTTATTATCCCTTACCCTTAGAGCTTATCTGCCCTCTCCTTACCTGCCTGCCTAGGAGCCAGCCTGTAGTTTGACAGGCTTACACAGGAGACGCTCACCTCTAATAGCTAGAGCTGGTTAAAATCCTTTGCCTGGCCTAGTATAAGCCTGTTTATACTACTAAGAGAGGTGACAAAGCCCTCCTTAGATCTGTTAACTATAAGAAGCATCCTAGTCCTCTACCCCTCTTCCTATATCACTATCTAGTAGCTTATATAATTATCATCCTCCTACCCTATAATATTAGGGATGGCTATAATCCTAACTAGTATGTTCTTCTAGAGCTACTACTTATTATAGCTAGGGAATAGGCTGGGCACCTTAGGGTTCTAATAGGCCACCTTGCTTAACGGCTGTTTGCCCTGGTCGTATATAGTATTGTATGTTACTGTCTGTACGTCTGTACGTCAGCGTAGGGAATCCTTCGTGCCGGGCCGGCCTCTGCTGCTGGCGCTTAGGGAAACACGTACGAGAGACCCTTAAGGCTGTAGTAGGTAGTGCCGCTGTGGCGACTACGGCGGAGGATATTATTGAGAAGCGTATTATGACGGCTTTTACTTAGATCGTTATGTTTAAGGAACCCTTAGATGGGAGAGAGACTGTAGGAGGAAGGGCGCGGCCGGGCATGCTGGTTGAGGGGGGATTACCTTACTATCCGACCTGTCGTTTGTGTCCCTAGGTATCTATAGGCGGGCTGCCTACTCTCGGCTGAACCCTGGTCCGTCGTGACCTGTCATCTCCGCCTGGTCCGTATGCGCCCTATCAGCCCCTATAGGGCGTGCAGGCTCAACTAGGCCTGGCTTTCCCTGCCAGACCGCCACCCTTAACTAACTATAGATCTCCCTGCACCTAGCCAGGCTCTCTAGTAGCCGCTAACCTATAAGCTTAGTGCTGTTATTAAAAGAAGCTTTATACCTATCTGGGTATCTTAGATTTTCTATACTTTACTAGCATAAGGCTCTCGTGCGGCTGACTCCCCTCTTCCACCTAGACTTTCTACTTTGTTCTACCTAGTGGGTTCTAGGTTAACGCCTGGGGCGGCCTGTCAGGAGAGGGAGAGCCACTATGTCTCGTATAGTCATAGACATCACAACTAACAACCAACAACCACCTTCCTTACTAAATTAGTAGCGCACCATATGCCCCTACCCTTATATACTAGCTGTTAGTCGGCTCTACAGCCGCGCCGCGCATAACCTCTACCTACCTTCCCTAGCTTAGCTAGCGCTTTGGTTATAATCCCTTATAAACACATTACTACAGCCACATGCTGCCGCTTTTTGCCATACTAGGTAAGGTATAGTAGCATAGGTGTATAGTTACTGTAGTATTCTAGTGTTAGTATTGTGGTGGTACTTAGCATAATACATACCACCTTAGGTAGGAATCTCTCTAGATATGCGTAACTATCCTATAGAGACAGCCCTTAAAGCAGTAATATAAGTATGCTCTTAATCCTGTTGCGGTTGATCTTATACTAGGGATGGTTTGCCTCTAGTCCTGCTGCTATATACCTCTCTGTCCTCCTACTTAGATAGTAGGAGCCCCCCCTCCCCCTAATCCCCAAACTTAAGAAGAAGACCTGTTAGACGTCTACGTACATACATCACTAACCCTCAAACGCCCCCTTATCTACCTCCTTATAAGTAGGTCTGCAGTCCAACAGGCCGACATAGGTGGCCTATACTCCCTACGCCTTAAGCGACTTAATATTATGTGCCTGGCTGTTAGTAAACGAGTTTATACCGCTAAGGGAGGTAATAAAGCCCTCTGTCGACCTGTTAACAGCGAGGAGGAACCAGCTGATCTCCCCCTCTTCCCACGTCACTATCCAGCAGCTTATACAATCGGGATAGTCCTAGCCTGTAATACTAGGGATAGCTATGATCCCTAATAGCACGTCTTTCTAGAGTAGCTAGTTGTTAAAGCTAGGAGCCAGGCCTAGGGCGTTTAGGTTCTAACAGGCCACCTTACTTAGCGGCCGCTTGCTGTGGTTGTAGATCGTATCGTACGCAACTACTTCTGTGTTAGTGAGGGGAGCTGGTATGGGGAGACGTTCTCTACGTGTGGCCGAGTGGGTTATACCTATGAGGAACCTAGAACGCCATAGCTAGGAGGGCTGTAGAGGTGACTGCGGCAGAGAGCGTAGGGATACGTATTGTGATGATTGCTAGGTGGGAGGGTGTACAGTAAAGGGCGGCCTTAGTAGGAGCAGAGCTTGCCGGCCGTAGAGATAGGTATAATATGGACAGGTAGTCTAGGGCAGGTTAAGGGTGTAAGGCACGTATACAGCAACTCTTGTCTTCCTATATCTTTTCTATACAGCCTGCTTCTTATACTAGATCGGGCTGTCGGCCGCTACTAGGGCTATCAGCAAGGGTGTTACACATCCTCCTGTCCTAGACATCACAACTAACAACCACCTTCCTTACTAACTCGTTTGCGTATGGCAGACCCTACTTAGCTATAGGCCGCCGGTCTATGTTATGGTTCTACCCCTACGGCCCTGCCCGCCTGGGCGTCTTTCTGGAGCTGTGCTGTAGGTGAAGCCTTAGTTGAGGGGCTGCTGCTGCCTGAGGCGGTTGTCGGCTGTAGTACATAAGTCGCTGGACGGACTGCTGTAATTGGGCTTGCTTCCTCTTGTTCCTCCACTGTTATCTGCTACTCTCATCCGGCATTCGCAAACGTGGCCTCCGGTATAATAACCCCTGGTATGGCTGTCTATTTAGAACGGGGCCTGACTACAGAAGAACGTGCTAATGGTCGTCTGTAGAGAAAATATGAAGACGCCTATGAGGGGTCTCCTCCTACTTGCCTATGCCGCTGTGGCCTATGTGGCGGCGGCGCCGGGCTTGGGAGATGTACTTGTTGCTGCCGTCTGTAGGGACCTTAGCGTCCTAGATGTCGATAGCGGCCGGCTGCCCGAGGGCGTGTCCGCCAGCGACTTATGTATGTGCGGCGGTTACCCGAACGGCGAAGTGCGTAACCTTGACCCCTAACAGGGCGCGTTACTCGCTCCTATGGATGTTGGTGCCGAGGGGGCGGCGGCTTCGGCTAACAAAACCGCCCTGTCCTTAAGCCTCATACTTAGCGAGAGGTCGTGCTACTATAAGTCGCCTTATAGTTGTTCTGATAGATACTACTGGAAGTCCTGTGGACCGGCTGGGTAATAGTGTTAGACTGTTTCTAATAGTGGGTACGGCGGCTAGAGTAAGTGTAGGACCTTTAAGGAGTGCGGCACGGACTCCTTTGTGTATGGTTGCGCCGAGGGATATATTACCTCTAGGTTATATGGCTGTAGTTGTTAGGTGCGTTTTGGCTGGGGTAAGCAGACTGCGTGCTTCTGTTTGTTAATCCGTTTGCTATAAGTCCCTTATTGGTTATCTGCCTACTTATAGTATTTAGTAGCCTCTTATATAAACCCCTCTTCTGCTGATGGTGGGAGGAGGAAGTTAATATAATTCTAGTAGTGTAAATAGATAACTCTATGCTTCTAACCCTAACCTCTCTAACGTCTTCTTATCTCTTCCTCTTAAATACGGTTTTTTTATTTTTATTAACCTGATCTGCTTGTTCTTTTACCTTTAGGATATAACTGTTTCTGGATAGGGTTAACCTCTTACCCTTGCTTACCTACTACCTCACCCTTAAAGCAGCGCCACTAGGTGAGCCTTAAGAGAGCTTTAAACGTAGGATCTATGTGATATACTGCCATCGCATAGAATCTACGTTCGGACTTTCCTCGCCTTATTGCTAGGGAGCTAATTAGGTAAGGCAAGTAGGGCACGCTGCTTTTAGGTTCTAGAAAGGCAGAAGCTAACCTCTTAACAGGAAGGAACTAGTATAATATAGTAGTACTTAATAATAAATTATAGTATTTTAAAAGATATATACTAAGGTATATATTCTTATACTATAGTATTTAGTTAAAGTTAGTACTCTCTATTAGGTCCCTACTACGTTCTTTATAATATCTAGCTTTAGATATAGTATCCCTATTTATAATATCTAGCTTTAGAATATAGTATATCTGCTTTAGTATATAAAATAAGTACTTTAGACTATAGTATACCTACTTAAGTATATAATATCTAGCTTTAAGCTATAGTATACCTACTTAAGTAAATAAAATAAGTACTTTAGGTTATAAAATAGAGCTTTAGATTATAGAACTAATACTATAGTATATAGACTAAGTACTCTAGATTATAAAGATAAGTAGTCCTAGTTATAGGGTATAAACCTCCTATTTATATAGAAACAAAACCTACTTAATTTATATAGATTATACCTATATAGCCCTATTTATAAACCTACTACTAAACTCTTTAAAATATATGTTTTTTCCTAATCCTAACTTTAAGAATACCTATTTATAAATCGTACCTAACTACCTAATAACCGCCCTCCTCTACTCTGTTTTATCTAGTAACCCCTGTCTTTTTCTATAATCCTAGGTTACTAAAGCTTAGTGTGCTGTTATCGTAGGGCACCCTCCGTCCTATTTTAGCCGTCTCTCTTCCTGTAGGCTAGTATATACGACCATACCTACTAGAGAGCTTAGGATCCTGTCTGCTCTCCTATAGATAAGCTAGTAAGGGCCGGATTAGTAGTTAAGTTAGTGACGATTAGTAAATACCTAGTGTTATATGTCTTTCCTTTTTAGTCCTAATATGTCCTAGCTTTTGCTTTATAGCTACTCTAAGGGGCTACTAACCTATATGGAACCACTGTTATAACTTCTTCTTACTAAAGTCCTTATTACTATTTTAGGCCAATAGATCTTAATGTTAATAGATATAGTTAGAATAATAAGGATGCCTATCTTAAAGCTGTTTATTATAGGCATAGCAGCTAGATAGACCCCTTAAACCCCTTCTTCTACCTCTTATATATATCTATATAGAATAACTAGGTATTATAGTAGGTAGGTAAGAGATACTTACCTAAAACGTAGATAATAAGATAAAGGAAGAGGTAGTATAAGGTTATTAGGCTTTAGTATCTCCTTCTATTACCTATTACTAATAATCCCCTTATACTACTCTACCTATAGTCTGTCTTAGCTTTAGAACACTAGAGTAATAAAGTCCTTAGGCCTCTATAAGGCTAACGTTAGATACTTTATATTATTAAATAACCTCTCTTATAACTAAAGCTAAATATCTATGTTATATAGGCTATCCTAATTACTCTTTATAGTAACCTAGCTAAGCTTACGTAGCATCTAGTTACTATATCCCTTATGCTCTATTCTATTATTAGCCCTACTAAGACGCTAAGGAATATAGAACATACTAATCTTCTTAGTTATCTTAGCTATGTTATATACTGTCCTACTAGAGCCTTTTGCCTATAGGAAGGACTTAGGATAGAGGAACTATATCATCCTAGTTACTATAATAAGGGTAAGCTACCTTAGGTCCTTCTGCTTAAGTGACGTACTAAACTTACGTGCGTTTGTCTTAACCTCTAGCGTCTCTAACGAGGAGCATATTACTAAAGTAAGCATTAGTATAAGGTAGCATATTAGGTCCTTAATATTCTCTACCAGGCAGTTCATAGCAAGCTAGTAATAATCCAGCACCTTAGCGTCACCCTAGCAGGAGAAGGTTAGTTAGGCCTGTTTAAAACCTAACCAGATTAGCGCCAGCACATCCTTAAACAGGAAAACGCAGCCGAAGTTAATCCGTCTGCCTGCCTCGCGGAGGGCCTGCTGCTAGAGCGCCCTCTCGTGCTTAATATCTGCCTCCTGCACTACACGCCAGAGCAACCCCAGTACGCCTAACGGCATCAGGTCTCCGCCAGCCTTACCCTAGAGCCAGAGGACGGCCCTTAACGTCACCCAGCCCTTAATAGCATCTAGGGCCTATTAACCCCTACCGCCAGCAGGCATGCTATAAGCACGCCTACCTACTCAGCTGGGTAAATACCACCTTATGCCTTACGCCTATTAGTAATAGTAAGGTGTAGCTTTAACAGCTACGTTACGTTCTAAGAAGAGAACAGGTCTCTCCCCTTACTACTACTAATAACGTTAAGGAGCTCCCTAGTAAAGTCGTATCTCGTACGCGCCTTAGACGTCTTTATAGCCACATAGGAGCCACCAGGCGTAAGGCCCTAGGTAAGCTACTTAAGCGCCGTCCACCTGAACGCGTCGGCCAACTCCTCCCACGCCGTAATAACAGCATTACAGGCCTTAATATCGTCAGACGTTAGGGGTTAGCCGTCTGTCTTACCTCCCTCGTATAGCCTACACTTAAGCTACTAGGTAACAAAGGACTTAGTCTACAGGACCCATAGCTCCCACAGGAGCTCCTCTGCAAACGTAGCCACAGCAGCCTAGCTAGTAAAGGCAGCCTCGCCTAGGTAGGCAAACTAGAGGTCGCTCTCCCTACCTGCCGCAATCCGCACGCCGTAGTAGTACCAAAGCTCGCCTACATACAGCAGTATTAGCCTCCTTATCTTATCTAAGTAGGGCCATTAGCCTATATAGATAACAGCCCTACCTATCCCTACCGCCCTAAGGTTAAGTACTACTAGGTTAATATATAGCTAGGCCCCACCCTAGAGACTATTAATTATGCTAAGTAGGCACAGCACCGTCTTAGGTAAGTACTACTTATATCCTATAAAGGAGTAGCTGCTAAGCCAGTTAAGCATAGTAACAGCCTCTAAGTAGGCCAGGTTAAGCCCCCTCTTACCGCCTTAGACGAAGCGGCGCTCTATCTCGCTAAGCACTAGCTTAAACATACGTAAGTACGTATATATAATCTTAGGAAACAGCTTAGGTAGGATTAAGTAGAAGATATAGACGTACGACTTATACTTAATAAGGAGGAAGTATATAATCTAAAAAATAGGCTAGAGTACAGCCTTAAATATACGCTCTACGCCTGTTATCTGCCTAACGTTAACTAACACAACCTACTTAAGCCGGTACGTAAACTTACTATAGCCTAGGGTAAGGTCTATCTGCTACTACTCCTAGGTAAATAGCTTAGACTTATCTAGGTTATTAGGCGTTGCCTACCTGCAGATAATATATAATAGCTGCTCCTGCTTATCCCTTAATACTATAGTACTGCTAGTGTTAGCTGTCAGTACGGCTAGTACTACTATTACGTACCCCTTTGTCGTAAGGAGGTTATAGGGGCTATAGCAGACGTTCCGTTTAATATTAGAGTACCCCTAGAAGTACCTAAACGACAGGACGTCAGCACCCTTGTTCTAGTTACTTATATTACCCTATATAGCAGTAAAGAGTAAGTTAAAGAAAGCAGGCAGCTAGTAGGACGACACGTTCCTATATATAGGGTAGAAGGCCTATAGGTAGAACGTATAGTTAGAGCGCCTAGGGAACTCCTAAACCAGTATATTCTAGTTAATAAGGAGGTATTACAGCTCTAGCTAGTCTTATTCTACCTTAACAACGCTATTAATACATATAGTAACAGCATATAACACATTAGTAATATTCTCCAGCTAGAAACAGGACTGCAGCTCCCCTATTAGGCTCTAGAGCCTGTTATGTTCCCTAATCATCTCTTTATAGCTAGAATCCCTATCACCTAGGCCCCTATCTTCTTCTTCCTTAATAAAGAGTTACTCCTCCCTACGCCTAGTCTGCTCCTTACCCTCCTCGTCATAAGGGATATACTTCTCCTACTAGAGGTTATAAAGCTGTTAGCTAGTTTTAATTTTAATATTAGCACTATAGTTATACGTATAAAAGGCTGGTACGTACCTCCTCTAGAAGGACTCTACCCTATATAATCCCACCTAGTCAGCCTAGCCGTCTATAGAGATCTCCTAGAAGGTAGTCTACTAGCTATATATAATCTACTAGCTATACTAGCCCCCTAGCCGCTAGTAGGACTCCACACCCTTACTAAGCAGCTCTAGTAATTAGAAGACACTTATAATATAAGACGCTAGGGGCTAGGCTAGGTTAGCTAGTATCCTACTCCTCTTACTAGCTAGTTCCTTCCTACGCCAGCCGTTAGCAGCTAACGAAGGGAGCTTTATTATCTCCCCTAACACTAGGTGTATTATAATAAACCAGACCTTACGTGTAGCCGCCTATATAACCTAGAACGTATGCCCTATAATATTAAAGGGGATACTACTAACATACTTTACTCTATATAGTGCTGCCTATCTCTAGAATAACATAGTAATATTATTAAATATAGAACTATTACGCCTTATAATAACATAACCTAGCTTACCTATAACGCTAAAGAAGTTAAGAAAGAACTTAGGGTAGAATACGTTAGAGGGCTTAGCCTATATACTACTAGCGTAATTAGAACTAAAATTAATAGTATACCTCTCCTATAGTATTATAAGGGTAGTAGCAGCTTTAAAGTCCTTACTTAGCGCCTTCTTAATAAACCAGTAGGCTAGGGGAGACCTTTCTATTAGTATAAGTAAGGGGATTTACGTTATAGTAGCCCTTACCTTAGAGTATATAGTACCTAGAGGAATAGTCTACCTCCTACCTCCTTACTAACTAGCCGTTACGCCTACCTAGCCTAGCCTCTTTGTCTTTAAACAGCTCTTTATTAGATAAGGCTTCTAGCTACTAGTTAGAAAGCTTATTATCAGACAGGCCGTTATTAAGCCTGTTATCCTTATTAGCATATAGTATTATGTCTTTACTACTCCTCCTTCTAGCTACTAAGAACAGGTAGTATGCCTCCTTATTATACCCTAGTAACCCCTTCTTATAATAGTATTTAACATAGCAGACAGAATAGAGGCCTCTTCCTCCTACTCCTACTAAGGGGGGGCTAAAATAAGGCCCTATAGCGTATATACTTCTTTCTTTTTCTACCTATACTAGCAGAACTATTCCCTACTATATCCTATTAGTACTAATACCTCTATATAGGAAGCCCCTAGGGGTAAAGCTAATTATATTTATCTTATAACGCTAGTCTTACTTTATAACAGGCCCCTTATACGTCACCTTATACTCTTATAGGGTAATAGATTATTATTACTTTTACTACCTATACTACTATACTATTATCTACTACGTCCTAGAACTATCCCCTATTACGTCCTATTAGTACCTATACCTCTATATAGGAAGCCCCTAGGGGCAGACCTAACTACCCTTATAAGATATAAGATAGTTATTTCTTTTACTACCTATACTACTATACTATTATATAACCCTATCTAGTATCTATTATATATATCCTAGGCGCTATCTATTATATATATCTAAGGCGCCCTCCCCCCCTATAAGCCTTAGCTACCCTACTAGCGTTATATCCCTCCTATATAGGGTCTTAGTATCTATTTATAAAGCACCTTATGTTCTTATAACAGCTAGGGGGAGGTTTCTCTTCTTACTTATACTACTATTTATAGCTAATATAAACCTTAGCTAATATAGTTCTAACCCTATCTACTACGTAATAGAATATACTCTAACGTCTAGCCCCTCTTAGCTTACCTCTCTTCCTAGCGTTATACTCCTACTAGGAAGGACCCTAGTACTCCCTTATAGACCGTACTACCAACTAGGCATACCCCCCTTCCCAGCCCTAAGGCCTTACATCTAGTAAGGCTAAGGGCGTCTACCGCTACTACCCTTAGGCGTCTTTATAATAGCCTATACATACTCAGGCAGGCCTTATATACCCGTTAGCGGTAGGCTACTCCCTAGGGAGGGAGATAGTCTAGCCCTTAGGCTTAACCTAGGCCAGGCTATACGGCTGTCTACCTTAGGGCTGTAAAGCTGTACGTCCTCTTTCTCGCCTAGTAGACCTATACTACTCTTAAGGTTACGTATACCGCCTAATAACTACTACTCCTTAGGCAGACTACAGTACTAATATTAGACGGCTAAGCTGCTACTACTATTAGGTATAGTAGCGTTAGAGTTAGGGATAGTATCTACTAAGGACGGTATCCTAGCAGCCTCTACCCTACAGACGTAGCTACTATAGCTAGTACTTATTCCCTTTATCTCCTTTATTAGTATTATAATAGCCTCCTTAATCCTACCCTAGGTAGTTATTATCGTTATAGTAGGTTTATCCCGTTAGGTAAGGTTAGTAAGCTAGAACACTTTAGTATAGAACGTCTAGACTAGTTAGGAGACCTACTCCTTCTAGGGGTGCCCTTTTCGCGTTGTGTCACTAGGGTGCCACACAGGCTGGAGCACTTGGCTGTTAGCGTTAGTAGTCTGCCGCACGATCTGTAGTAGCTAGGCCTATACGGTGTGTGCGAATTGCTTAGTATAGGCCAGGCTGTTAATAAGGGCTATGTCGCTATTAAGGAACGGCTGTGCCTCTACTAACCTAAACTTGTCTGTGTTATCCTATATAAAGTTAAGGATATATCCCTATAGTAACACTACTATATCCCTAAGCTAGCTACTAACCTATCTAGACACGCCTAGTCTTATAAGGGCGCCTTTAAGGTACTTACGTAGTAGCAGCTTATTCTTTACCTTTAGGTTTACCCTATTTATAGTAACAGTACTATCCTAGTTAATCCAGGCGACAACATGCTATAGGACACAGACTATTACCTACCCTTCTGTCTTCTAGCTGTAGAGGAGCAGCTTAAGGTTAGGGAAGGCAAGGGTAGGCACAGCCGAGACGGTCTGGTATACAGCCTTATATTAGTCGTCACTAAGCAACATAAGAAGCCTAGTAGCCTATATACTACACTAGCCTCCTTCTCAGCCTAGGTAGAAGACAGGCCTAACGTTATCTACCATACGGTCTGCGTCACAAAGGCCTGCTGTAATCCACTACTAGTCGTCCTACCTAACGTTATAGCCTTTATTAACAGGTAGGGCCAGAAGCATCTTAAGAATAGCATTAAGTATAGCAAACCAGTACTTATTAATACAGAGGCTTACTATCTACTTAAACGTTAAGATAGTAAGGGTCTCCAGTCTAAGCCGCATGCTACACCATCACGTCGTCATGTCCTGCCACGGCTTATAGTTCTATAGTATAACAAGCCTACAGGTCAGGAACTACTTCTCGCCCCTAAGACAGAGCGCCTCCACAAGCTTCTAGTTAACAGCCATAGGACCCTCTTACACCAGGGCCCCTAACGCCACCTTAGACGTAATAGACACAAGCTGCATCTAAATCTAGCCGTAGTTATTAGGTAGGCCTAGGTCCTAGTAGTTTACCTACAGCTATATGTTTATATTGCTTAGTAGGCGTTCTATCTATAGTTAGCCCCTCCCCTAGCTACAGCCTATACCACTAGGTAGGTAACAAACAGTACCTTTATTATAGAGCTCATACGTCCACTACAGCTCTGTCTCTAGCACCCCCGTCTTCTAAAGGTAGGCACGTAGTACCTTAATCTAGTACTAGCCTGCTATTACCTCTACTATACCCTTATTAACTATAGCCTACTAGAGGAAGTATTCCTCCTGCTATCCCTTCCTAGCAGCTTATATATAGCATACCTTATTAGCACTACAGAGCGTGATGATGTAGTGTTCTAGCGCGCGCCGCTCTAGCCTGCCCTTCTTAAACGTCTCCTTAAGCATATACATATAGTCCTAGCTAATAGGCCGGTTCTACCTAATGCTCCATATAGTGTTAAGCATATAGATAGGCATCTTAGCTACTACAAGTAGGAAAGGCCTTACACGCTCCTTAACCGACTTACCGTTACGGAACAGTTCCTCTGTAGAGCTAGTAGCAGTCTATCCCACCTAATTAGGCACTACCCTTACTATAACAGCGTTATTAGGTCCTTACTTCTGCTTCCTCTTAGTAACTAGGCCTAGCATAATAGTATCTAGTATTATTGTTATTGTTTATTTCCTCTAGGCCTCTTATACTAACTCCTCTATAGTTTTTCTTATCTATACTATATAGTTTTTTTTTATTAATAGTAAGATAGGACAGGAGGAAAAAAACGTCTACTAGTCTGTTATAAGGTGCGCCATACTATATATATGTTATATTAGGATTAGGTATAGGGGTGTTACTGCCTAGTTATATTGTCCTAGAGATAAAGCAATTAGCCCTATTAGGTAAGGGCCCCTACTATAGCCCCTAACCCCTATAGCTAGGTCTTTACCTATAGTAACACACCGCTACTATAGCAGACAATAGCAAACTATAGCTAAGCCTAGTAGTAATATTATATAGGTTATAGTAAGTAGTAAGTAGGTTAGGATAATAACAAACTATACTAGGAGGCTAAGTATAGAATACTTTACTACCTAGGTTAACTACACTCTCTAGGGGATAGGAGGTAGAGAGTTCTTTTCCTTATTATAGAACCTAGGTATAATAAGTACTATTCTTCCTCTAGCTAGGTACCCTTTATCTATCCTATCTTACTTATATTAAAAGCGCTCTTAATAGTTTAGGTATAGTAGTAGTATCCTAGTATATCTTCTCCTACTTACCTATATCTATATTTATTAGTTAAACCTTAGAGACAGGTATAGTAAGCATCTTATGTATAAAGAGATACTAGCTTATGTTTACTACCAGCCTTTAGTCTTCTTATCTTCTATAATAAAAAGAATATATCTATAACTAGATAATATAATACTATCCTATTATATAAATAGGCTATCCTACTTAAGTAGGTACTACTAACTAATACTGCCTTCTATACTAATATCGTATAAGATTCTAGAACAACCCTATATTTAGTAATAAGGTTAGGCTATACTAACTTAGAAAGAAATAAGCTACTTTTAACTATATAAACTACCCCCTTAAAGATCCTACTTTATAATAGTTATAAGCCTAGCTCTAACTTAATTATAAGTATAACTAACCCCTACTATTATAAAGTAAATCTTTAAGGATATTTCTTTCTTAAAATAACTCTTTCTTATATATTAATTAGTTATAACCCTTAATAACTTTAGATATAAATATTAGTTTTCTAACTAACTAAAAACTATATAGTCTAGCTACTATATATAAGAACTAATATTTATAGTTTATATTACTTTATTTCCTTATTACGTCCTAAGATATTTAGTACTATATTAATCTAAATAGATATATTAAGCTTCTAGAGTATCTTAGTAATCCTACCTATAAGGAATATATTAAAGATTAAAATAACTTATAAAATAATATATACTACTTAGCCTAAATTATATAAGAAAACCTCCTAGACGTTAATTATAATATAATAAATAAGCTAATTAAACTAATACTACTTATAATAAATAATACCTTAATAAAGAATAAGTAGCTTATTACTATAAAGGATATATTATTAAAAAAACTTTATATATATAAGTACTAAAAGTTAAATAAGCTCCTTATGTTATAGGTTAATACTACTATCTCTAAGGATATTATAAGTAGTATTTAAATATAATTACTTAATAATAGTTATAAACTTACTCTTTAAGTAATAATTAAGGTACTCTAGGAATAATATACCCTATTATATAATAGTATAATTAATTTTACTAGAGAAATATATAATAAGACTCTCTTATAAGCCTTATTAATAGGAGATCTAATAACTTAACTTACTAAGTAGTAAGTAGTATAATACCCTTATAAAAGCTAAAGCCTTTAAGATATTAGAAATTAAGGGTACTCTTATAATTAAGATATTCCTATATACTATTAAGTAATAAATTACCCTATCCTAAGTAGCTAATAAACTTAATAATCTTATAAAAACTAAATAATATAGGGGAGGCTATTTAACCCTAAGATAATATAGAGATTTACTTAGTAATTTACTATACTTAGCCCTACTAAAGTCCTATAAAGTAACTAAGGTATATATAATACTTAGAGGATAACTAAAGCTAAGAGCTAATAAGAAACGCTATAATAAATACCCCTATAAATAACCTAACTACTTCTAGAGTATAGTAAACTATAGTTTTCTTAAATATATAGTTAGGGGAAAGGTAAGACTATTAAAGTACCCTCTAAGTAACTTAATTATTAAGTTAATTTAGACTAAACTTATAAAGCTAAAATAAGCTAACCTCTACTTAGAAATTAAGAAGAAAGGTTAGAAATATAAGAGTAATAAATTAAATTTATAAAAGCTATTAGAGGCCTTAGAGTATCTACTAATAACCCTTATTATAGTTATAATAGACCCTAATATACTTTATAATAACACTCTAATGTTAGTATACTTCTTACTTAGCGTTTTCTTATCTCTAATTATAGGCCTATATATACTTAGTAAGAGTACTATACTAAATAACTATAGAGGGATCTATATTATTAATAATAGAGACCTCTTTAAGCCTAGCTTATACTAACATAATAAAAAGGAGAGCTATATTAAATCTAGTATAACTTTATATATAGTTAAGGGTTATAAAACGTATGTTATAAAGAATATACTTAATAGTACTAAAGGGCCTAAGATATATAACCTTATGCTAGAAAATATAGCTTATATTCCTAGATTTTATATTAATATTATTACTAAGGGCCTAATTAGAAAAAAGGTAGACTTATAGTATTTAAGACTAGATTATACTCTTTATTATAGTATATATAAAAAGAGCGTTATAATAAAGACCCTTAAACGTAAGGGTAATCTTATCTTTCTTTAATATATACCTATCTCCTCTTACTTAGCCTTACTATATAATAATATTTATTATAGCCTTACCTCTCTTATTAATACTTACGTATTTATAATAATAACTTTCTATCTAATAAGAAACATACTAATTAATTATAATAATAATACCTATATTTAGTACCTCTAGACTAGTTATCCTAGTACTAAAGCTCTTATATATCTCCTATATAGTACTTAGGGGGTAAAAATTAAAAGACTAACTTAGATAGAGTATAAGTACTATATAGTTATATATATAAGCTAAGTTATTTTAAAATAAACGTTAGAAAACAGGTCTATACGCCTATACTATTATATATTATAGGATCTCTTTAACTTCCCTATTAGATTTAACTACTCTAAGTACCTTATAGTCCTAAGAGATAAGTATACTACCTAACTATTTAGTGTTATACTACCTAGAAAGATATATAATAATATATTCCCTATACTAAGACGTTTTATATTATAGGTAGACTAATAATATAGCGTATATATATATAAGATATACTAAGATAAGGATACTTTAGTTATTAGTATTAAGGGTAAAATAAAGTATAAGAGGTAGGTAGTAGAGTAAGGGATTAATATAGAGCTGCCCCTACTAAACATAAAAGAGCTAGTAGGTAGTAGTAAATAAGTAGGCTAAGAAGTTATTATAAGGATTATAAAGATACTCTCCTTATTAGGACTCCTATATAAGCTTTAGCCTAAAGTAGTACTTATAGTAATATATATATATAATATAAGCCTACTTTAATACTATAGATAGATAACACCTATTAAGAAAGAAGAGGTGTAGTTTAGATAGTATTTTTACTAGTAGGTACTAGTATACGTAGTAGTACTCTAATATAATCTCTACCCTTATTAGGGATAGATATATATATATAGATATTATACCTATTTATTAATAGGTAGCTATAAGAAAGGAATATAATAATAATAATTTAAAGTTAAACCTAAAGAATATATTAGATACCTTATAGGGTATATAT
Source organism: Colletotrichum sublineola (assembly GCA_020631755.1). Classification (NCBI taxonomy): domain Eukaryota; kingdom Fungi; phylum Ascomycota; class Sordariomycetes; order Glomerellales; family Glomerellaceae; genus Colletotrichum; species Colletotrichum sublineola. The sequence goes on along the minus strand of JAHSQG010000028.1, from coordinate 912,757 downwards.
AAAACGTATATAACCTCTATAGGATCTAGGTTCCCTCTCTATAATATATTATTATTATACGTAACGTATACTTTAATAAAATAAAGTTCTTCTTAAAGATAAAAGAAGATAGGGAAGTAATAGCTAAACTAAAAACATAAAGTATTATTAATATTATTAAGGATAAAGATTATAAGTAAGACTTAATTATAGATATACTTAAATTAATAAATAAGGTAATAAAGATATTAGGTATAATAATAATAATATAGTAGTAATAAACTCCCTTATATACTAATACTAAGAAGAATACCTAAGATATTAGGTAACTTAATTAAGGTATTACTATATAAGGTAAGGAAGGGGTTTAGACTCCTAAGATAACACTAGTACTAAGTATAGTATATACTATAGCTATATCTAATAAAAGTAACTTAATAAGTAAGATACTTAGCCCTAGCTAAGTGGTAGGATCTTATAATAAGGGTAGTAGTATAAATATAAACTTAGGATTATAACCTATTTTACTAAGAGGTTAATTAACTATTAAGTACTTAGGTAATACCTAGTGTTTTAGTATAACCCTAGAAGCCTAAAATAATATATAGCTATATAATTAAATTACTAATCTACTCTATATAGAATAAGGCTAAATAATAAGAATAAGTTAATATTAATAATGTCCTCTAGAGAGGCTAGGTATAGTTATATATATACTAACCTACTAGCCTAAAGCTTAATATTATCCTATAGCCTTAAGAGGTAACTCTCTACCTATAAGATAAGTACTCTTCTTAGCTCTTTATTAAAGTAATAAATAAGACCTAAATAACTTCCTTAATACTTTCTTTTATAATAGAGAGAAGGCTATTAATAAGGTAAATAATAGGTACTATATACTATACTTAGTTATCTATATAGCTATATATTAGATAACCTTATATTATCTAGCTAAAATACTAAATAACTATAGATATTATTATAATAATCTACTATATACTCCTAAGTTATAAAAAGAGCTACTTTAGATACTAAATAATATCTAATAGCTACTTAGGAAAGTAATAGACCTAAAAATTAGTAAACTCTAGCGTCTTAAGGCTCTTAAAATAATTAATAGATTATCTGTCCTACTAGGAATAAGGCTACTACTACTTAAGTAGGTTTAAATATATAAGTAGGATTTAGAAGGCTTTCTTAATTACTATAAGGCCTAAGTCGTTATATAAGGGGATCTCTAAGTAACTAATCCCCTCCTTAAGACATATATAGTAATACTTATAGTATAAACCTTTTATATTATAATAGTAATTACTATATAATTTAACCTTAAGGTTAAGTAATTTAACGTTATAAATACATTCCTTAATACTAAATAAGACCCTTTAGGTAAGCTAATATACTATAACCTACTAGAAGGATACTAATAAGAAGGTAAATACGTAATAATAGTATATATACTTTATAGCTTAAGGGATACACCCCTTCTATAGTTTAAGGAGTTCTTTAAGACCCTTAAACGACTAGGCCTTTACCTATATAAGGAAGATCCTTACCTCTTTATTTCTAATAATAATAATATATACGTCCTCTTCTATATTAATAATATCCTTATTATAACGTAGTTCACAAGCGAATGAATCAGACAAGTAAGTAAATTACTTCTTATCGCCTTAGAAAACCTTACCTTTTTTAACTATTTATTAAAAAGTGAATTCTTAACTAAAAAAGGTCTTACTTTTAGATCTTAGTTTTAATAAGGGTTAGATTATAGGAAATAATACTATAGAAAATACTACTTTACCTTAACCCTTATATAAAAAGCTTAACCCTTATCGATAAGAGATAAGCTTAGTAAGTAAGGGTTAGGGTAGGGGAAGAATTTCTATAATATTATTTTTAAAAGTCTAACCCTTATTAAAACTAGAATTTAAGAGTTAGGCCTTTTTAGTTAAGAAATCGCTTTTTAATAAATAGTTAAAAAGTAAGGTTCTCCTAGCGATAAGAAGTAATTCACTCGCTTGTCTGATTCATTCGCTTGTGAACTACGTTATACTTACTATTAAGAATAGAAAAGGGAATAAAGGTTATTATAGGCCTTAAAGAGATATATAAGATAAAGGATATAAGTAACATAGAGTAGTATTTAGGTATTAGGATAGTCTAAGACTATCCTAATAGAAAGATATACCTCTACTATAACTAATATATCTATAACATAGCTGTTAACTTTAAATATAATAATATAGTATAGCTAGTAACGCCTTTACTAACTACTAACTTCTTTTTAAATAAGGGTACTACTTTACTAAATAAGGTAAAAACCTTTTAAGAGATAGTAGGATTAATACTATATATAACGTATACGTATAGTAAGCAGCCTATTATAGTAAGCAGCCTACCTTCCTCTACCTTTCTACCTTCTATATAAGTAAATTTAGCTATAACATATAAAATTAATTAAAGCTACTTATTATCCTCTTCCTTATTACTATCCTAAATAACCTTATAGGTTTATATATTATATCTAGCCTTTCTATAATTACTATATTATTATATATGTAGTTTAGTACCTTCTATATAACCCTCCTTCTAAGGGTTATTCTCTCCCTTAGTACTAATACCTTCCTTTTCTCCTTATAGTACCTCTACTTTAGTAGTATTAAGTAACCCTCTAAGATATAGTCTAGTCTTTTTTACCCTCTAGTACTTACTTAGTACCTCTATTCCTATATAAAGCTTATAGTTCTTAGCTTTAATAATAGTAAGCCTATAGGCTAACTTATTAATACCTTTAGCCTAGAAGTTAATTACTTTATATATTACTATTAGTAAGCTACTTTAATATCTTCTTTTTAAGGGAAGTAGTACTTTATACGCCCTTTAGTACTATAGTTAGTATCTTTAGGTCTTAAGACCCTTAGCTACTTAGCCTTAAGTTTAATAGTATTAGTATCTTTAGCTTAAAATCTAGGTAAGAAATAACTACTTTAGGGTTAAAAGGTATAAGGCCTACCTATCTAAAACCTACTTATATATTATTTTTACTTATTAAGGTAAAGAATACTATTTTAAAGGTAAAAAAGAAGTTATCCTTTATAATATATAAAATCTATATCTATATTATCTTCTTAATTTCCTTACTATATAAGTACTTTAATAGGCTAAAATACCTAATATTAAGAGGCTAAAGCTTATATAATAAATAGGGAGGTATATAAAGAGTAATAATATTATCTTTCTTATAGTATTTATTAAAGTTAGTTAATTTATAGCTATTATAGTTATTAAGGATTAAGAGGTAATAGGTACCCTTTATATAAGACTTTATATATTAGTTAAAATAATTTAGCTAATTTAGGCTAATCTTATTTATTATCTATCTATTTTTACTTAGGTAGATATACTATATAGCTAGAAATTAGCTATTAGTATACTAAGAGAGGAGGTAATATTTACCCTTCATAATAATATATAGAGGTATTACCTAGCTATCTATATACATACCCTAAATAATAAAAACCTATTTATAATTACTAGGCTGCTTTATATAAGGCCTTTTCTTATAGTTAGAAGTTATAATAACCTTAGTATATAATAGTATTCCTATTAGGAAGCTAGTCTTATTAAAATTATAGATTTTATTATCTTATATCCTATATTTTATAATTATATTTTATATAAGTATAAACTAGCCTTATATAATTATAGGATCTTTAGTTAAGGCCCTCTAATAGTTAATTTAATATTAAAATTATATTTTTAATTTAGGGACGTATTATATAAAGTTCTTTACCTATTAGGGTCTAGTATATATCTTATTATATACGTTTAGGAGTTAGTTAGCTATTTCTTATATGTCTTCTTAGTATAGAGGGAACCCTTAATTAATTAGGTTAATAACTTAATTAAGAATTACCTCCTCTTTAAACATAGTTATCTTTATTAAATTTAGTTGTCTTTTAGGTTATATAATATGTCTAGTATGTTATATATAGAGTGTTATTTAAGGGACTTTAAAGGTTAAAGCTGCTTTTTATATAGATATTTTTAGGTCTTTTTTAATAGCCTAGAGGGTAAGGATAATACGACTTTTAATTAAGGTAGATTACATATTTATACATAGAGGAAAGTTAGTATAAAGGTTAAAGAGGTAGAAAGTAGAGGAAGGTAGGCTACTTACTATAATAGGCTACTTACTATACATATATGTTAGTAATAATAATCTAACTTAATATTACGTTTACTTACTTATTACTATTAAAGTTCCTAATAAACCTAAGCCTATAATATATATAACATACCTATATAGCAAGTAACATATTAGGGCGAGCAACACACCTTAAGAAAAGTGGGGTATTTCTAGGTGGACTGCACGCAAAAGTACTATTACATAATTACTAAGGAGGTCTAACAATTACATAACAGTACTTTTGCGTGTAGCTTACCTAAAATATCCCTACTTTTCTTAAGGTGTGTCGCTCGCCCTGATGCGTCGCTTGCTATGTAGGTACGTTAGGTAGTAAGATAGTATATTAGGTATCTTTTTTATACCCTCTACCTATTAATCTGCTTTAGTATCTAAAGAGGAATTTAGCTTCTAGCTATAAGTAACGCCTTATTTAGAGATAACGTTATAACCTATAGATCCTTATAAGGATATATTATATTTCTATTTAGAGGACTAATATAATAGAAGGCTATATAATAAGTAACTATAACTATATTAATAACTAAGGTAGAGCTTCTTACCCTTAAGTATATAATAAAGGAACTAATAGTACTCTAACGTCTCTTTTAAGAGATTTCCCTAAATCTTAGAGATAATATTTAAAAAGTATACTATAATAATTAGTAAATAATACGCCTTATTATAAGGGAAGAAGAAAAAATTACTATATAACTCTACTATATTAATATCTAAAATATATAGTTATAAGAAGTATATATAAATAGTAAAGTTAATATAGTCTATCTTCCTATAAGTAAAATCCTTACTAATAGATTAATAAAGAATCTCTTATAAGCTAAATTTAAGTACTTTAAAGCTATACTTAACCTATAAGACGTATAGTATATAGCTAAATAGAAAGAGGAAATAATAAATAAGAGGCTAAAATAAGTTTAAAATTAAAAAATAGCCTAAGGGCTAGAAAGCCTAAATAATAAGTAAAATAAGTAACAGCCTACTAGCTAGGAAGTATTAGTTACCCTTATAGAGGAGAGTAGCTATATATATATTAAGAAGAGTATAAAATATAGCATAAGTCTTAGGGTTAGGGATAATCTTACTAATAAAGGTATTAATATTAGAACGTACTATATATACCTAAAAGGTAATAATACTAATAGGGCGTAAGGTAGGAGTCTTATAAGGTATACCTCTATAAGATAGGCCTACCTTACTACCTACTTTACTATACTCTCCCTCCTTATCCTCCTCCTCCTCCTTAAGCTAAGGGGGTATAGTAGCCCCTCTTACCTATAATAGTAAAGGCAGGACTACCTATACCTTACGCTAAAGTGTAGTAAGTCTTTATATTATAATAATATTAGATATAAAGAGGAATATATACTAAACACCTAGATAGTATAGTACTAAAAGGTCTCTTTAGTCTTAAACTATAACTACTAGGAAGGAGAGGCTATATATTTAATTAGAAATATAACTAATTACTAAAATAGAAGGGGTAAAACTTATAGATATCCTTAAGGGTATCCTACTCCCCTAAGACCTTAGAGGGATAACCCCCCTCCTCCTAAATACTAAACATAGGTAAGGATAGGTATAGTAGTAAGGCTACTAATACTAGTAAGTTATTAGGTATAAGACCTAGGTGATTATAACGCTTAAAAGCCGCTATAGTATATATATAGGCCTTACCTATAGAGATAGTTTTATAAGGTATCTATTATAAGAAAAGAATTAGTAAATAATTAGTAATTATAAGTAATAAAAAGGATAAAAGAAATATATATAAAGAATATAGCGTTTCTTACTAACTTATAGTTATAATTATTATTAATAAGAAAGAAAAGAGAAAAAGAAAAAGGTAATATAGGGTAATATAAGGGATATCTATAGTTATAAATAACCTATATAGCTATTACCTTACTAACTAACTATAAGAATAGCCTTACTAACTATAAGCTATAAAACTAGGTTAACTAGACGTTACGTCATAACGTCCTATATATAATATTTTCCCTTTATAATTAATTATTTTTAGGTAGTATAGTATAGGTAATAGTAATCCTAGCTACTACTACCTAAGGGGGTGTATTATATAAACAGGCTATCCTACTTAAGTAGGTACTACTAACTAATACTACCTTCTATACTAATATTATATAAGATTCTAGAATAACCCTATATTTAGTAATAAGGTTAAGCTATACTTACTTAGAAAGAAATAAGCTACTTTTAACTATATAAATTACCCCCTTAAAGATCCTATTTTATAATAGTTATAAGCCTAGTTTGCTCTTATTATACTATAATAGTATAGCTCTAAGAGGCGCTAGGTATTATAGACCCTATAGGTTTAATTCCTATACGTAACCTATATAACACGTACTAGTATAGGAGAGCTAAAGCTAGAGCTAGAGAGCTAAAGCCAGAGCTAAAGCCAGTTAGTATAACAACCCTACATAAGTTAGGAACTACTTTAGGATGCTACCCTAGTTAAGATCTAACTAGGCCTATCCTAGGGGTGTGTGTTATAAAGGTATATAATGGCGTTAATTATTATAGTAATTAATAGTATTATCTTTTACAATAAGGTCTAATTAGGGTAAGAATATTATTAAGAGTATAATAAATACTACTATTATATAAGATTTTATATTCTCTCTATATTTATATCTATTTTTTATATATATAATTTTGTTATAATCCTCCCCCTATATTACCTATTACTCTATAATTAAATAGTACTCTACTTAATTAGGCTTATAGAATATAGAAAACCTATAAAAATAAAAAAGTAAAACCCTACCCTATTCTACTATTAGTATAACTAACTAGGCTTTTACTTTATTTTATTTAGTTTTAGTATTAACGTATATAATAAGTAAGTAGATTAGATAAGTAAGTAGATTACCTAACTATAATTATACTAACCTTCTTCTTTTTATATACGTCTAGCTACTAAAAACAATACTATTATTAAATAATTATAAGAGTATTAGCTAGGGGTACTTAACTAGGTAAGGCTTAATAGTAGGTATTAGTGTATTATAAGACTTAAGCTTGCTGAGTTCCTCTAGTATGGCTGTGGCTACCTGTTAAAACTCTGTAGTAGGGCTGGCTTGTTGGAGGCTTGGTGACCTGTTGCTAAGACCTACTAGGCTGACTACTATAGATCTCCTTATAATTACTCCCCTCCCCCTAAGACTTTATCCCTAAAGTTATTACGTAATATTATAAATAACACTAATAATAACTATAGTCCTTTTAGCCTAGAATATCCTTTAATAGCTTTATATGTTATAGAATCCTTCTTATTACTAGTATAGCTACCTTATTATTATTGTTATAGTTCTTAATGTTTTATGTTATTATTTAGTGATATGTTGCTGCCTGGTTGTTAGGTTAGGTGCTAGTTCTTTAGATAAAAGATAGTTATGTAATAGTAAGGTAAATATATATTAGGTAGACTTTTCTAGCTTACTTTTCCTAGCTGTTATGTTACCTAGTGAAAAGTTTTTCTTCTACTAGCTGATTGTTTTCCTCTTTTCCTCCTCTCTTCTTTATGCTTAGCGATATATTAGTAACTCTTTACTAACTTAATTACCTTATAATTGACTTTTTTGCTTTATTTTCCCTTCTCTTTACTTCTTCTTTTTTACCCTACTATTATAGGCCTGTTGCTGAAATGTTAGTTATCTTAAGAATCTAGATAGTTCTTAACTATAAATATGATCTATATGTCGGCTTTACTAGCCTTACTAGGGGTGCTTTATATATCTACTACCTTACTAGTATGTATTATAATATTAATAAGCTTATCTATATTACTAGTTACTATATGGCTAAGTGTGTTATCTGTTAGATAGATAAGAAGAAATGTTCTACTATAAGTTGTTGCCTGTTTAGTAATTACTCTATAAGTATACTAATAGTTTTAGGTACCCTAAGAGCTTTATAGTGCCGTGTAGTATACTTAGAATATATTAATATTCTACTATTAGAAGGAGGTAGATAGTAAGCTTAGTAATCTTAACTACGGCTATATCCTTATTACCTTTACTACTTATGCCTCTACCTAGGAGTATATTAGTAACTATATTACTAACCTATTAGTTAGTAGTTATAAGGTCTACCTTAAGTAGGTAACCCTTTAGGAGCTTATATCTAACTATAAGTATATAGCCCTTATAATTTAGGTCTAGGTATATTATTAATCCCTCTATAATTACTCTATAACTAACTTATACTATAGACTAGTCTTCTTAATACTAATAATAAGGATAAAATCTAGAACTATCTTAGCGCCCTCTAGCTAGCATACCTCTATAATAATAGCTATGCTTATATACTATAGTTAGTAATAGATTTACTTAAAACTTATAATATTAAGGCTAAGCCTAGTATTACTATTAAGGGTATTACTAACTTCCTATAGTTTAAGAAGTTTTATAAACTTATTAGTAAGTACTTAGTAAATAATATCCTAACCTATGTTATTACTATTTATAGTGCTAGTCCTATTAGTTATAGTTAGAGTACCTAGACTCCTAGTAAGTGTTGCTTGCTTACTACTACTTGTGTTCCTAGTAGTCTAGATAGTAATGTGTTTAAGTCTAAGGCGTCTAAGCTTAAGGGTTCTCCCTCTAAGTTATATACTAAGTGCTGTAAGGTTAGTAAGGACTTTACGACTTACTCTGCTATTAATACTCTTTAGGCCCTCTATCCTAATTTCTTAGTAATAGTTTGTGAGGCTATGGACTTAGATGTGGCTAGTTACCCCCTTACTACCTTTTAGGCAAATATTCTATAAAAGTTTAATAATACCCTTATTACTATAGAGAATAAGGTTGCTGCCTAGGGTGGTATATTTAATATAGACGTGTATATAGTAAGCTTAGACTCTATTATAGTCCCTAATGCGGCTTCTAGCCCTTCTGGCCCTTCTGGCCCTATTGGTAATGGCTTGCTAATGTTTGCCTAGATGTCTGCTATGGCTGTTAATACTAAGAACGCCCTTTTCTCTCTTTTCTATGATGACATTTAGTATCCTCTTATGGAGTCTGCTTGCTAAAAGATTACTACCTACTAGGTGGCTATCTAGTATGCTACTAAGCGCCTTTACTCTAGCTACTTTAAGGGTAAATAGGCTAGTCCTAAGGACTTAACTAATAAGGAGAAGACTACCCTTAATAAGTATAATAACCTCCTTATTACTATGCTTAATACTTACTATGCTATTAAGCTTTCCTTATCTAACCCTTTTAATCTAGATGCCTAGATATAACCTCTTTACTAATTACCTTATAATCCTTCTATGTTATTAGTATTATTCTTAGGTTTATAGGTAGCGTTTAGTAGAGAAAAGAAAAAGGGTTTTAGGTAGTCTTATAATAGACTTATGTTTAGTAAATAGTTACTAATAGTACTTTACTTATCTTACTTTTTATAAACTTACTTTCTCTATCTCTTATACTTCTTAACTACCTCCTTAGTACCCTCTAAGTAGTCTAGTAGCTCTTATATGTTATACTTAACTAGCTATCTAGCCTATTTAACTAGATACCTAAGGTTGTTACTACTACCTTAGTAAGTAATAACTTCTTTAACCTCCTAGATGTTATCTTTAAGGTCTAACTCTAGAAGCTCTACTATGCTTTTAGCAACCTATCGCCCTATAGTCTATAGTTCTAGTAGTAATATTAGGAATATGTTATATATATATCTATACTACTCTAGTAGATAGACTTAGTATGCCTAATACCTAATCCTCTCTATAATGGCTACCTTAATAAATTATAGTGCTAACTTCTTATTCTTAAACTATATGTTCTTTATTAATAGTCTAATAACCTCTCTATAATAGAACTGTTTTGGCTGATACCTCTTATTATAGTAAGCAGCCTAGGACTTTATAGCCTTTACCTAGGTATGCTCTACCTGCCTTCTAACCTTAGTAGTATGTTTAATATACTCCTATACTCCTTATATAGTTAGCTTATAGCTAGGTATATACTTAATAAATCTAGGGTTATACCTATAGAGTGCTATAAATAGAGATACTCTAATAGTTAAGTACTTACTGTTATTATATGTAAACTCTACTTTATCTAACTATGCTACCTAATAACTTAGTAAGCCCTTAGTATATAGTTATAAGTATCTCTTTAGTATCTAATAGGTCTATTCTATTTAACTATTAGTCTGTAGGTAGTATATAGTAGATAGTTAGTGATATATTACCCTCTCCTTTATAAACTCTTCCTAGAAGAAGCTAGTAAACAGCTTATTTTAATTACTTATAATACCCTCTAGCATCCTAAACCTATATTTAACCCTTTTATATAGGATCCTTACTATCTATACTATATTTAATGTCTTCTTAGTTAGAATAAATATTATAAACTTAGTTATCTAATATATAATAACTAAAATATAGTTGTATTTAGTACTATTATTATAAGTACTTAGTAATAGCCTTATAATAAAATCTAGTAAGATTTCTTAAAATAGGTGTAATAGTAATAGTAGTGACTATAACTACCTGTACGGCTTGTACTATAGGACTATAACGCTAAGGTAGTACTTATAGTCCTTAATATACTCTTATATATCCTTACTAATTCCTTCCTAATAGAACTTCTTTAAGATAAGGTTAAGAGTCTTTATTACTCCTATGTGACCTGCCCTAGGGTTGTTATAGTGTTAGTAAAGGATCTTAGTCCTTAGTGATTCTACCTATAGGATAACTAGTCTTCCCTTAAAGAATAGGGTGCCTATATTATTAATAGTATATGTTTTTAACTTACTAGCCGTACTGTATACCCTTACTAATTATAATAGATAAAACTTATCTTTAGCCTATAGTCCTTAGATAAGTTCTTTTATCTTATATGTTTAGTATGGTACTAATGCTGTTTTGTTAGGTATAAGCTCTTTTATAACCTAACATAGGATGTGCTGCTCTAGTATAGTAACCCTAGCTCTGTTAGGCCCCTTAGTTACCTAGGTGACTTCCTACTAAGTGTTTACTAAATCTTCCCTTGCTTTCTAGCCTTAGGTTATTATAGTAGTAATTATTACTAAATAACTAGGACGCCTTATAGCCTACTACTAGTCCTAAGGAGAGGATTTCTTACCTTAAGAGCTATCTACCTTATGGCTAGGGTTATAAAGTAATGTCTTTACTGCCTAGATGTATGCTTTAGTAGTCTTACTTATTCCCTTAAGGTTGCTAATTATTTGCTATGTATTTGGTGGTAGCTTGTTAACTAGCTGTAATTTCTTTACTAAAGTTAGGAGGATGTCTGTATATAGTACTTCCCCCTCTATATAGTCTAGCCTTCTAGATAGACTATCTGTAGGGTTTGTCTTCCCTAATTGGTGTTTTAAGTTAAAGTTAAATACTAATAACTTATATACCTAATAGGCAAGCCTTCTATAAAGGTCTTATGCTGGCATGCTAATAACTCCCTTTAGTGCCTAATAGTCTGTTAAGACTATAAACTTTTCTAATAGCCCTAGAAGGTAATAAGCCTAATGCTCTAATCCTTTTATAATGGCTAATAGCTCTTACTGCCTTATGGCCTATTATTGTTTTGTGTCTGAAAGCTTCTATGACTAGTAAGTAACTAGTTACTATTATCCTTCTACTAGCTGGGATAGAATGGCTGTAATAGCCTTAACTAAAGTATCTGTCTCTATATAGGTAGGTTACTAGGGATTCTAGTGTGTGAGGATAGTTGCTAATAAGAAGGCGACCTTTAGCTAATTAAAGGTATTATTAGCCTCTTTAGTCTATTTAAATGTATGTAAGGTATCCTTATGTCCCTTTAGTAGCCCTATTATTAGTACTATAATACCTAAGTATCTAGGAATAAACTTCTAATAAAAGTTATAAAATCTTAGGAATATCTAGATGTCTTTTATTAATATAGGCGCCTTTTACTTAGTAATTATTTATATATAAGATTTGTCTATGTTAATACCCTTAGGCGTAATTATATACCTTAGGAACTTAACCCTCTATTAATAGAATAAGTATTTTAAGAGTTTTGTAAATAACCTAAATATTTGTAACTATTAGAGGACCTTCTTAAGATCTTTAGTATGCTGCTCCCTTATGGTGGAGTAGATTATAAGATTATCTATATATGTAATGTAATATATGTCTAGTAGTTTGCTAAGTGCTTAGTAAATATATGCCTAGAATGTTGCTAGAGTATTAGTTAGTCTGAACGGCATGACTATATACTTAAAGTAGCTATATTAGGTTTAGAATATAGTCTTCTAGTAGTCTTCTTTCTTAATATTAATATAGTAGTATATATTATAGATATTAACCTTAGATATCTACTTTGCTCTATAAAGCCTATCTAATAGCTTACTAATTAGTAGTAAGGGGTATTAGTTCTTAATTGTAACCTAATTAAGGCCTTAATAGTCTATATATAACTATATAGTACTATCCTTCTTTAGTATAAAGAGGATAGGTGCTCTAGCCTTACTAATAGACTTTATAATATGACTGTTTGCTAAGTTCTTAGTAATGTATTAGTAAAGCTCTTCTAACTACTTTTTATTTAGTAGGTATATTAGACTATATAGCAGCTTTATGCCTAGTATGAGGTCTATTAAGTGTTTGGCCTTGATGTGTACTTAAGGTCTTATTGCTAAGCCTTTATTAAAAGTAGCTGCCTTACTCTAAAGTTCTTCTAAAAGGCCCTCTAACTAAGGAGGTTCCTTTTATAGCCTTACTTTATAAGAGATATATAATATATATGTATGTTCCTTATTCTTAATAATATTGTAAGCTATTACCTTAGGCTTAGTAATTAAGATTAATTTATAGTACTACTTATTAGTAGCTATATTAATCTAAATGCCTTCCTAGCCTATAGACTGTCTTAATATAAGGATGTCTGTTTAGTCCTCTCTGTAGTTGGCTTTAATAGCTAGTTACTAAATCTTTTATGGCTAACCTTAGTAGTTAATTAGGAAGAAGGTTAGCTAGTAAGCTACCCCTTAGCTTATAGTCTTACTAGTAAATAACTTTAATACTAGGGTTTTAGCCTTTATAGGCTTTAAGCCTAGGTGTTATACTAACCTATAGCTAATAAGGTCTACCTCTAAATATATATCTATTACTACTCTAATAACCTTTTCTATATCTCCTTATAGGATAATTGCTATGCCCTTAGTAATAGGTCCTATTAGTACCCTTAGTTTCTTAGGTATAGATGTCTAGGTGGTAATACCTATGCCTACTTGTTTCCTAATAAGTTAAGCTTAGTAACTTTTAGATAGATCCTAACCTACTGTACTATAGTAGCCTTCTAATCTAATTAGTAACTAAATAGCCTACTATTACTTATACTACTAGCCTTCTTCTTAAGGTATATAATAGATATATGCCCTTTCTAGGAATAGGTATAGTATTAGATTCTATCTAGCTAATCCTTTAGTAACTACCTACTATGTTGGTTACCCCTAAATAGTCTATAGTAGGACTTTTATGATTTAAAGTCCTTAGGTATCTCCTTTTACTAATCCTACTAAAATAGTACTAGCCTCTATAGCTAATTATTAGTAGGTAGTAGATGCTTCTTGCTATCCTTCTGTAAGTTATTGCTAACCCCTTAGTGGTTGTGTAGTAACTATAGGTGGTCTGCCTTATATGTTATGTCTCTTAGGTAGAGGATAGGTGTCTTCTAGTAAATTATCTTATCCTATAATAAGGCTAGGAGGCTAAAGAAGTACTAATATGCCTTAGCCTTTAACTCCTTTATACCCTTTATTCCTAAGTTATGGTATATTGCTAACTACTTAGTAAGGTACTATAATAGGGTCTAACTATTACCTATATGCTTCCTCCTTAGCTCTTACTAGTAGTCCCTCTCTTAGGCCTCTAGGTTAATATGCTATTAGTAAATAAATGCTAAGAAGTCCTCCTACTTTAAGGGCTTAGTAAGGCCTCTCTTATAGTTACGCTACTATGTCTATAACGTTAGGGATACCTTTAAAAGGGCCTATTTAACTTACTGTTTAATAGTACTCTTAGGGTAGAGCCTATTTACTACCTCTATTATAATAATCTAGTCTGCTACTTAGGTACTAGTAGATTCCTCCCTAATAGTCCTATAATTATAGACTAGGGGCTTCTTATACTCCTTCTTACTAAGATACTATACTAGTCTCTTAGTAAGCTCTTATAAAAGGCGCTTATAATACTACCTCTCTTTATAGTATTCCTTAACTATAGCTCTTATAGTCTCTTAGAAATATAATATTATTACCTATATAGGGTCTATAGGTTCTAAGCCTAGTATAGCTATACTAGTACTGTAATGTGTGCTTGTGCTTAGCTAGCTCTATAACTACTTAGTGATAAACGCCTTGTCGGCCTTATCTATTAGTCTTAGGGAGGCTAGAGAGTACTCCCTTAATAAAGTTCTTTTATATATTTCTTTATAGTTATCTTATAACTTAGGCCCTATTATTAAGGGTAGTTAATTCTTAGTATTATACTATAGGTACTCTACTATAGATAGTTATAACTTATCTATACTAGTAGCGTGTTACTAAAGCGTTAGTAAGCTCTTAGGGTGTATCCTGTTGTTTAAATCTATTTTACCTATACTAATTACTCTAAAGAGATAGAAGCTTAAGAATTATAAGAGTATTAGCTAGGGGTACTTAACTAGGTGAGGCTTAATAGTAGGTATTGGTGTATTGTAAGACTTAAGCTTGCTGAGTTCCTCTAGTGTGGCTGTGGCTACCTGTTAAAACTCTGCAGTGGGGCTGGCTTGTTAGAGGCTTGGCGACCTGTCGCCGAGACCCACCAGGCTGACTACCATAGATCTCCTTATAATAATAAAGCCTAATTACTTCTAGTAGTTTAAGCTATTAAAGGACCCTAAAAAATTAGTATCTAGGAGGCAGCTAAGACCTATTTAGTACCCTTTTTAATACTATATGCCTGCTTAAATAGAAGAGCCTTATAACGTAATACTATACTTAACTTATAGAATTTAATAGTACTTAAAGAAGAGAAGCTAGTTAAGTTTATTCTTAACTTAGATTCCTAATTATTTCCTTCTTAGCTTAGTAGTATTAAAAATATAGCTAATTAACTACTTACTAACTATAATATACTACTAGTTAGTAAGTACTAGGCCTTAAACTTTATTAAATAAATACTAAAGCTTTAAATACGTTTTTTTTATAAGTATAACTATAAGAGAGCCTTATATAAAGATCCTAATATAATAAATATATAGTTCTCCCTTATAGTAAATATAATTATAAAATATAGTATTATAGACTTAGATATTTATAACTTTAATAAGACTAGCTTTATAATAGGCTAGATTATATTTAGAATAGTTATTATAAGTACTAAAAGACGTTTAAATATAAAAATAGTATAGCCTAATAATTAAGAATAGGTTATAGTTATTTAGGCTATTAGTTTATCTAGCTATAGTATCCTACTATATATTATTATTAGAGGTAAAAATCTCCTCTCTACTTAGTATATTAAATTTAGTCTCCTACCTAACTAGATTATTATAACCTCTAAAAATAAATAGATAATAAATAAAAGAGGCCTAGATTAGCTTTAGTACTTTAATTAGTATTTAAAGTTATATATAAAAAGGAAATATTACCTCCTTATCCTTAATAGGTATAAAAGTTACTACTCTATAGACTTTAAGCTGTTTTATAAGAAAAATAATATTATTACTCTCTATATACTACCTTATTCTTCTTATCTACTTTAGCCTTTAGATATAAGGTGTTTTATACCTTTAAAAGTAGTATATAGTTAAGAAATTAAGGATAAGATATAATAAGGTAATACCTATATTATAAAGGATAATTTCTTTCTAGTATTTTATAACGCCTTTAAGTAATCTCTTATAGAAAAAAATATCTAAGGGGGTTTTAAAGGGGTAGGACTTATCCCTCTAAGTATAGAAAGTATACTATTAAAGTTAGATATTAAGTTATATACTCCTTTACCTTAAGGTTCCCTCCTAATAATACTAGTAGCTTAGACTTCTTAGATACTAAAGACTATAATAGAGCTAAGTTCTTAAGGAACTTTAATTAAGGATTAATTCCTTAATTATCTAAATAGCTCCCTAACATATAGCTTAGGAGCTATAGAGTAGTTTCTTAGAGGATTACTAGGGATTATATATAAGCTTATAATATTAAAAGTAAGGATTAAGAGCCTTAAAGAGGAGAACGCTACGCTTAACTAACATAGAAGGACTAAGAAAACTCATCTTAGATAAGGAGGAAGTCTTACTATAGCTAAGGTATAGGATATTTAGCCCTAGAGAGAGGTAATAACCTAGGTATAAGAGGAAGTATGTTAGAGTAGTAGTTATAGGCTAAGGATAGAAATAGGTTAATAGTAGTATAGTATCTATAGGAATATAGGATATAATTTATAAATATATTAGTTTAATTAAGAAATATCTAGAGAAGAGGATTCTAAGTAGTTTTAATTAATTTTATTATTTTATTATTACTTCTTACTTAGATTTATAAAGTAGTTATAGTTAGGTAATCTACTTACTTATCTAATCTACTTACTTATTATATATATTATACTAAAGGCCCTTATATTATTATTAGCTATCTTATTTCTTAGTTATACCTCTATAGCTATATAAGTTATATCTCTAATTTTCTTATTATAGTAGAAGTATAAGGGGATTACTTATAAGGCTAAGCCTAGGAAAGTAATAAATAGATATTATAATAATATAATAATAGGTATAGGTAATAATATAGAATTTACCTTAACTACTTCTAGCTAGTTACTTTAGCATAAGGGCTTTCTATATATATTTTAATAACTAATAGCTAGGCTGATATATTACTAAGGGCCTACTAATTAATCTATAGGTATCTTACCCCTTAGCCTAAGGATATTATTATAATTACCCCCCCTTTTTAAAGGGCTAGTCCCTAGGCTATATTCCTATTATTAGGTGCTCTTTACTATTACTAATTATAGGTATAAAAGGATTAGTTATTATCTTATTATCTGATTATTAGATTTAAACTATTATTATATTTGTTATATTTACTAGGCGCTCTATAAGCTGTTACTAACTATAATAAATAGGATTTAAACCTAATAATAAATAGGATTTAGGACCCCTTTAATAGAGTAGACTTAAAGAGGCAGAAGGGTTAGACCTCTAGGGGCTTCTTAGCTAGCTATTACTAACTATCTAGGTTATTAGCTAGTATTAAGTATAGCTAAAGCTTACCTAGTTAGTAGATATCCTTCTAAGTTACTAGGTACTTACTAAGCTATTACTAGCTTTACTAGGCGCTTAGTAAGCTATTACTAGCTAGTATTTATTATTATTATCTCTATATATATTAATTACTTTTTAATATCTAGTATTATATATAGTATTAACCCTAGTAGTTAAGGTATAGTAGATTAATTCTATATAACCTTTTCTAAGGTACTTAGTATAGACTCTCTTACTATAGTAGTCTTCTACTTTATAGCCTTTCTTACTATACTTAATATAGTTAATCTCTTTATTAATCTAGGCTTTCTTTACTAGCGGCTTAGTAACTACTAGGTTATAAGGGGTATAAGTAGTATACCACACCTAATAATAGACTATTTAACTAATAGACTAAAAGATTAACTAGTTCTAGCACTTAGTGCCAGTACTATACCACATATGCCCTTATAAGGCCTGCTGACTGGTTGCTAACTGATTACATCCTTATAATTACCCCCCTTCTAATGTGACGCGTCCTAAGTCGTAACTCTAAGGCCTACATGCACTAGCACTAGTAACTATACGCTGGAGCATAAGGTTATGTTAACCCTGAAGGCCCTAGACAGCCTGGCACCTGGCGACAGCTGGGAATCCCCCGGCTGGCGCTAGGATTACCTCCCTACACCTAGTCCCTTTGAGCCTAACGTAAGCTGCCCCTCTTTGCTGCCTAGCTAGCTAATTGCTTCTGCCGCACTGAGGCCGATCAGTCGCCAATTGGGTTATGACCCCTAGCCCCCTTGGGCCTGTACTTAAAGAGACGGTCGCAGGCGGGATTCGAACCCAACCCTGCTCAGCTAGGAGACCCACTAAGTGCCAGAACAATTGTAAGGGGTATGGGTGGTGTGCCACACCTAACAATAGACCATTCAACTAACAGACCAAAAGATCAACCAGTTCTGGCACTTAGTGCTAGCACTGTACCACACATGCCCTTATAAGGCCTGCCGACTAGTTGCTGACTGATTGCATCCTTATATAGGTAATCTAGTACTTTAGATATCTAATTAGATATAAATACCCTATCTAAAGTCTAATTAGAAGTCTAGTCTATCTAGAGCTCCTATAGGTATTTACTAGCTAGGGTAATATCTCTTAGCTTCTAGATAGAATGCTTCTATTAGATTAGTACCTTTTATAACCCTAGTTATAGGTAGTAGAAAAAGGAGAAGGCTAGTAGCTAATTCTCTTTTAGGTCTTTAGTACCTAAGGCCTAATAAATTACTAACTATTTAGTAAAGAATTATAGAGGTAATTAACTATTTTACTAATAGGTATTATAAAGCTAGCTATAAAGGCGTCTCTCCTAGAGTTTTAGATTAATATTTATTAGTAAATAAATACTTTAAAGGTAGCCTATAGGCTAACCTCTTCTTTATTACCTATTATATTAATAGTAAATTAGTAGTTATACTATTACGTCTAGAGTACTAAGGTAACCTTTATTAGAGCCTATTTAATATAGTAGCTTTCTAAGGTAGTAGGCTATAGCTAATTACTAGCCTAAATTACTACTAGCTAATCTAATACTTACTTAGGTATACTATTTTCTTATAGAATACTATATGTATATACTAAAGGGCGCTTATATTACTTCTCTATTACTAGGCGCTTAGTAAGTATTTATAAGAAGGTTATATTTTACTCCTATAATTAGGTATGTTAGGCCTAAATAATCCTTATTAGCTTAGTTATTAATAGGTTAGTTTAGGATAGATCTAAGGATAATAATAAGCTAAAAGCTAGCTCTATATTAATAGGTTAGTAAGTAGTTACTAATAATCTAGTAGATTATAATTCTTCTATTCTTAGTAGAGTATTTAGAAAAAATACAAAATATATTATAAATACAAAATACAAATATAAAATATAAAATATAAATATAAATATAAAGATGTATTTATATTTTATTTTCCTGTTTCTGAAATATTTGTATTTGTATTTTAAAATATAAATACATATATTTATATTTATATTTTTATAATAAAATACACTATATTTTAACTAGTTATATTAAATATAATAAAAATAGATTTAAGTATTTTAATACTATATATTTATATATCTAATATATTTTCTTAAATATTCCTAGTAGTATAGTATTTATTTAAAGAAAGCTCTTATATATCTTATAGAGTTAGGGTTAGGGTAAAATAATATAAATATACTATTAACCTAAGCCTTTTTAATAAATATAGATATAATAAGAAAATATAAATATTATAGTTATTATAGTTATTATCACTACTAAAATAAGATATTTATTACTTTTAATTATTTCTCTATTATATACTATAATATTCTTAAAGAAACTTAGTTAACTAGTAGGAATATCTAGAAAAATATATTAGATATAAATATATACTATTAAAACCTATTTAAATCTATGTTTAAAATATTTAATATTATAGTAGGGTAGGGAGGTAATTAGAAGCTATCTTATACTAATTAGCTAGGGACTTAGCTAGATAACATCTAATTAGTAAAGATAAAAGGACAATTAGATAGATTAATAGACAGATAAGCTATTTTTTACTTTCTTTATATATACCTACCTTTTTTTAGCTTATATAGTAAGACCTTTTAATAATTCTAGTTAAACTATAATAATATAAGAAACCTAGGAGTTTTTACCCCTCTAATTAGGAGAACTCTTATATTAATTAGAGGAGTTTCTTTAATTAACTAACTAAGTAACTTAAGCTAATTAGAGGAAGTATCTTATATTACTTATATAGGTAGTAGTATTTCTTCCTTTAGATTACTATACTATATAAGTCCTTTCTTACCCTATATATCTTTAATAGTCTCCCCTTCTAGAAGCTAAAGAAGACAGGTAATAATAATAAAAAGATAATATAATTTAAGTAAAAGTAAGTAGCTAGAAGCTAGATTAATATAGATAATAAATAATAGATAATAGATAATAAGATAAAGATAAGTAGATTAATAGAGGAAGATAAAAACTATATTACTAATCTAGCAGTAAAAATATAATTAAAAAGATAATTAGATTAATTAATATAAAGTTAGGGGTAGAAAGTACTAAAATCTTCTATTAGGCCTAGCTAATTATATAATAAGAGCTCTTACTACTAATTAGTATAGCTTAGAGCCTAAAGTATTACCTAATTTAGATAAGTAGAACCCTAGGACTAAGGGTATTTATAAGGTAAGTTTCCCTAATTACCTACTAAAACCTTTAATTAAGCCTTAAGTAGACCTATAGAGAACTCTTACTAAAATTATAATAAGGAATATAAGACGGCATAATAGTAACTATATAGGTAGCCCTAATTACTATAATAATATCTATCTAGCTTTTAAGTTAGACTATTATATACCTTATAAAAGTCTATCTAGAGTTAATATATAAGGATAATATCCTTTAGATACTTAATACTATTAATTATTAACTCTTTTACCTATAGTTAACTAATAGGATATTAGATAACTATCTATCCTTCTCTAAGAGTATAGCCTCTAAGCCTAAATTAGATATTACTATAAGTAATAACCCTAATCCTACTCTACTATCTATCTTAGGTATTAGTTTTATTAGGTATAGGGACTTAAAGGCGTTAGTTCTATTAGATAATAAAGATACTAGGAACTCTTCTAATTAGCTAGTATAAAAGGTAACTTAGGAAAGAAAACTAGTTCTCTTACTACTACTAGAAGTAAACGCCTTAATTAACGCCTTAGTTAGTATAATTACTACCTAAATCTAGATAAGCTCTTTATAAAACCTTAACCTTATACTTAGAATAAGTAACTAAACTAAAAATATTAACTTTTATAAGATTCCCTTTCTTAGTTAGGATAATACTATAGTCTTTTAAGGTAATAATATTATAGAGTTTTTAGAAACGTTTAAGGATTAGTATAAGATTATAAGGGTCCCTAATTAATTTAGATATAAGCTTATAGTATATATTATAAGAGGAGACTATTAGACTCCTATTAAAAATACTATTAAGGATCTACCTTAGAAGGATAGAAAGGTGTTTCTACTTTAGGAATATAGTTAATAGGATACTAATTACTTCCTAAATAAGGAGGAGTAGATTAAAAAGGTAACTACTAAACTATTAATTTCTAGCTCTAATTTAAACGTTATATAAGCTCTTTTTACTAAGATTAATAACATAATTATAAAGGCTAAGTAGTAAGACTTATATATAATAATATATAAGAGCCTAATTAAGGTAATCTATAAGAGATTCTATATTAATATTATTAAGGACGTTATAAAGGAATTAAGACTTAGCTTAGAAAAGTTTATTTAATTAATAACTTACCTAACGTTTAAGGCTAAACTTCTAGACGTAATTACTTATTAGAAGGAATATAGCCTTTTATTTACTACTAATTAAGGCGTAAAGACCTCTTAGTCCTATCTAATAACCTAATAGCTATAAATAAATCTAGTAAGCTAGTATCTACTAAGATATTAGACTTATTAAGTACTAATAGACGTCTAGATTACTTAGGCTTTACCTAATAAGACTAATTAAGAGTTAGCTAATAGTATAAGTAAGCTAAAGATCTATTAGAATAGTATATAGCCTTAAAGTAGTACTTAGGTATTTAGAGTTAACATAGTATAACCTAATTAGCTAAATACTCTTAGGCTATATAATTAGTATTAGTACTACTAGTTATAATAGTATAAGTTTATCTAAGAGTATAACTAATATACCTTAGATAAGGATGTAATACTAGTTATTCTAATCTATAGAGCCTAATATTATAGTAGGCGTAATAGTTAGAGTCTAATAAATAACATACTATTTACTATAGTAGAGAAAGGTAGGAAACATAGTATTATAGACTAAATTACTCTTCTTTCCTATATTATAAATATATTAGTTAATAAAGATTATAAATTTCTTATAAAATAAATCCTTAATTACTAGATTAGCTTACCCTAGTAGGAATCCCCTATAATCCCTATGCCTAATTAGTCTATAATAGTTAAGTATATATATATATTTTACCTAAATTAGGTAGAGGACTATATAGATATTTATACTATTAGTTATAATAGACCCTAAAAGGACTACTAATAAGTACTTAACCTATATTAATTAGATAAGGCTAAGGTTACCTATAGGGTAAAAAAGCTAGAACCTATCCTTATAATTAAGAAAAAGTTAGTCTAATCTATAGGTAACTTAGGAAGGGTAATAAAGCTTAATAATAATAAGGAGTAATAAGCCTTAGACCTTAATCTAGTATTTAGTAGGAGTACTTCTATATAGATTAATAATAGACAGACTAACTTAGTAAAGACCCTTAATACTAAATAACTATAAGAGCTAGATCTAAAGTAAGAGGCGTATAGACTTACTAAGAAAAAGCTAGACGCCTTAGTATCTCTCCCTATTAGTCTCCTAAGGAAGATCTAACTAGAATTTAATATAGTAATAGGTATAGCCTTACGTAATTAAGGATATATTAATATAGATAGAGTCCTAATTAAAGTACTAAAGTCCTTAATTAACCTAGCTAAGACTAATAAATAAAGGCAGGATATCTAAGGACTTCTAGATAAGTATAATACTATAATTACTTTAGGATAGGTATAATTAGCTAAGGTAGTATAGGTTAGAGGAGTATAGCCTATACTAGCTCTTCTAATATCTATTATTTTAAATACTTATCTCTAGCTAGGGGTTAATATAACCTTAGTTAATTAACCCTCTTTAGGTAACCCTATTATAGTAATTCTAAATACTAAAGCCTAGGTAAATATCCTCTTAAAATAATATATTAAAATAGTAGGGATTCTATATATCTATATAAGCCTCTAGATAAGGACTTTTAAGTCTAATCTAAGCAGCTTAACAATATTTAATAGATTTTATTTTATAGAAGTATAGGTTAATAAGTATAAGGTAACCTTATGTTTCTTTATTAAAGATAAAAGGGAGATTTCTAACTCTCTCTTACTAGGATTACCTTTTACCTAGGACTATAAGCTCTCTTTTACATATAGTAATTATTTAATTATAGCTTATATCTATATAGAGAACACCCTATTAAGAGTACTAATTAGAGTAATTAAGATAAATAAGCCCTCTAAGGTTATAGATATTCTTCTCTACCTTAACTAGTATATTATTAAGGTTTTTAATATAGGAAAAGACAGTCTAGTAGTATAACTAGGGATACTACTAGGACTAAGACCCTATACCTAGACCTTAATCTTAAAGAAGGGGATATATTAGCGATAGTAATTAATAATAAGTAAGCTAAGGATATTATAATAATAGTAAGGTAATTATTAATTAAGCTATATTTAGTATAGATTTAGAAAATTACTATAGTAATTATAAAAACTACCTAGAAGTATAAATATAAATATAACAAACTAGACGCTACTTATAATCTAATTATAAAGCTAGTATCTTACTAAGAAGAATAACTAATTAGGTAATAGATCTAAAAGTACTAAAATAAAGCTACTTAATAGTTCTAAGAGATAAGGAGTACTCTAATAGAATATACTATAAAAGTTAATATAATATATAAGTAGAAGGATTAAAAGGTCTAGCTAGTTAATAATATACTATCTAATAGATTAATCCCTAATAGTAACCCCTACTAAAAGCTTAAGAAGATTAAGGAAGTTAAGTATAAGCTAGAGGACTAATTAGGACTATATAGTAATCTAATTATACTAAAGTTCTTTAATATTAAGCTATAATTAAGGTTAACTAAAGATTATCTAATAAAGCTACTAAAAGGGTGTTAGTATTTATAACTAGTAGAGTATAACCTTTTTATATAAATTCTACTTAATTAAGAAAAGGCTTTAGTATAGGAGTTTCTAAAGTATAGGTATATTAACCCTATAGTTATACCGCCTTAAGTAATTTAGACTATCCCTTATAAGGCGTAGTAGGTAAAGGGTATCTTAATCCTAAAGGCTCTTTTACTAAAAGCTTTTAAGGTTATTTATAAGTAGGTAGTATATAGTATTATTAAAGAAAGCTATACTACATACTAGAATCTATAGTTCCTAGTTATAAAGAAGGATAGTAACTTACGCCTAATTAATTTAGTAACTAAGGTTAATATAGTTACTCTTTATAATACTTAGTAGCCTTTAGTAGTAGATAAGTTTTTAGAAGAGTATATAATATACTAGCTTATATTATTACTTAACTTCTTCTTAGGTTATAATTAGATCTTACTAAATAAAAAGAGTTATAATCTAACTATATTCTCTACTTTACTTAGTCTATTTAGATACTATACTCTACTAATAGGAGTAATAAATTTAGTAGTATAGTTCTATAGAATTATAATAAGGATCCTTTATAATCTAATTCCTTAGTGTTATAGTATATTTATTAATAATATTATAGTTAAGGGCCCTTAATTAAGATATAATAATAAAGAGCTTTTAGTATATCTAGAGATCTATTAATTTATTTATAAACACCTCTATAATATTGATTAGGTCTTAGTAAATATAAAGTTAGCTAGATATATAATATTATTAGTTAAGTCTTAATAGTACTAAGAGTTAGTAGTAATTATAAGATACCTTTATAGTACTATTAGCTATAAACCTAATTAAGCTAAGATTATTAAGATTCTAAAGTAGTAAAAGTATAATAGTATTTTAAAGGTTAGATCCTTTCTAGGGATTATAATATTCTATTACTACTAGGTAGAGCGTTTTTTACTAATTATAGTACCTCTCTACTAGTTACTCTTAAAGAATTAACCTTTTTAATAGGAAGAGCTATAGATTAAGGCTATAAGGACTCTTAAGGTTACTCTTACTACTATGCTAGTCTTAGTTCTAATTAACTACTCTCTAAATACTAGTTATATTATTCTAACTATTAATTTAAGTAGGGATAGGTAGGGTTATACTCTTAGTTAACTTATAGATAGTAAGAGAATAGTTATAAAATATAAGAGTAGAATCTAGTAAGGGGTAGAATTAAAGTATAATTTAGGGAAGCTAAAGATATAGGGCATCCTAATAAGACTTAAGTAACTATATAACTATATATTTAGAATTAACTTTCTACTTAAGATAGATATAAGGGTTTTAGTTACTTAGATTAATAGAGTAGTAAATAACTTACTATTAGCTATAATAACATAATAGCTTTTATAAATTAGACTCTTTAACTTTAAGGTTAAGTATATTAATAGTAAAAAGAATATAGTAGCTAATAGACTCTCTTAGAAGCCTCTAAGCCTATTAGACTTATAAGAGGCTAATTAGGAAGAAAATATAAAGGATTTTATTAACATAAGGGTTCTATAAATAAGGATAGCTAAGAACTTCTTTCTATTAGCTTATCTATAAAAGGATAATACGCCTAATTAGGCTAAAGAAATTAAAATTCTAATAGATTTACTTAGTAACTACCCCTAGTTAACTAACTTAAAGTAGATTACCTATTTCCTCCTTATACTAAAGAGACTACTAGGTATTCTACTATATAAATTCCGTAAGTTTAAGTAGAAGACTACTTAATTTATTATATAGGATTAACTCCTATTTAGACTAAGGATAAAGACGTATTTAAAACCTCTTTATATAATTAATAATCTAAAATAGTAGCTTAATTTAATTAATAAATTATATAATAAATTAGGGTACTAAGGATAAAAAGCTATATATTTATAGCTTACTAAGTAGTACTACTAGTTTAGGATATATATATAAGTAAGGGAACTAATTATAAGTTATAAAGTATACTAAAAAGCCTAATTAGTATACCCTAATAACTACTATGTTTCTTTAATTTTATATAGTTACCTCTTTTTAAGAGTCGCCTTAGACGTCTAGTATATAGGGAAATAAAAGGTTATTAAGGCCTACTATAAGTTTATAAGATATCTAAAGGCCTATATCTTAAAAAATACTATATTATTAAATATTATAAAGTTTATCTAGGAAGATATAATCTACTAATATAGTATTTATAAAACCCTAATTATTAATAGGGGGAAGAAAAATACTAGGGTAGTTATTAAGTTAAACTAATATTATAGAATATACTAAAAGGTTATTTTAGTATATAATCCTTATATAAATAGACTTTTAGAAAAAGGGTATTAGCTAATTACTTATATACTAAGGATCTAGTTAGACTAAGGGAGAAAGGATATTTAACTAATATTAGCTATAGCCCTTTTTACTAATTAAATAATAGTTAAAGCCTCTAGTAGCTATATACCCTTTTATCTTAACTATAGATATAATATAGTTATACTAATAGAAGGATAGATAGTAACTTAGAGAGTTTTAGATTAGGACTCTATTAAGACCCTAAAAGAAGAGATATAGCTTTAGTTATAAGCCTTTAAATAATTAGATAATAATTAGGATAAGGCTTCTTAGATTATTATAAGACGCTACGCCCTTAGCTATAATTAGTTTAATATAAAACATATTAGAAGGATAAGAAAGGAGAAACTTTAGGAAGGGGATTTAGTCCTTATTTTTAATATTTAGTAGTAGATTAATATATTAATAATAAGGAAATTAGATTACTACTAGTAAGGACCCTTTAGGATTTACTCTATATTACCTAGGAGCTTCTTATATTAGCTATTAACTCTAGTAGGAGAACTAATTACTAGCGTAACATACTCTAGGAATTAACTAAAGAAATTCCTAAAGTCTCTAGATAACTTCTATCTCTCTCTAGAGGAGGTAGATAGTTAAGGGGATATTATAGTAAATTTAGTAGATCTACTCTTAGATAAAGAATTATCTCCTAATTAGATAGTACTATTAATTAAGGGTAGTAATTCTAATAACTTAAAAGACTCTAATAATAGGGATAAAGATAATATAATTAACTTAAGGCTAAAAAGATTATAGTAGAATATAGGACTAATAAGTATATCTTTATAATAGGGTTATTTCTTTAACTTAATTAAGTATAAAGATATAGGGGATAATAGGATATAAAGAAGAAGTACTTATCTTGATATAATTAAGCTATTAAGATTAAAAGTATAAAAGACTAGTACGTAAAATACTAAACCCCTAAGCTAAAAATAGTAAACTCCTACTTAATTAGTAGAGATTTTAGTAACTACTTACCTTACGCTAGTATTCTAACTCCTTAGCTATATACTTAGTATCCTTTATATTATTCTTAATTTATAAATACTAATATACCTTATAATTAATCTAAAGGTAATCCTCTAAAATACTATAAAAACTTAAATAACTAGACTAGGTATTCTTAAGGGTCTTAAACTTAGTAGTAGCTAAGTCCTAAAAGTTAGAAAGTATTAAGATCTTCTTTTTAATAATTAGGATATCTTAAGGGATAAAAAAAGGGATACTACTACTACTCTAATTATACTTATACTTTACTTTATAGGTTATTAAAACTTTAGTATAACTATTAGCCTAGTAATTAGAGTTAGTCTTATAGTTATAATATATTAATAACTCTTAATAGAGATAGTTAGTATAATAGTTATTAAAGAATCTAAGAAGAGAAATATACTTAAAGTAGGGTACTATTCTATAAGTATTATTATCTAATTAGGACCTAATAAACTTTTAAAAGTTCTTAGTATAGTAGCTATAAGGCTAAGCATTCTAAATACTATATACCTAAATAAGGAGTAAATTAATAGTAGGAGTATAGCTAGTTAAATAGAAAGTTAGGATACTAAAGTAGCTAGTAAAGTTATAATAGATAAAAACGTAGCGTTTCTAGAGGTAATTACTATAAGTAATTAAAGGGTTATATAGTATATTCTAAATAATAGATTAGTTATTAATATATAGCTAGAATTAGTAACTTACCTTAAAATAAATCTATTTACCCTCCTAAGGATTTATAATAGCTGGCTTAACGTAAAGGTTACCTATAGGACCTAGGAGAGTATTCTAGTAAGTAGTCTTTATAATCTAAAAGAAAGAAGAGAGGGTTAGCTAGATTAAATAGAAGGAAGGGGTAATAGTAAGCTAACTTATAGTAAGATAGTACTTTTCTATCTTATAGAATTTATATCCCTAGATTTTTATAGCTTTATCTTTAGTTAGAGTAGCCTTAGTATACTACTAGGGGTAGATTTCTTACTAGATATAGTAATTTAGTTAATACTAATTAGTCTTCTAAATATTAGATATAATTATTAAAGGTAGTAGAGGCTAAAGTTATAAAAGACTAAGAGGGATAAAAGGGTTAGTATTAGTATATTACTAGCTAGGTAATATAGTTAAACGTATGTATTAATAGGTAAGTAATAAATAATAGGGGTAAATACTATAGTTTAATTATACGTAACTAAAAGAGAATTATTATAGGTTCTACTATAAATAGTTAGGTAAATAACCCTTAAATCTATAGTAGATCTACTAATAGATTAATAGTTAATCTATAGCTAACGTACCTACATAGCAAGCGACACATTAGGGTGAGCGACACACCTTAAGAAAAGTAGGGTATTTCTAGGTGGACTGCACGCAAAAGTACTGTTACATAATTGCTAAGGAGGTCTAATAATTACATAACAGCACTTTTGCGTGCAGCTTACCTAAAATATCCCTACTTTTCTTAAGGTGCGTTGCTCGCCCTAATGCGTTGCTTGCTATGTAGGTACGTTACTTATTAGGGTTACACCTAATAAGTCTAATAGGATTTATAATAGTTAATATTATAATATAAGTAACTTTCTCTTAAAGAGAAATTTACTATAGATTTATAGTACTTTACTAGTTAACTATAAAGAGCCTAAAAATATAATAAAAATAAAGATCTAAAAGTATTATATACTTTTTATATAATAAACCTATTACGTATATAAAACCTATCTATTTATCTATATCCATACTATACTATTACTAATAAGCTCCTCTAACGCCTTATTAGGTAATAACTTTATAAATCTATCTACTAGGTTATTATTACTATAGATCTATTAAATTTTATATATCTCCTAGCGCTTATATAATTACTATAACGCTATTATATTAATTATAAGGCGTTTCTCCTTTATAGTGCTAAGCTTTATAAGGTACTTATAGAGGGAGTAAGAGTTAGTATATATAACCATTAGGATTTATAGGTATTTAAGATAGTTAGTAACTATTATAAGTATAGTAGTTATTATATAGGTAATATTAGTACTAGTAACTATTATATAGATCTTAGAGGCTAACATACTTTATATAACCCTCTTATACTTTATTAAGCTAAAGTAGATAATATTCCGTTTAATAGTAAATTTACTAGTATTATTAGGGGTTTTTATAGTAGTATTATCTTTACTATATTACTTATTTATAAGAATAATAATAAATTTAAGCTATAAGGTAAGGTTACTATTATTAGTAAATAATCTATTAATAAAGATAAAGAGCTTTATAGTTATAAGGTTAAGTAGTTAAAAATAAAGGCCTTAGTTAGGGTTCTTTATTTACTACTTAATTTATTAGTTAAGCTCTTTAATATTACTTATATTTAGTAATTAGTACTAGGTAGTAATAGAGTAGTTAAAGTACGCCTTAGGCTAGTAGATTAAGGTAATATACATACTATAGGTATGCTACTTAACGTACTACTAGTATAATTCTAGTAAATTAGGGTTAATAAGCTATAGTTACTTACTTTACCCCTTCTAGTAGAGGTAAATATTACTATTATTATTAAGAGAAAGCATACTACTATTAAAGGTAATAGGTTTACTAGGTTTAAGGAATTACTTTAGCTTTATTATAAAGGTTACTTTTATTAACTTAGTATCCTTATAGTTAGAGAATAATTTATTTATAAGGCTAATAGTATTATTAGTTTATATACTAATTAACGTAAAATCTTTATTATTTTATACTAAAATAAGTAGGTAAGGGTTAAAGATTAAAGTATCTATCCAAAGGGCTTTTCTATAATAGTTATTATATATTACCTACTAGTAGGTTCTAGCCTTAGGTATACTATATAACAGTCTTTTAACCTCTATTATTACGTTAGTATTATAAAGTTATTAGATCTTAATAGGTAGTCTTATAAGAATTACGTAGTTAAGTAGAGTTACTAATTATATATATACCTATGTTATGTTATGTAGCTATAAAAGGTGGTTTTTAAGTAATAATAATAAGGTAATAGTAAGGATTAACTATTAGGCTATTTACTAGATATTTAGTAACTAGCAGAGTATTAAGAATAAATATAAAATACAATATAAACATAAAATATAAATATAAAATACAACATACAAATATAAATACAATGTATATATTTATATTATATTTATAAATTTTATAAATATATATATTTATAAATATAAATATAAATACATATATTATATTTATATTTAATGTATTTAAATACACTAGAATATAAGTAATTATATTAAATATATAGAAATTATATTTAAGTTAGTTAATACTAAAATATTATATATCTAATGTATTTTCTTAGATATTAATAGTATTATAGTAGTTTTTCTAAAGAAAACCTCTTTTTATTTTATAGGGTTAGGGTTAAGGTTAAAAATAAAAATATACTATTTAACTTAATATAACTTAAAAATACTAATTAAGTATATAAGTAAGTAAGTTTTAACTATTATATATATAATAATAGCTAAAATATAAATTCTATTATTTCCTTATTAAATTTAAGTTTCTTTTTAAAGAAACCTAGTAAATAAGTGAAGATGTCTAAGAAAATATATTAGATATATAAATATAGTATTTAAAGCTATTAAAGACTATTTTCTATATATTTAATATAATTAGTTAAAATAGGGTGTATTTAAATATATTAAATACAAATATAAATACATATATTTATATTTATATTGTATTTTTCCTAGGCAAAATACAAATACAAATACATATATTATATTTATTCCTAAAAATATAATAAATACAAATATATGTATTTGTATTTATTGCATTTATATTTATTTAATACACTAGTAACTAGGTAAGTATTACAGCCTTCCTATTATTAGTATACCCTTAGATAATAAGTCTTAACTTCTTATATAGGGTCTTATTTTTACCCTTAATTTTACGTACTAATTATAACTTAAATATATAGATACCTTTATAGTGTTTTTTATTATACTAGATAATATAGAACATACTATAGGTTATTAATCTCTTAATCTCTTAGTAGTTAGACTACTTAAACGGTTTACTAGGTATAGTTATTACGCCTTTCTTATAAAGTTTAACTATAAGTATATAGTTAGTATCCTCTTTTACTATAAAGTAGTTAGTAATTAATAGATTAGTCTTAGTTGTAAACGTCTCTACTAGGTTCTTTTATAGGTAGCTATAGTATTATTACTATAGCTATTCTATAGTAACTATAATACCTTTACGTATTTTACCTCCTTACTTATTAAGAAGCTTAGAGGGTAGGGTAGTAGTATTAATATCTTATGCTTATATAGTATTATTAGGATCCTCCTTATATTAGTAGTAGGGTTTTACTATAGTAATATAGAAGTTCTATAGGCCTTATAGTAGTTTAACTATATAAGTAGTACTATTATTAGAGAGTAACTAAAATAGGCCTTACTAGCTGTTCTTTTCTTATTATATATAGATAAGAGATTAAAGAGGTAGTATAGTAGTAGCTATAGTATCTAGGCTATTATATATTACTAGTATGTTATTTACTTATCTCTTAGTATAGATTTACTATATTTCCTTTATAGCCTTTTATATTATCTCTACCTAACTAATACTTAATAGTATTAATAGTAAATTATTATTAATTTATAGGTATACTCTAAAGACTAATAGGGTTAGTATAAGGCTGTTTAGGCTAGCAGTATTATTTACTACTTTTACTACTATTTAGAGTATGACTTTAGGTTTTATATCTATCTCTATATAGAATATCTTATACGTATAGTAGAGTACTATATAATAATACTTAACCTTTCTAATACTATTATAGGCCTTAATAGGTATCTCCTTAATATTAATAGATAACATATAGGTAGTATACTTAAATTTAGCTATATAGAAATTAAGGCCTATATTAGTAATAATCTAATCTAGTAGGCTAAGATATATGTTAATTTAGTATATCTATAGTACTTCCTATATATATTCTATAGTAACAGCTTAGAGGAATCTTATAGCGTTAAAGGTAGTTACTATATCTATAACATATAAAACTAACTTATTACTATTAAGATATATTATATTAATAATAATCTTATAGTTAAACTTATAGTTATTATAAAAGGTAAATTTAAACCTCCTTAGCGCCTTTAAATTTAACTAGTAGCTTTAGTAGAACTTACTAATCTCCTTAATATTAGAGATTACTATCTTATAGCTAATACGTTAGAGTACCTTATAGAGGTACTATACTAAGGGGTGGCTAAATTAGTAGTGTATTTACTATAATTTACTATTAGTTAGGTAGTATTATATAATAGTATACTTAGGTTACTCTAGTAGTATTTATATATAGCCCTATTTCTATATAATAGGTATAATTATATTACCTTTTACTAGTATATTAGTAAGGTTATTAAATTTTACTTTATAGTAATCTATATCCTTTAAGTAAAGGAGGAATAGGGTGTTAGAGTCTATTACGTAGAAAATAAGATTCCCTATAGGTATAAGGACTTCTATAGTACCTATTAACTTAAAGTAATTACTACTACTAAAGTAAATTATTACTTTACTAGTATATAACGTATCTAGTAGAAGTTTATAGTTAAGATGCCTTTTTAATATAGTATATTACTACTAACTAACTATAAAGACTCTTACTACCCCTATATTTAGTATAATACCCTAGAAAGTTATAGTAGAGTAATAGTTATTAAAGGTAAATACCTTATTAGTAGTAGGTTTCTCCTTAGTAGTCTCCTCTTTATATAGATTATCCTTTATAATTACGTAGAGTATAGCCTAGTTATGTAGTTAGGTAAATACCTTCTAGCTATTAATACTATCTTTACTATAAAAGGCTATAGATATAAAGAAGATATTACTATTAAAGGGGCTATTACTATTATCTAGCTTATATTTATCCTTAGCTCCTTTAAAGTTAAAAGTACTCTCTATCCCCTTATAGTTAAGTAGAAAGTAGTTAAATGTTAATAGTAAAATATCCGTTAAGTACGTACTTTTATACTACTAGAAGGAGGAATAGTGTTCCTCTTTAGTATACTTAGTTAACTAATACTTAGGTTTCTTATAGATAAAGTACTTCTTTACTATAAAGTTACCCTTATTTCTTAGGTCTTTATATAGTAGGTCTGTTTTTAGCTATAAGTAATAGCTATAGTTACTATTATACTTATAGTTAACCTAGTATTACTTATTATTACTAGGGTATTCTTTAGTATAGTATTAGGCCTATAGTTTATAGAAAAATATA
Organism: Colletotrichum sublineola; assembly: GCA_020631755.1. Lineage (NCBI taxonomy): Eukaryota > Fungi > Ascomycota > Sordariomycetes > Glomerellales > Glomerellaceae > Colletotrichum > Colletotrichum sublineola. The sequence continues at coordinate 878,891 of JAHSQG010000028.1, read as the reverse complement.
GTATTAGCTATACTATTATATAGTTATATATAGAGTATGTTATATATTATAGGTAGGCTAAGTAATACTATAGCGTACTTAGGTACTCCTTTATAATAGTTAATAAGAGTATTATAGTATTCCTTATCCTTTAGTATGTTATTATAGGTTATAGTACATACTAGCTAGGTAACCTTCTTAATAAGTAGATTAAGGATTTTATACTTACTTTTTCTTAGGTAGTTATATATAATAGATTTAAAGGTAATATAGTATAGCTTTATAATCCTAGTGTTATAGACCTTATTACCTTTAAATTCTAATTTAATATTTACTATTAGTATGTTAAAATTACTAGTAAATTTATAGAGATTAATAAAGTAATACTCTTAGGCGTTACTACTTAATATTATTATTACTATAGCCTTATATCTACTAGTAGGGATTCTAATATAGTTATAGAGCTTATAAAAGGTAGGAAGCTTTAAATTAATTATCTTATATTAACTACTTATATACTTTAATATAGGATTATTAGAGTAGAGCTTAATAAGATTAGTTAATTATTATTAAGTTAGGCTATTACTTAGTACTACTCTACTATTAAATTAAGTAGTTAGTATAGTAGATTTATAGTCTTATAATCTCTTAACTATAACTATTATTAGGGTTAGGCTTACTTAGGTAGAACTTTTACTTAATAGTAGTAGTAACTTAAATAATAGGTTATAATAAGAAGAAGCCTATTAAAACTAGGTATCTTTATACTATTTATATATCTTAGACTTAGCTATAGATTTAAGGTTAGTTAATAGTAGTTACCTTACCCTTAGTAAGAGGTAGATCCTATAACCTAGTAACCTATTAATAAATCTAGGGTTTATAGTCCTTACTTTAAACCTTAGGTTAGTTCTATCTACTTTATTAATCTCTTCCTTAGTCTAGATGTATATCTTATTAGCCTCTAATACCTTATATATATAAAAAGTAACCTACCTCTAGTTTAATTTAACCTAGACGCTATTATTAATTAAGAAGTTATAAAATCTAAAGAAGACTTCCTTATTAACGCTATTATAGTCTTTAACCTTCTATTTATAGAGATAATTATAGGCCTATTACTATAGTTAATTAGCTATAAAATCTTTATATTAGGCTTTTATTATAAAGTAGATAATAGTAGTATCTAGCGTATAGGCTTTATGGTTTTACTTAATACTACTAGGTATCTTCTTAATATTAATAATACCCTATAGCTATAGGTTAATATACTTAGTATAAACCTATAGGATAGGGTATAGGTCTATAGTATCCTTAGCTTCTTATATATCCCCCTACTATATTACGTATATTCCCTCCTCTTTATATTAGCCTTCTTATAGTATTTCTTTAGCCTCCTTAGTAGATTAGCAGACTATATTAACTTCTTTTTCTAGCGTTATTATTACTACCCTCTGTTAGCCTAACTACCTCTTAAATACGTATGTTTCTTCTAGTAGGCTAGAAGGCGTATCTATACGTTAGAGGATTTACTACTAGTAGTATAGGTAGTAAGGATTTATAGGGGTATTTATAGTACTTTTATGTTAATTTATAACTTTACCTTAGACTTATTGTTGCGATATCAACTATCGCGGATCCCATCGGACTTATCGGGCGCAACCCCGATAACCGGCCGCGGATCAACCATTGATCCGTCGGCGGATCCACCGTGGATTCAGGGGTTATTCACCCAACCATTCGTGGCAGAACCCACGATAATTCTCTTCTAGTTACGCATAATTGAACCACGGTATTTACCCCCTATTATTCGTCACTTTGCCTATTGATACGTACGGTTAACCGTATCACCCACCTGGTGATATACCAACACTGATCAGTGGTTGATTCTCACCATTGGTTGATTTTCACCACTGTAGTAGTCATCTTTATTGATTCCTACTTCTGCGTGCGAATCCCGCAGATCAGCAAGGTATCAACAACAGAAGAGACGAATTGATCGCAACCAAACACACGTTTAACTACGTCCCTCCTGCGGAAGCGATCAATCCGTGCTTATCGCCGCGATACCGAGGAATTTGACCGTCAAACAGGGTTCTTCACCCTGCTTACGCTCTATTTGACACGGTATCATACGGCTGATCGAAGGATAACAGAGTAGGTTACGCACCGGCGTAATCGAAAGTCACCTGAGATACGCGGCCATCCCGCGAACAAACCCGACTTCGTCGCGCTTTGAGAAGTCACCTCTCGACTGCGAAAAACACCTCACTTCGCACACCAACCGCCAAGAAGCACCGCGCATACCCTGCGCGAAGAAAAGGCCTAATCCAACGGGCACCGCGAGTATCGCACCAAGAAGGCTCAAATCGACGAGCAACGAGTAACCACGCGAAGAAAGGCTCAACCCGACAAGCAAGCGAAATACCGCGTGAGGAAGGCTCATTTCGACGAGCGATTTTTTTCCCTATCCACCGCGCGAAGAAAGGCTCAATCCGACGAGCAACGAGTACCGCGCAAAGGCTCACTTCAACGAGCAACGAGATCCCGCCATAAGTACGAGGCGAAGTCGCGAATCAACGCGAAAGTGCCGTGAATACCCCACGCGAGTTGTCTGCTGCCTGTACCACCGGCGGTAAATCCTCTAACGTACGGATACGCCTTCCGGCCCGCCGGAAGAAACGCACGTGTTCGAGGGGTAGTTAGGCCAACGGAGGGCAGCAACAATGACGCCAGAAGAAGAGGTCGACCAGATTCACCAGCACACCGAGGAGGCCGAGGCGATGACGCAAGAGAAGGATGAGATATACGCGATACGGAAGGAAGATACACTGGAAGCTGGAGATCTCATGGATCCATACCCTGTGCCGAAGAACTACGCGAAATACGTCAATCCGCGCGTATGGGGCACCGTCGATATTGAGGAATTACCCCGCGACCTCAGCCCAGCCCAACGCGCCCGCGCGTTGGATACCGCGGTGGTCTACTTCATGACCAAGGCTCAGCACAAAGATTTTTCCTCCTGCCGACTATGGAAGGAAGCCCGCGAAGAGTTCTACGGCTGGGAGGTGAAAGACTACGAAAGCCTCGAGAAAACCATCCTCATCGACTTCCGTGATTTCCTGGTGGACAACGGTGTATGGGTGGAATCGCACCGACGAAAGATTGCTCCGTATATTTACGAAGCAATCGAGGCCGATGAGATACACGTATGGACCGAGCAAGAGATCGAAAGAATAGCGAAAACCAGCGAGCGATTCAAGGCCCGAATCGCTAATCCCGAGGTTGTCGACATCATGATGGATAGATTAGTCCTTCCATCGCTAAGACGCAGGCACCCACCAACAACCAGCCGCGAAGTAACTGCTGAACCCGAAGCGCGCGAATGGCGTGAAGATACCCAAATTCAACGGGCTTCTTCCTATCGTAACCCATCGTTCAAGTTGCCGCCACCGTCGAGCGAAAACTCCGCCCGGGCAAGCCCAATCCCGATGACAGTCATGGTCAAGAGATCACAAGACCGCGAATCCACCGCGCCAACCGCTCAATTCAACGGTGGAATAGTGCCAAGTAACGGCCCAACTTCACGACAATTAACCGATCTCATCAAGCTCTACTCTGACGATCCTACGTCAAAGTACACGGGCGGTCAATACGAGACGATTGATTCGAAGCTTCCCACCTTCTACGAGCTCTGTGACCGCGTTGGAATCCCCGCCAGCGGGTACAGGGCCGCGGTGATGATAATGTTGAGCGGTGACGCCCGAGAGTATTACTCCATCAATCTCCGCGGATTCACCGGTGATTTTAACGCGCTGATAGCGAATATCAAATCGGAATTCGAAGGCGATGAGGTCCACAGCGCCAGGATCGCAGAGCTACGCCGCATTACCTTTGAATCCATCGCGCGTGACCACCCAGGGAAAAGCAAACGCGAAATCCTTGATCTGCTCATCAAGAAGGTTACCCAGCTGGTGCGTGCCGCAACCCGTAACGGCATGCCAAAAGACGAGGAATACCGCAATACCCTCATCGACTGTTGCCGAGGAGTACCCGAGTGCGCCGTGGCATTACTCAGCCCACCCGCGACGTATAACGCACTCTGCGCGCAGCTACGCAACGGCGTAGCCAACGCCGTACTTTTCCGTGAACCACGGGCCCAGCACTACGCCGAAGAATACCCCGGCGACGACGAGCAATACTGGGTTGACCGCAAGTATAACGGCAACCGCAGCCGTTACTCACGGCCGAAAACAGACCCGCCGCGTGGAGACCCGAGAAATAGGGGCAACTTCACGGCCAAGAGGTGCTTCGTCTGCAGGAAACCCGGATGCTGGTCAACCAAGCACACCAAAGAGGAACGCCAATCCTCTTTCCAGCGGTATAAAAGCGCGTACTTAACGGATATTTCACCGTCAACGTTTAACCACTTTCTGCTTGACTACGAGGGGATAGAGAGCACTGTTGACTTCGAAGGAGCCGAGGATAAACACGAGCCAGAGGATGGCGACGGCCCCTTCGACGGTGATACCTTCTTTACATCTACAGCCTTTTACGGCAAAGACGGCATCAACGGCCAGAAAGTGTTCACTCAACTACGCAACCAGGCCACACTCCACGCGATCACAAAGGACGATCCGCGTGAAGAGGAGACCGCCGAGGAAAAACCCGCTACCGACGAGGTATTCACCTTTGACGACCGATACTCTGCCGCAACTTTCCAGGGCATTATGCCAGATACGGGGGCAGCGAGAGTATCTACGGTCGGTCAGCAGCAATACGCCGCGTTGAAAAGGCACCTCAACCGCGAGCTTCCGCTAGATACATCGCGCGCCGGCGAAGCAACAATTCGCTTCGGCAGCGGCGATCACTTTGAGTCGACGGGCACCGTAGAAGTCCCCACGCCCGTGGGGAATCTCACCTTCCACGTGATGGACTCCAACACCCCATTCCTCTTTTGCTTGAAGGATATGGATCGCCACGGAGTGAAATTCGACAACCTCACCAATACGCTGGTGAAGGGCGATACGATCGTACCCGTTGTGCGAAAATGGGGCCACGCATGGATGCTACTGGAGCAACCCGAGCGCACCGTTGCCCAACACCACCTAACCGATGGCGAATTACGGCAAATACACCGCCGATTCGGCCACCCCTCGGTTCAGCGCCTTCACAAGGTGCTCCAACGCGCTGGCCACGAGACGGCAATCTCCGATATCGAGGAGATCAATAAGTTCTGCCGCAGCTGCCAGTTGAATTCAAAGGCGCCAGGAAGGTTCAAATTCACCCTTCACGACGATCACGAGTTCAACCATGAGATCATCGTAGATGTCATGTATCTTGACGGTAACAAGCCGGTTTTACACGTCGTAGACGCAGCAACCGCCTTCAACGCCGCAAGATTCCTCCGAGCCGTTACCGCGGAACACACATGGGAAGCACTGCGAATGTGCTGGATTGACGTATATCTCGGCCCGCCGGATTGGATCGTTACTGACGCAGGCCTCAATTTCCACGCGGCCGAGTTCAAGCGCGCCGCCCGCGCGTTATCCATCGACGTCAAGGAGATACCCATCGAGGCCCATAACAGCGTCGGAAAGGTTGAACGTTATCACGCTGCACTCCGCCGAGCGTACGAGATATTCCGCGCAGAAACCGATGCGGAACCCGAAGTCGCGCTCCAAATGGCGGTAAAAGCGGTAAACAACACCGCTGGCCCGAACGGCCTTGTGCCAACCCTGTTAGTCTTCGGAGCATACCCGCGAATTAACGATAATTCGCCACCAGCGCCGTCAACCGTCAAAAGGGCAGAGACGATGCGAAAAGCCATGGAGGAAATACGGCAAATTCACGCCAAGAGACAGGTGAATGACGCGCTGGCAACGCGCAACGGCCCGGATACTACGGCCACTGCCGCACTGCCTCTTCAATCTCTGGTCCGCGTATGGCGAGAAAAGAACGGCTGGCAGGGCCCATTCCGATTACTCTCCAACGACGGCACCACTTGTACGGTCGAATTGCCGCAAGGCCCGCGGAATTTCCGCGTCACTGTGGTGAAGCCCTACTACCAACGCGAGGAGGATCCCAACGATACCGCGCAAGCGCAAGATACTGGCGCTGCCGCCCCGCCCTCTGAGCTTCTCGACGGGCAAGGAGGTGAAATACGCGAAGGTATCGTGGTCGCCACGGAACAGCCGCAGCGACGGCGCCGCGGCCGCCCGCGAAAGAACCCGGCAGAGACATTCACCACCGAGACCGATCTGTTAATAGCTGACTGCTTCACGGCGAAAGAGGACGCTGACTACGCGCTCGCCGTCGAACTCCGCAAGAAAGGCGTGATAACCACGCCTGGCAAACCATTCGAGCAATCTGACCGCCAAGAGATCGAGGGATTGATGGCCCGGGACGTGTTCCATATCGTCCAGTACGACGAAAAACACCATGGAGGCATCCGCGTGTTCAAGTCGCGATTAGTGCGCGAAATCAAGGGCAAAAACGAGATCCCATACGAGAAGTCAAGACTCGTTATCCAAGGGTACGCCGACGATGGGAAGGCTGCAATACTCACCCAGTCACCAACTATCCAACGTATGGCCCAACGCTTGATCCTCGCCATCGCCCCATCGTTGTTGCTCGAAAACCACCTTTTATGGCTGCGCGATATAACGCAGGCATATACGCAATCGGCAACCCTGCTTAACCGCGTGATTCTCGCGAGACTACCCGTTGAGATCCGACACCTTCACGATGCCAACGCGATAATGGAGGTCAAGCGACCGTTATACGGCATACCTGAGGCCGGAACCCACTGGTGGGCAACGTACAACAACCATCACAGAAAAGCCCTCCAGATGGATACTTCGACCTTCGACCCTTGCCTACTTATTTCAGCGCAAAACAACGAAGATTTCGCGTTAATCGGCATGCAGACCGATGATACCATCGGCCTCACGGATAAATCGTTTTCCAACCGCGAAGATACCGAGTTGACGAAAGCGACCTTTACGGCGAAGCCGAAGCAATTCCTCGAGCCCGGCAAACCCATCACCTTTAACGGCGGCGTGCTTTCTCTCGACGATAACGGTGATATTCACCTCCGCCAGAAGGGACAAGGCAAGCGACTGCAGCCCGTCAACCCTGATTCGCCGGAATCACACCAGCAGTACGTCGAGCAGCGCGCCCGCGGCGCGTATATCGCCTCAATCTGCCAGCCCGAGGCGTGCTTTGACTACTCCGTCGCTGCCCAGCACCAATCGCCAGATACGAGCAATATCAAAGAGCTCAACCGACGAATCGAGTGGCAAATGAAGAACCCCGACCGAGGCCTTCGTTTTCAACCACTCAACCTCGCGACCGCGAAGCTCTTCGTCTTCGTCGATGGATCATTCGCCAACAACAGCGATCTCACCTCGCAGCTCGGATTCATCGTTATTCTCGCAAACGAGCAACGCAGCGAAGACGATACCACCGCGAAAACCCCCGACGATACCGGTGAATTCACCGTCAAAGGGAACATCGTCCACTTCAGCTCGACGAAGTGCAAGAGGGTTACACGGAGCGTGTTAGCCTCCGAGATCTACGCGATGGTCGCCGGCGCTGACATTGCCCACGCGATAACCACCACACTGGCGATGGTTACCGACCGCCTCAAATACCCGCGAATCCCGACGGTTATATGTACCGACTCCTACTCCCTCTACGAGTGTCTCGTGAAACTCGGCACCACGAAGGAGAAACGCCTCATGATCGATATAATGGCGTTACGGCAGTCATACGAGCGCCGGGAGATACACGAGATTCGATGGATCCATGGCAACGATAACCCAGCGGACGGATTCACGAAGTCGTCGCCCAACAAGGCGCTGGAGGAGCTCGTCAGCAACGGCGCAGCGAGGATACGGATGAATGGATGGGTTTCACGCACGTGACGGATCCGTCACGTGAAAAGTATGCAATACTTTTGGATTTTTGTTTTTATTGCGTTTTTGGGCCCTTCGCAGTCAACCAGCGAAGTGCCACGAATCCACGGCGAATTTCTCCTTAAGAGAAAGTTGCCAGTGTTGCGATATCAACTATCGCGGATCCCATCGGACTTATCGGGCGCAACCCCGATAACCGGCCGCGGATCAACCATTGATCCGTCGGCGGATCCACCGTGGATTCAGGGGTTATTCACCCAACCATTCGTGGCAGAACCCACGATAATTCTCTTCTAGTTACGCATAATTGAACCACGGTATTTACCCCCTATTATTCGTCACTTTGCCTATTGATACGTACGGTTAACCGTATCACCCACCTGGTGATATACCAACACTTATAGTAGAATTTATTACTTATTAAAATAAGCCTTTACGTAGTATTTATATAGTGTTTCTTAGCTATTAGTATATAAAGTAAGGTGTTTTTTATAGTTAAGTAGTAATTTCTTAAAATATAATAAAATTAGGGCTATTTATAGGATAGCTATATATCTTAGGTAACCTTTTAGTTACATTAGTTTATAACATACTTCTACTAGTAGCCTCTAATTAACTATATAATATAGTAATAAGTATAAATAATTTACTATAAAGGTAGTAAAATTTATCTCTTCTAGTTAGTACCTTACTAATCTATGGAATTTATATATAGAAGTAGGAATTAGTTAAGATAACTACTATAGTAGTAAAAATTATCTACTAATTAGTATTATTATATTACTAGGTAGGTAATATAGTTAACTATACGTATTAATAGGTAAGTAATAAATAATAGGGGTAAATACTATAGTTTAATTATACATAACTAGAAGAGAATTATTATAGGTTCTACTATAAATAGTTAGGTAAATAACCCCTAAATATATAGTAGATCTACTAACAGATTAATAGTTAATCTACGGCTACTTATTAGGGTTACGCCTAATAAGTCTAATAGGATCTATAATAGTTAATATTATAATAGTTAGAAAGGGTTAAAAAAGAGGAAGATATAGTAGAAAGTTAGTAAGAAGAAATAGGCTTTTAGTCTTACTAAAAGAAAGGTTAATTAAAGAGGAGGACAGAAGTAAGGGGAAGGTATTATAAAAAAAGGGTAAATTATAACCTAATTAATAAAGAAAAGAAAGATACTTACTACTAAAAAAAGGGTAGTAGTAAATTACGCCTTTTTTATAACCTTACTATACCTACCTCTATTAACTAACCTTTTATTTAGGATTTATAATAAAAGCCTATTATTCCTCCTTACTAGATAGAAACTTCTTCTCTTTTATAACCTATAATTAATAACTTTAAAACTACTAGCTAATAACTATCTTCTCTTTCTTTTATACTCTATTAAGCTACTATATTATAATTCCCTTCTTCTTTTCTAATACCTTAGTATCTTAATTACCTAAAAAACCTTACTACCTATATAGACTACCTCCTTCCTAAATTACTTTAAGATATCTACTCCTCCCTCTCTATTACGTGTTAATTAGAGCCGCCTAGTTACTAAGATCTAGTATAACTTCTCTAAGTAAGAATATATAAGTAATTTAGAAGACTAATTAGGTAACTAAGGACTATACTAGACTCTTAGTTAGGAAGGGACTCCTCTATATTAAGTCTATACTATAAGGGACTTATAATTCCTTAATTCTTATATATATAAAAGATTTAGTTAATATACCTTAGTATACCTAGATTTATTTCCTAATTAAGCTAGCTTTTTATAAATAATCTTAACCCTAATTATAATTTACTTCCCTAACTAGCTTTACTAGGAACTTATAGATAACTTTCTTAGTTAATACCCTAAAGCGTTTAATATTAATAATTAAGGTAATAAGACTTAGGAGGGCTAGAGTTACTAGAAGGTATAAGGTATTCTAATAAATTACTATAACTTATAAGGCTAACTACTATAAAAGGATTAGATTAGAAGAGATAAAATTAGTATAGCCTTATAAGTTTTATTTAGAGATTTATCCCTTATATATAATATTACTATTATCCTAATTAGGTAGTAAAGTATATATACTCTTAATATAATTCTACCTTTACTACTATAACTACTAGAGATTTATAACTAAATTTAGAACTAAGCTTATATAGTTCTCTTTCTACTCTATACTAATAGCCTAAGCTACTTTACTAATATAATAGTTAATTAGTATAATAGTATAGTATACTAGTATAATCCTCTTTAGTAGAGAGGCTAATTAGAAGCTTTATTTATAAATAATATTAATATACTAAAGATATTTTATAAGGATATAAGAGCTAGTCTATAGGTATAAAGGCTAATTAATAGTAGTACCTATATAGTTAATATTACCTAGTAGGAAGAAGGATAGGATTATAGTCTGTTTATCCTTAAGTAGTTTTAAATAGTAGGCTAATATAGCTAAATATACCTATTATAAAACCTAATCTAGTCTAAGCTAAAGTACTTAGGATTACCTACTAAGAAGATTTAATAATACTAGATTAAAGTAATTAGTTATAAGTTCTAATTTAAGAGATATCTCTAATATAACGCTATATATAACGCTCTCTTACTATTATATAAAGAATTAAGAGACAGACTACTAAACAAACTATATATATCCCTAACTAGCTCTAATATAATAATAATTAATCCTAAAACACCTACTCTATATAAGAGTAGCCCCTAATTAATTACTAGAGTTATAAAGCTTAAGATACTAATTAACTTACCTCTATAGTTAGATATACTAATTACTCTTCTAGGTATTTTATCTTTTAACTAATTCCTTATATTATACTAAGATAGAAGTTTTAGTTTAGTTAGAGGTCTTCTAAGTAGTATTATTATCTTTAATAGATACTAATATAACTACTAGCCTATTAACTATTATATCTATTAGTATAACTAATCCCTAACTCTATATTAGCTAATAATAATTATAAACTTAATTAATAATAGGCCTAACCCTAATTAGATAATTATTCTATACTATAGTTCCTAACTACCTAAGACCCTAAAGATAAAGGGATTAACCTACTTACTCTTAAATATAAGTTTACCTAACATACCTAACATATCTAACACCCTAATTAAGCTAAGCTAGCCTAAAGATTATATTAAGTTAGTTAAGTACTACTAAGGTACTATAGCTAATTTAGTAAAGCCTAAGATAGATTAGTTAAAGCTTAGTAATAAGGAGTAGTAGAATAAGTATAAGAAGACTATAAGTATTAAAGAGATTAAGTAAAAAGAGGGAGCTAAATCTAATTAAGACTATCTAGTAAAGAAATATATAGCCTTACTAAAATACTAAACCTAAATAAAAAAGAAACTTAATATTAAGAAGTATACCTAATAGGAATAAGTTAATTAGTTTAATAATCTAGTTATAAAAGTAATATATCTAGCTAATCTATATAGTACTTAGCTACCCCTAAGTACTAAAGATAATTAGGAAGGTTAAGTAAGGTATAATACTAAGATTAAATAGGATAGTATTAATTAGGGAAAAGACTAGTCTTTAAAAAAGAAGAGTAAGGGAGGATAGAAGAATTAGAGTTAATTACTATAGGATTATAGTTTTTATATATTAAGAGACTAAAGATAGAAACTAAGGGATAGATATAGTAGGGTAGGGAGGTAATTAAAAGCTATCTTATACTAATTAGCTAAGGACTTAGCTAGATAACATCTAATTAGTAAAGATAAAAGGATAATTAGATAGATTAATAGATAGATAAGCTATTTTTTACTTTCTTTATATATACCTACCTTTTCTTAGCTTATATAGTAAGACCTTTTAATAATTCTAGTTAAACTATAATAACATAAGAAACCTAGGAGTTTCTACCCCTCTAATTAGGAGAACTCTTATATTAATTAGAGGAGTTTCTTTAATTAACTAACTAAGTGACTTAAGCTAATTAAAGGAAGTATCTTATATTACTTATATAGGTAGTAGTGTTTCTTCCTTTAGATTACTATACTATATAAGTCCTTTCTTACCCTACATATCTTTGATATAATTACTAAAAATAGGGTGTATTTGTATTTTTGTATTTTGTATTTTATTAAGACTCTAATTCTTAGGTAGGCTCCCTCTAGTAGGTAGAAGTTAAATAATTATAAGGGGATTACCTATAGGGCTAAGCCTAGGAAAGTAATAGATAGATATTACAATAATATAATAATAGGTGTAGGTAATAATATAGAATTTAACTTAACTACTCCTGGCTGGTTGCTCTAGCGTAAGGGTTTTCTATATACGTGCTGATAACTAATAGCTAGGCTGACGTATCGCTAAGGGCCTGCCGATTAATCTATAGGCATCCCGCCCCTTAGCCTAGGGATATTGTTATAAGAAGGTAGTATAGTTCTTTTATTTATATACTAAGTTACCTTTTAATAAGGTATTAATAAACTAAACCTTATTCTTATTAGTTATAAACCTTTCTCTTATAATATTAAATTATCCCTTTAGTTTAAATAAAAAGTCTTAGAGGTTATTTTAATTATCTTTTTTATATTAGATAGAGGCTAATTACTTAATTAGTATATTAGTATAAGGTTATTTAGGTTTTAGCTAAGGGGTAGTAGTTCTCTTATAGTTCTTAACTATATCCTCTAAGGGCGTACTATTTTATAAGGCTATAATTTAGTTAATTATTTTCTTTTTTCTTACTTCTATAGCTTTGTTATTTAATATAACGTAGTTTATAAATAAGTAAGCTATATAACTTAGTAAGCTACTCCTTATTACTAGAAAAACCTTAATTTTTAACTTTTTCTTAAAAATTAAGTTCTTAGCTAAAAAAGGTTTAGTTCTTAGATTTAAGGTTCTTAATAAGCTATATAACCCTAAATAATACTATAGAAATTCTTATTTAACTCTAACCCTATATAACCCTTATCTATTATCTTAGATTAGAGTCTTTTCTTAGTATCTAAGGGTTAGGGTTAGTAAGTAATTTTAATAATATTATTTAGGGTTATAAAGCTAGTTAGAAAGCTTAGATCTAAAGACTAAATCTTTTTTAGCTAAGAATATACTTTTTAAGAAATAGTTAAAGATTAAGGTTTTTTTAGTAATAAGGAGTAGCTTACTTACTTATATAGCTTACTTACTTATAAACTATGTTACTCTTTAGCTTATCCTTTATTAATCCTTTTAGGTCAATAATATATTAATCCCCTTTTAGTATAAGGTTCTTTATATTTAAGGTTAATTACTCTAATATAGTACTATTATATTACTAAGTAGTAAATTATAACCTAAGGGATACTATTATTACTCTAGTAGTTAGTATACCTAAGGATAAGTAGAGACTTAAATATATTAGAGGCTATAATTATACTAAGTAAAGGAGCTAATAATAGGTATAGATAGGGCTTAATTATAATAATTATTTAAATCTACCTCCCTCTACTCCTAATAATCCCTTTATAAAAGCCTTTTATATAGCCCTTAGCCTATAGTTCATCTAACATGGTCCTACTACTAGTGCCCCCCCAGCCCTCCCCTCTAAGGTCCTAACAGGCAACAGGTGCTAGAATAAGGGATACACCTGCCGTTGCTGCATTCTTTTATGCTTTGCTTCTCACATGAGTTAGTGGCGCTGAAGTTAATGTCGATCCTGAAGGATTCAATTCCGGAAAAGGTAGAGTTAACCTAGGAGCCTCCATGAAAACGGATAAGATTTTCATAAGCCAGGGTAAAGTAAATAGGAAAGCCATAGATAGCAAGGAAAAGGAATTAAACCGCATAGTAATATAATCTAGAGCTTAAATTCAATGATAGTGGACCATAATGCTGTTAGAGGAAGACGGGAAGAAGACCAACTTAAGAAGTGTTAAATAGACAAACAGCACCTTTTAAATGCAAAGGAAGGAACTGAGAGTGTTTTAAGCCGACTTCAAATTAATTGCGCAGAACTGTAAAGATTCGAGATTAAGCAGGAAGACATTGTCTGTTCTTGTGTGGCGTAATTAATCCTCCTAGTTCTGTTGCATATTGTGGTGATAAGAGGCTAGTAGAGAGAGCCAAAAGGAGGCGTATGCTAGTAGTTTAAACACCGCCGTGACTTTGAGCTGAACTTCTGGACTTTAGTCTCTGGGTGCGTCTTGAAATACAGCATGAACAATCAGAAAGTTCTAAGCGCTAGTTCGAACGCGATCTAGATGGACTGTTGTGTTAAGCCTTTGAGGTGTTGTGGATTGATTGTCTTTGTGGAAAGGTGTGAAATGCGTTCCTAAGAGTGGCACAAGGCTTTAGGCGGACAGAGCTGCGAGTTATGTCTTCATATTTCGCTTAGTAACTACCTAATAGCAGGTGTTCTAGTTTATTAAGAGGAAGATACGCCAGGCGTAGCAAGCAAGGTCTGTGATTTTCTGCAAACAGAACAAGCTACGCCTTCGACCCGTAACAATGAATCCTGCTGTGCTTAAACATAGCTTCATCTTGCTTGAAATCCGTAAACACTTTTTGAATCTTGTAGAGGATACTCTCTGCCTGAGCTTTAAACTAGGATATCAGCTTAGAGAATTCTTACTCTAAACGACCTAAGAGCAGATTAATTGCTGCAGAGTGCTTCTATAAGTTTGCCCTTATTAAATAGAAGTAAATATGCTTACAGCTATATGCATATTATACAATGACTAGAATTATCTGCTAAAGAGGAATGACTTCAATGCCTTCCAGCTGAAGAAAGGTTTGACATGATTTAGTGCGCAAAGCTTGGCAATAACTGTATCAGGTTTAGCAGCACCTAGTGCGCGCCCTTGATCTCTTCTTTGTAGTCTAAGCCTTGATGCATTAGGAATAGTCTGGAGCATGTGTCCCACAGACTCGCCAAAAGCTGACTGATGTGATGCGCCCACGCAACTTCAAGGGAAATGGTTACAATTTTCCTTTGTGATAATCTAGGATTAATAGATACAGGCGTGTGCATGGTGCGATTTTGCAAGAAAGCAGTAACCTGATGCGGGCCCCAAGGGAATTAACACATTGCCGTCTTCAAACTACTTAAAGTCTGACCTGGATGCCATTAGGCGTACATTTGCACGTAAATGGATGTCAACAGTACCTTAACTCACTCCCACTTCACCTAGGAGATCATATTTTCATTATTGATTCTGATTTCGTTCTTTTATGCTAGCGACACCTTGACATGGCTCCTAAGCGAGGTAAAGGAGGAAGCAGTGGAGGAAACCCAAGCATCCCAGCAAGCTGCCCAGGAGCGTTCTTGTCTCCGGACTCTGTTGTGGATTTCGTATTGTGCATCTTGGTATTTGTTGTTTTTGTCGCCGTGTTCTTCTGGCGTTGTTCTTCGAATGTAAGGACCAGTGCCGGAAAGAAACTAATCGGGTTGCCATATGTTCTTTCTGTCATATGCTTCCTTATGTAAGTTCATTGTTTGTACCATACATTAGAAGCTGGAAGTGCTGACTCTCCTGAAGCGGTTATGCCTGCCTTTGGATATCAGTACTATTGCAAGAATGCAAGGTAGGAAGCTACTATGACTTCTACTACTGGGCAATTGCAGTGAATATCTTGATTGGGATTGGGAACTGGCTTCTCTTATTCGTCATTGTGTGGACTCTCAATACGATGCTTCAAGAGCATCTTGGATACCGCATGAATGTTTGCAAGGTCATCTGCAAAGTCATTTTAGCGGTAACTGGGATGTTGACTTGTGCCCGCATTGGTTTGAGCTCCTATAATCTCTGGACCATTCCCGAATACTGGTTTCCTTCGGAGCTAGAGATTCTATACGACGGATATCTAAAACTAAATGTTGCGTACTGGGGGTTTTATCTTCTCAGCACCATCACTTCTGGAGTTTTCTCGCTTATTACAATAATCTCCTTGAAGTCAAGGCGTTTTATTAGCTCCGTAAGATCTTTCACCTTAAAAGCTGAATACTACTAATATATAACAGCGCTTATTAGGCTGGATTGTTACCCTTCTTATCTCAAACGTCATTTGGGTCCTCCTAATTATGGTTTTATGCTCGTCTGACATTACGGCCTCTATCGACAGCTGGACAACGAGGACTGTAGTTGGGTACCCTGCGGACTTTTTCCAAGCCCTAAGCTGCCTTCTCTTCATCTTTATTGCAAAGGATTCAGCCTGGTCCATGGAAACATCAACCGGTACAAACACAATCGCCGCGGTTTCACATCATCAACCGATTATGTTTATTGAGCACCAGGAACATCTGCAGGATGCTCAGGAAAGTGTAAAGCCCTATCATCACAAATAGAAATCAGTGTATGCTAGTCAGGTAGAAGTTCTCAAGTGCCACAGGATAAGCGCACACAGTCTGTATAAGCAATACTAGCAAGAGAGTTAACAGACTATTCACATGCGCAACCTCATGCGGCGTCAGCTAGCGATTCCGCATCCCTTCTATGAGCTCCGGGACGGACTTCAGGAGCTCGATGTCTTCCTCCGCCTGCGGATGCAGAGGCTGCAGCAGCACGTTGCAGAAGATTTCCAATATCGCCGACATTGGATAAAACACCACCAGCCTAATTTCAATATTTTAGCGAGATGAGACTCAAGTCTGACAGAGCACGGTAGAGTGCTGCTTACCAGAAGGCCACATGCTCCATGCCATGGATCGCGGCCTTGAGAAAGTGTAGTGTCGATCGGCTCGCTTGCACCGACAGGGCCTGGCTCGAGCTCACCCCCTCTAACCCGCTGCTTTCGCCGCTGGCCTAATAGCGGCACCTACTACTCGCTTGGTGGATTATTGCTATTAGGTAGTGGTATTTGAAGTGGAGAATAATCTCCTCTATGCTGAGCCGGCCCTTTTGAACCACGGCTGTCCCCTGGGGGAAAGTCAAGGTCGGCTAATATAACGGCGGCACGGACGCCTGCTACCTCTCAAGCTTGTCGTCTAGCTTGCGGATGTCCCTGAGGAGCTTAGCGTCTCCCTTCTTTAGTGCTGAGATTGGATATAGCTTCCTAGAGATCTTGGACTTGATGATGGTTAGCTGTAGCAAGTCCGGCTGGATGGCTGAGGTGACGGTAGCCTCGTTAAGGAAGGACGGCAAGGCGCTGGCTTTGTCGTCGCTGCTGCGTGCCTACTAGTCCATCTGTGGTAGCGTTAGGTCGTAATGCTTGTCGTTAATAGTAGGGGGCTGGCCCGTACGGAGAGAGATGTCTTTGTTGAGCTTAAACGAGAGCCAGAAGAGCCTCTGTAGCTGGTTCCTTACGCGCTAAGCATGGTCATCATCCTCGGCCGAGGGCGTCTGGCAAGGGCTGAGGCTCGTTCCAGATTCGAGGTGCGCGCCTAGCATAAACAAGATGCGACAGGTGGTAGCCTGGAACATAGCCTCTTGCTGGAGGTGGCCAGTAAAGAGGTGGAACAGACTCTGCCCAACCCATGGGGTCAGTAGGGGTTCCCCTAATTAGATACAATACGCTGAGCCAACACAAAAAGGAAAAAAAGAAAAAGAAGAAGAAGAAGAAGAAGAAAAAAGCTTACCAACATAAAGACAGTCTCAACAGCAGTGATGTTAGTGCCCTATAAAATAGTCGGCATTAGGTTTTGCGCCGCACGGGCGCACGCCTCCCCATCTGTCTCGGGCGACGACTTCCAATCCGTCTGAAAGAGCGAGACAATGGCGAGGAAGGCGAAGACGCAAGATTTGGCCGTGACGACCTTGAGCGTCAATACCGTCTGATACGTCAAGTCGACGGTCTCTAGGAACAGGACGTAGTCGATGACTGGGAACGACAGGCCGAAGCGGGAGGCTCGGAAGAGGGCCAGATACTCCTCGACGACGGTCCTATCGGGTAACTCTCCCGCAGAGCTTGGCCGGGAAGCATCTAGAAAAACGGGGACAGGGTGTTGTGCCTGCCAGATCGGTCCCATGCCAAAGAGGGTGCCGAACGAGGCATCTTCCCCAGCCCCTGGATCGGATCCAGTCCTGGCCATCGGGCGAGAAGAAGGGGATGCCGTTGTAGGAGCTGATGTCTCCCAGATAGTAACCGGCGAAGTGAATCTTGCCTACGGTTGCGCCGGAAGCGCGCATTGTTGAGTCATAGGCACGGCCTTAAGCTTTTTCCCGTGTGCCGTTGGTGGGGGCACCGGGTGGGTCTGGCCCGGCGGACAAGCGCGCCGAGGATGACGCTGGAGACATGGATGCATCCCGCGTCTCCCCTGTCTCCTGGTTGCGTTGAGCCGCCTTCAGAGCCTGCTTGATGCGGTTGAGGCGGGCGACTAGGTCTTTCTCCAATCTGGCCCTGCACGGGTCGTAAATCTCTTGTGCTTTCGTCTAGTCGCGATCGTCCACATCATTTATGACCAAAGCGGATCGATCTCGAAAAGGGGGCGGGGCGGGTTTCCGGCCAGCTACTCACTCACCTTATTATGGTTACTTGCTTCTTCACCTTGGCTGCGCGGTTGAAGGTGCAAGTCATCATCCCATGGTGTTTGCACCAGTTGCATTGCGGCACAGCGCCCTATCGCATTGGATCTACGGCGCCAGGGGTTCAGAATCAATAATCCGTATTTTTTGTCATGTGAGACAGCGACTCATCGAGAAAGAACCACACGACAGACAGGCAAACAGACAAACAGACAGAAAGACAAGCATACCTTTCTTCTGTAGCAGGAATCACACGCTCGTTTCCTCATGTTTTGGTCTCTGTAGTTCTGATTCGACGATAGCCGCCGCTGCACACGGCCGCGCTGGCTGTTTCCCAAGAGAGGAGAGGAAGGGAGAAAATTTCCGCGTCGTATTGTTGTCAACGAACAAAACAGCCAGATCTCATACGCACTCAACTCACCTTTTTTTTCTCCTCCGCAAATGGTCGGGAACTTGGCTCGACACCGGCCAGCGTTACCCCCCCCCCCCCCCCCCCCCCCCCCCCTTTGATACAAGTACTGAGATTCCCGCTGACTTAGCGGCATCTGAAACCGGTTGAATAAGCATGAACCACCCAAAAGAGACAAACTCTGATTCCTTCGATGCCTCTGATTAGCTCCAGCGATGAACCTAAAATGCCAAACTCTCGCGCCGACCCCACTCCGGTGGGAGGCTCAATCCAGTCCCCGCGCGCCGAGTGACTTGTTGGCCGACACACACACTGAACTGCGCCGAGCGTGCGATGCGGCCAATGGGCATTTGCGATTGGCATGCTTACCGCTTAGTCAGCGGCCTCGCCAATCTCAATGACAAGTTCAGTCCGATCTATTAGGGGGGGGGGGGGGGGGGGGGGGGGGGAGTTGCGCAAATGAGCAAGTGAGGCTCTCGAAACGCATGGCCACGCACTTCGGACATTGCCAAAAGGGCTCGAGGAGCCTTATTTCGTCCGTACAGTTTGTAGTCGATGACGAGATGACAGCATGTCTGCCACGCGTGGGACGGACGCTTCAGACGCCGAATGCCCGGGCATGCCGTGGGGCGCCGGCAAATATTCCTCCAAGTTGCCCAATCCTGCCGTCCAGTCCGGCGCCCTTTGGATCCATAATCTGTAATGCGAGGGGGTCGTACAGAGGTCTCAGGTAGCTGTAAATCGGACACTCATCAAATCCGTAACGCCGAGTCCGTCGACCGTACTGCTGGGCTCCAAAGAATGAATACAAATAAGGGGCCCGGCACCCCCTGTACGTTCCCAGTCACTTCCGTTCCTCCAACCGCCCTGGGTATATCGTGTATCCTTCCTGCGATGACCTTCACCGCACCCGACACCAAAGAAGAGGTCACGTTAAGTTCTCCGTCAATCCGTGCAGGCGTCATGGAGTCCGACGGCACGCTGGCCAGCGGCTCCAACTACGACCCGTCCATCGAGCTTGACGCCATTCCCGGCGACAACAACAACAACAACAACAACAACAACAACAACAACAACAACAACAACACCACTTGGTCCCTCAAGCACAAGGTCGAAGCCGTCCGGGAGAGGGACCAACGCTCCGGCTTCCCGGCCCGCGAGCTCGGCGTAACATGGCAGAATCTCACGGTCCAGGCCGTCAGCTCCGACGCGTCGATACACGAAAACGTTCTCACCCAATTCAACATCCCCAAGCTCGTCAAGGAATCCCGCCACAAGCCTCCCCTGAAGACCATTCTCGATAACACACATGGATGTGTGAAGCCCGGTGAGATGCTCCTCGTCCTCGGACGCCCCGGGTCGGGATGCACAACCTTGCTCAACATCCTGGCAAACCACCGCCGGGGCTACAGCTCCGTCACCGGTGACGTCCACTACGGCTCCATGACCGCCGATGAAGCCCAGCAGTACCGGGGCCAGATCGTCATGAACACGGAAGAGGAGCTCTTCTTCCCGACGCTTACCGTCGGCCAGACCATGGATTTCGCAACCCGCCTCAAGATCCCTTTCCACCTGCCCGAGGGCGTCACGTCTAACGAGGAGCTCCGCGTCCAGAACAGGGACTTTCTGCTCGAGTCCATGGGCATTCAGCACACCTTCGACACCAAGGTCGGCAACGAATACGTCCGTGGCGTGTCCGGCGGCGAGAGAAAGCGCGTCTCCATCATCGAGTGCATGGCGACGAGGGGATCCGTATTCTGCTGGGATAACAGCACCAGAGGTTTGGATGCCAGCACGTAAGTGGACTTTTTTCCTTTCTTACCCCCCCGTACTGTTTCCATGAGAAAAAGGATCGCTCAACAAGAGCCGCTATTGACATGTGAACCTTAGTTGATCTGACATTTGAAAACAGAGCATTGGAGTACACCAAGGCCGTCCGCGCCATGACCGACGTCCTCGGCCTTGCGTCCATCGTGACGCTGTACCAGGCGGGCAACGGCATCTACGACCTCTTCGACAAGGTGCTCGTCCTCGACAACGGCAAGGAGATGTACTACGGCCC
The DNA here is from genome assembly GCA_020631755.1 of Colletotrichum sublineola. Classification (NCBI taxonomy): domain Eukaryota; kingdom Fungi; phylum Ascomycota; class Sordariomycetes; order Glomerellales; family Glomerellaceae; genus Colletotrichum; species Colletotrichum sublineola. Next base: position 858,105 of record JAHSQG010000028.1, on the reverse strand, counting down.
CTTGAAGGAGGCCCGCCCCTTCATAGAGAGCCTAGGCTTCATCTGTTCCGACGGCGCCAACGTCGCTGACTTCCTCACCGGCGTTACCGTCCCTACGGAACGCGCCGTCCGCCCAGGCTACCAGAAGACCTTCCCCCGCAACGCCGATACCCTGCGGGCAGAGTATCAGAAGTCAGACATCTACCCGAGGATGGTGGCCGAGTACGACTTCCCGACCAAGGAGGACACTAAGGAGAGGACGCGGCTGTTTAAGGAGGGCGTCGCTAGCGAGAAGCACAAGCAGCTGCCCGCCAACAGCCCCCTGACGACGAGCTTCGCCACGCAGGTCAAGGCCTGCGTCGTCCGGCAGTACCAGATCATCTGGGGTGACAAGGCGACCCTCATCATCACGCAGGTGTCGACCCTGATCCAGGCCCTCATTGCCGGCTCGCTCTTCTACAACGCCCCGAACACATCCGACGGCCTCTTCATGAAGGGCGGCGCCCTCTTCTTCGCGCTGCTCTTTAACAGTCTGGTGTCCATGGCCGAGGTCACAAACTCCTTCACCGGCCGGCCGGTCTTGATTAAGCACAAGTCCTTCGCCTACTACCACCCCGCCGCGTTCTGCATCGCCCAGATTGCCGCCGACATTCCCGTCACCCTCTTCCAAGTCTCCATTTTCTCCGTGGTTCTCTACTTCATGGTTGGGCTGAAGACAACGGCAGATGCCTTCTTCACCTTTTGGATCGTAGTTGTCGCCACCACCATGGTAAGTAGTTGGCCGCTGCTGTTTCCTGTTACTGATCTCTTTCTCCCCTTTACTTACACCTTTCTAGTGCATGACAGCTATGTTCCGGTCCATTGGCGCGGGTTTCAAGACTTTCGACGAAGCCTCCAAGACCTCCGGCTTCCTGGTCAGCGCGGCCATCATATACAACGGCTACATGATTCAAAAGCCCCAGATGCACCCTTGGTTTGTCTGGATCTTCTGGATCGACCCGTTGTCCTACGCCTTTGACGCCCTCATGTCGACTGAGTTCCACCGTCAGCTCATCCCGTGTGTCGGGTCGAACTTGGTGCCGAATGGCCCTGGGTACACGGATCCGGCGCACCAGTCTTGCGCCGGTGTGGCGGGAGCCGTCCAGGGAGAAACCTCCCTGACCGGCGACCAGTATCTCTCGGCTCTTTCGTACAGCAAGAGCCACGTATGGAGGAACTTTGGTATCGTCTGGGCCTGGTGGGCGCTCTTCGTCGCGCTCACCATCATTGCCACCTCCCGGTGGCGCCCCTCGGCCGAGAGCGGATCTTCCTTGCTCATCCCCCGCGAGAACGCAAAGAAAGTTCGCGTCCCTCGCGAGGACGAGGAAGCTCAGTCCTCCGAAGAGACCGCCGTCGGGAAGAACAAGAGCGACAGCGAGAAGCGGGACGGCGGCGACCATGCCAACCAGGACCTCGTCCGCAACACCTCCATCTTCACCTGGAAGGACCTCACTTATACCGTCAATACCCCGTCAGGAGACCGCGTGCTGCTCGACAAGGTCAGCGGCTGGGTACGACCGGTAAGTCATCATTATACCAAACTGCTATTGAGACACAACAGGAGAGTCAATAGTGACTAATTGTTACTTTTAGGGTATGCTGGGCGCCTTGATGGGCTCGTCCGGCGCCGGGAAGACCACTCTCCTGGACGTGCTCGCCCAACGCAAGACAGACGGCACGATCCGCGGCTCCATCATGGTCGACGGCCGCCCCCTTCCCGTTTCCTTCCAGCGGTCGGCCGGCTACTGTGAGCAGCTGGACGTCCACGAGCCCTACGCCACCGTCCGTGAGGCCCTTGAGTTCTCGGCCCTGCTCAGGCAGAGCCGCGACACCCCGCGCGCCGAGAAGCTGGCGTACGTCGACACCATCATCGATCTGCTGGAGCTGCACGACCTCGCCGACACCCTCATCGGCCGCGTCGGGAACGGCCTCTCGGTGGAGCAGCGGAAGCGCGTGACCATCGGCGTCGAGCTCGTCTCGAAGCCCAGCATCCTCATCTTCCTCGACGAGCCCACGTCCGGCCTCGACGGCCAGTCCGCCTTCAACACGGTCCGCTTCCTCCGCAAGCTCGCCGACGTCGGCCAGGCAGTCCTCGTCACCATCCACCAGCCCTCCGCCCAGCTCTTCTCCCAGTTCGACACCCTCCTCCTGCTCGCAAAGGGCGGCAAGACTGTCTACTTTGGCGACATCGGCGATAACGCCAGGACTATCCGTGACTACTTTAGCCGCTACGGAGCCCCCTGCCCGGAGGAGGCCAACCCGGCCGAGCATATGATTGACGTCGTCTCCGGCCACCTCTCCAAGGGCAAGGACTGGAACGAGGTCTGGCTCTCTTCCCCCGAGCATGACGTCGTCGTCCGGGAGCTCGACCACATGATCGACGACGCCGCCTCCCGGCCGCCAGGCACCAGCGACGACGGCCACGAGTTCGCCCTGCCCCTCTGGGATCAGGTCAAGATCGTCACGCAGCGCGCCAACGTCTCCCTTTACCGCAACGTCAACTACATCAACAACAAGTTCGGGCTCCACATCTTCTCGGCCCTCTTCAACGGCTTCTCCTTCTGGATGATTGGCGACTCCGTCGGCGACATTACCCTGCGCCTCTTCACCATCTTCAACTTCATCTTTGTCGCCCCCGGCGTACTCGCCCAGCTGCAGCCCCTCTTCATTGACCGCCGCGATATCTTTGAGACGCGCGAGAAGAAGTCCAAGATGTACTCGTGGATCGCCTTCGTCTCGGCCTCCGTCATCTCTGAGGTGCCCTACCTTATTATCTGCGCCGTACTCTACTTCGTCTGCTGGTACTACACCGTCGGCTTCCCGAGCGACTCGGCCCGCGCCGGCAGCACCTTCTTCGTCATGCTTATGTACGAGTTCATCTATACCGGCATTGGTCAGTTTATTGCCGCCTACGCCCCTAACGCCGTCTTCGCGTCCCTCGTCAACCCGCTCGTCATTGGAGTCCTCACCTGCTTCTGCGGTGTCCTCGTCCCCTACTCCCAGCTCCAGACGTTCTGGAAGTACTGGATGTAAGTAACCTATCCTTCTTTCATCCCTTCTCTCGCCTTTTTTTTTCATTTGGTTTTTTACTAGGGATCAATACTAACAAACGTCACCACAGGTACTACCTCAACCCCTTCAACTACCTGATGGGCAGCATGCTCGTGTTCGACGTCTGGGGCACAAAGGTCGAGTGCAAGGACCACGAGTTCGCCCTCTTCGACCCGGCCAACGGCACGACGTGCGGCGAGTACCTGACGGGCTACATGCAGGGGATGGGAGCGAGCAGCAACCTCATCAACCCCGACGCCGTGTCCGAGTGCCGCGTGTGCCAGTACCGCGATGGCAGCGACTACCTGCGGACGATCAACCTCAACGAGTACTACTACGGCTGGCGCGACGCGGCAATTGTCGTCCTCTTCGCCTTCAGCTCGTATGCCCTGGTCTACCTCCTCATGAAACTTCGCACCAAGACTTCAAAGAAGGCGGAGTAAACTGGCGCTCCCTTTCTTCATCTAAAGCCTCATCCCACACGTCAAATACCCCCACGCACCTAGAATACTCAATCAACTACAGAATCTTGGATAGTGCAGCTCTCTCACGAGTGGCTCTCAAGATTAATTAGCATTGAGCATCGCGCATCTCGTCTCATCGGTATTTTTTTGTTTTCCTGGCATCTTATCTCCCTCATGCCAGGCTGGAGTTTCCATCACAGGGAGGGTTCATTATTGGGTAAAGTTAATAGATCTCACACTACGCAAGATAGAATAGAAAACGGGGTTCTTAAAATTTCTTCACGTTGTGAAAATGATACTGAGAAGTGAAGTGGTGATAAGAAAATGTATGAGATCCTTATATACTATTAACTATATAACTAATTACTAGGTAATTAACAAACTAGTAAGCTAATAATACTATGACTTAGTATTAAGCCCTAGCTATACTTCTAGTAGAAACCTACTGTTAGGAATCCTAATTGTAATAAGCCTATAGACCCTACATAATATGTATAGTACCGTATAACAGCTATTTTAACTAAAACTTAAAGGGCCTTCTGCAGAATTTAGGTTAATAGATACTGAGGAGTCAGGAGTTCTCTAATTAGTTATCGCCAAATGAATCTTGCATTTTTTAGCTCACAGGTGCTAGTGAGTTTTGACGCCTGAGAAGGTACGCTAAGCTAACTACATGAAATCCAGTGGGGACTGGGAAGATGAGTCTTGTGTAAGCAGCTAGGAAACAAGGGACGAAAGTTCAGGTCAAACCTTGAAGAGTACTGACCAAGAATACCTATCCAGGTCATTGATTCTCCAGCGACTTCGATCTTATGAGAGAGTCAGCCTGATTGCCTTCTTCTACTGCTCCAGAGACACGAAGGAGCCTCACCGCGCGAACCCGGACAAGATTCTCGGCGCCCTGCTTTAGCCGCTCAGTAGGTCTAGTCCAACAGAACCCATGAGAAAGCCAGTAGCCAGCGAGTATGCAAGGAGAAAAGGAGTTGCAGACATAGATGGGCAGCAACCCGAGCCATTAGACGTAGAGAACTGCCAAAACCTGATCATTGAGCTTTGCAAAGACAACCCCGCCTTCATTGTCATTGATGCATCAGACGAGTGTGATCAACAAAGGCTATACGAGCTTTTAGAAGCATTAGACGAGATTACACGCCAATCCAAGGAGACCATCAAGATCTTCTTCTCCAGCCGTGATGACTTGGACATTGTAAGTACTGTTTCTATTGCTGTCCCTGACTCTAACATGTACTATCCTTCATATTCCGTTTCATTTCTTCTTTAAGATGGCAAAATACACGTAAACAGAAACAGGCCAATGTACTACAAACAATGACTGTATGAAGATTGTGTCGTCTCAAATAAGCAGATGCATGCTCGAAGGCTTGGACAGTAATTTTTCCGATCTCTGTACTCACACTCTCTTCACACAGACGCATCACATCAAGTTCAAAAAGATCATCAACTCTCGTGTCGTCACAGAGAAAAGCCAGGAAGACACCAACACGTTCATCAAGGAAGAAGTCAAAAGGTTAACCGAAAAAAAGACTCCTACTACGCGGTAGTTTAGAAACAGACCCGGCATTGCGGAAAATAACCATCGAAACGCTGCAAAATGGCGCCTGTGGTATGTTTCGTTGGGTTTCAGCATCACTCGAAGCGCTCACGTCCTGTGAAACACGCATGGATTATGAAGACGCACTCGCAAGCCTGCCCCCCAAGTTGTTTGATATCTATCAGACCATCTACGGGCAGATCAAAAGAAAGGCGAAGCACGCCTCGAGGCTCGCCGTGACTTGCCTGACGCCAGTGTTGTATGGTCGTCGGCTGCTCTCAACCGAGGAGGTCATTGCAGCTGTCTCCGAACACCGCGGGTCCCCTACCTCTCTCGAAGTTGTCAATATATGTCGCAACTTTCTCGTCGCGGATACCAATCACAACGTTTTCCGCTTCGCCCATCCGTCAGTCAGAGAGTTCCTTCTTCAAATGGACCATTCAGATTACTCCATGGTAGACTCCCATTCACGACTGTTGGATCGACGCCTGGATGCGATAAACTCGCACATCGAAAGGCCGCGCAGATATCTCACCTCGGGTCAATTAGGATGGTTTCACTTTTCTGCAGACGAAGATATAGAGCTAGAAGAGATGCCCATCATAGAGGTGGTCACATTCTTCAAGTACGCCGCTGAATTCTGGCTGGTTCACTATGACGCAATCCACGCAATGAAACTAGAGGATTCTCTTCAGCGTAAAGTGGATGAGGTTTTGATCCAAGGCAACAGCACCGAGCCTAATCAGGCTTACAAGGTCTGGTACAGGAACAGATATCAATACAGTGGGCCAGGCAAGACACCATCAAATGCGATTGAATTAGCTTCGTCTTACGGATTTCAGTCCATAATGGAGAACACGACGAAATGAGAAAACTTCGACTGGGATGGGCGCGGTGCTGAAGAAATGACACCACTGCACTTTGCAGCTATAAAAGGAAAGTTGTCAATCGTGGAACTGCTACTTGGACGCGGAGCACTTCCAGACCTCAGAGACGCCAGGGGCTAATCATCATTGCACAATGCTGTCATCAATGATCATGGAGATATTGTTAAGCTTCTTCTAAAAACTGGCAAGGTTAATGCGAGCGCCGCAAACCTGGATGGAAACACCCCACTCCATTTTGCATGTGTCACCGACAACGAGCGTCTTCTCGAGCTGCTCCTGGGAGTCCTGGAAAGGGACAAAACAGATGTCAACCTGCAGAATAAACAGGTGCTTACACCACTTCATCACGCAACAGGGAATGGATGTGTTGGCACGGTAAACCTCATTCTTCAACAAAAAGAGACCGATTGAAATATTAGTGACAGGAACGGATTTACGCCACTCTTCGAAGCGGTAATATTAAATCGCATTAAAGTAGTTAAATTATGTTACGATAGCTTCAGCTATCGGCAGCTGCTTTGTTATGTGCTTTATTACGTAGCGTTTTACTTATTACTTACGTACTTTACCTATATATATAGAGGTTTATCTCCAGACTTACACTTAGATAGAACAAGCCTTTTAGACCTTAATCCTTCTATGCCCTACTGTATGCTCTAACTCGTGACAAATTACTTATTAATGACCTAGCGACCAATCCTAACATCCAGGATCTCTCAGGATATACGCCGATCCACTATGCAGCTCAGAGAGGCTACATTAACATCATTGATGTTCTGTTGGGAAACGTCAATGTCGACCCAAATATTCAGTCAGAACAGGGACTCACGGCACTTATGGAATCGATCCGGTTCGGCAAACTATCATCAACCGAAAGGCTCCTTGCGAGTGACAGAGTCAAAATCGACCTCCAGAACAACAGTGGTAAGACTGCACTCCACCTGGCTGCAAGAAACTGGGATGTATGCTTCGTCAGGATGCTACTAGACAAGGGTGCCAAGGCTGATATCCAAAACAACTCTGGCCAGACGCCGTTAAGTCTCGCAGCTAACACTTGGCATGCCCAGGAGGTCGAGATATTTTTAACCCTCGACAAGGTCAATCCCAACAGCAAAGACTACCTTGGTCGCAGCCCTCTTTCCTGGAGCGTGGGCATTGGCAAATTGGCACCGTTACATAAATTTGAAGCGGACGCCATGAAGACGTTGTTGGACGACGATCGTGTTGAGGTCAATTTGCGTGACAATGAGGGACGGACACCAATCTCTTTAGCAGCAGGCGAGGGTTGCGTGGAGGCTGTCGAGGTGCTGATAATGGACGACGGCGTTGACATTGACTTAGCTGATAATAACGGCTGGACGCCGTTACAGTGGGCTCAGGAGAAAAGGCGTCGCGAGGTAATAGCAACTCTTAGTTCTAGGAAGTAAAACTTAGGAGAGATATCTACCTTATATACATATTAGGGCTGAGGTTGCTTTTCTTTTATCTAAGGATATAAGACTACGTATTTCTTCCATCTTTTAGTAACTTAGAGTTATTAGTTATTCGAGCTTTTTTTGTTATGATCCTTAGTTCTTATTGAAGTAAATATGTCGGTTTTATATTATGCTTATTCTACTACTTAGATAAATGTAGCTCGTAGATAATATAGATATTTGGCTTTATATAAGGAGGTAAGAGAGCAGCCGTAGATTCCTAAGCTGAGCTACTAAGGCAGCCTGCACGTAAATTCAAATGATGTAAAGCCTCTAGCATGCATGCTATGAATCCCCTAGACATTCATGAATCGGACAGCATATTTAACAGCAACACCAGCGAACTGGTCACTCCTCCTAAAATTGACTCTCCTGCTTGACCCAAATCTAAAAGACAAACCCTGACACGGCAAATTGTCCATATCATAGATAAGAACCCTTTGGAATTGCCTCACTTGCCATTCCCATTCCCAGTCCCTCGGTATCTTACGCCCTCGCCCGATGGAGCACTACCGCGTTTTTTCCCAAGCCCAGCCTGGTTATTATTGCGCTTTCCCTCTTCGGCTGCAGCCAGCTTTGTGGTCAAGTCGGCATTCTCCGTCGTTTTGGCATCGAGCGCGCTCTTCAGCCCAGCGATCTCCTTAGCAAACGCCTCCGCCTTCTCTTCCGCCTCCGTCTTTGCTGTGGCCGCCTTGTCTCTTTCTGTAACAAGGTCGTCCTGTGCCTGTTTAAGGTCCTTTTTGATTTCGTCCAATGTCTTCTTGTGTTCGTCTCGTGTCGTTTGGTGTTCCTTCTTTTCGCTAGTGAGCTCGCTTCCCAGCGTCTTGATCATCTCCTTCATCTCTTTTGCCGGCGGATCCATTTTGCCCGTGAAGGCCTTCAATAAACCGGCGCCGGCGCCGGTTGCTAGCGACACAATAGCGGAGCCGGCGGCGACATTGGCGACTAAGCTCGCCGAGTTGTGAGCGACGCTTTCGGTAGGGCCCGAAGGGATGGTAAAGGTGGCGAAGTAGCTGGCCAGGCCGCCAACGAGACAGCCGAAGGCGCCCTTTATGGTCGCGAGGTTGCACAGGTCTTCTTTCAAACTGGCTCCACAGCCAGTACAGCAGTCTTGCACAGGCTTGAGGCGATTGGTGGCAGCTACGGGAACAAGTCCTCCGGTGTTAGGCCCGTTAGGCATGTTGACCGCCGTGTGCATCACCATTGAGCCCGGGGCTCGCTGCTGCTGCTGCTGCTGATGCATTGTTCCTGTAGGATCCACCCAGTTCACCGGGTCGTTGGCTACATAGCAATACAGATTGAGCCCGTCGATAGTGTCAAGGGGGTCGGGGGACATCCAACGACCGAGCCAGGGGCAGTAGTAGCGCGCTTGGCAATAGTGTAAACCCGTCTCGTGATCACGGAGATACGTAGCGAAGCGGTATCGAGAGGGTGCTTCAATCCCACTGCCGCGGAGCTGATACGTTGGGAGACCGAAGGGCGTGTACTCCTCGTACGATACGATGCGGGATTGGTCGTCAACTTCGAGTCCCGGTGAAAGGGTCCAGCGGAGCAGCCAGGGGGCTTCATCTCCCTTGGACATGTTCTTCTCGGCCACAACCAGGGCGTTCTGAGCATCTGGGGATTCCTTGATGAGGCTGGTGTGTGTCTCGACCTCTGGCTTTGACGAAACGGAGTCTGAGCTCTCCCCTGTGTATTTTCGATATATGTCACAAGAGTCGAGATACATCGTCTCCTTGAGTCGCCGCGGTTGCTCGCTCGCATCGACTGTCGATCGATCAGTCACCTTGCGAACACGGGCCCCCTCGTCATTATAGACGAACCAGGTCCTTTCGGGCATTTTTTGGTTGGTGTCTTCCTCTTCATCGCCCGGGTCCTTGTTGAGTTTCTGCTGCGAGCTTGACTTGAGCCGTCCCAAAGCATCCCACCCCACCTTGGAGTACCCGGACATGGAGGTTATGCAACCCGTCTTGTTGTACTCGTAGCGTTCTTCTTTGCCCTGGACCTTTGTGCTGGCCAGCCTGTTGCTCTTGCTGAGATCTGTGTACTCGTACGTTCTTGTCCAGTTGGCTGTCTTGTCATCGTCGGTCTGATGGGCGACTTTCACGATATTATCAACACTGTCGTACTCGTAAAGCTCCGTGTACCTCGTCAGCTGGCCGGGCTGCATAGCCGTAGTGGAGATTCCACATTCTCTTGCCATGACCAGAGACATTGGGGATGAGTGAGAAGGGCTGGTACTATCCGTGTTGATCATCTCACGACCCGTGCACATCAGAAGACGGCCAAAGCCATCGTAGGCGAAGTCGCGCGACGCGTCGATCCTTTGATTGCGGAAATAGACCACCTCCTGTGCTAGATCCTCTTCATGGCTGATGCGTCCGGCGCTGTCATAGGTGTACTTGATATCCTCCAGAGTCTTTCCGTCGCTCGTACGCTGGGTTCTCTTGTTGAGCAGTTGACGGGTAGCTTCGTCATAGACGAACACGGTCTCGGAGCCATTTCCGAGGCGCAGCGTAGACACGAGGCCGTCGGCAGTGTAGTCAATCTTTGTAACACATGAGGACCACTTGTCCGGGTCAGTTTTCTCCGATGTCAAGACTTGGTCAAGCCCTGAAAGCAGGTTGAACTTTCTACGAGTGCATGTTCCGACGGCATCTACTGCTTGGCACTCACGACTCATGGCGTCAAACACGGCCGTTGTGGTCCAAACTTCAGACTCCAGTCCCATGTCAGGACTGCAGTTGAATGACGACTTGTATTCTGCGGCAAGTTGCGTGGTCGATCGTGTGCAGTTGCCCCTAGGGTCATACGTGTCAGAAGTACGCACCCCCGATTGATCGTAAACTCGAACAATACGGCCCTTCTGGTTGTTTCGTAAGACCTTGGGCTCTTCGGAGAGCGGCAAATTGTCTCCAAAAATGATCTTAGACCATAAGATCTCTTTTGTTTCGCCAACCTCCAAGACATAGGTCTCGGTGATGCGGCGCAGATAATCCCTGACGTATCTCCTCGACACGCCGCGGGAGTCCTTGCTTAGGGTGACTTCGCCTAAGCAGTCGTAGAACATAACCTGTGTGCCTGAATCCATGTTTTCAATCTTGATTCGTCTCCCCAAATTGTCAAACTCGTTCTTTTGCACAACACGTCCAGCCGCATCCGTCTCGACTGCCCTGTTTCCCGCGACGTCGTAACCGAGAGACGTGGTGCGTGTGATAGTTCCGTCGGTGAAGACTCGGGCTAACACTCTGCCGCTGGTGTCGATGTGCGTGATCATGGGCGTGTTTGCAAACCTTTCCGACTTTTTAGCTGCCTCAACCTGGGACTTGTTGCCCGACTTGATCTGCTGCTCTTGCCACGAGGGTAGGAAGGATGACGTGCTCAGCGTCTGGAAATGTCTTCCTATATCTGGGTCCTCTCGCGGATCCTGGACGAGAACAGTGTCTTCAGTAGTGAACTCGCGCGTTGACCACGCATCGTCGTAGCAAGTCTTTGTCCAGCTGTGGTCTTGGTTGAGCTCTCCGACAGAACGGCCCAATGCGTCATAGAAAGTCATCTTGCTCGGCGAAGCTATCGATGCGTGCGGCACAAAGAAGTGAGTGGAACCATGGAATTGCGGGAGCGTTTGAACAGGTTTCGCGTCAGAGTCGAAGCTGGCGCTTCCTGAAAAACGCCATCTCTCGGGGCTATCCTCCCATGTAGCCAGGCCGACATCTTGGATGGCTTGGGAGTAGCCGCTGAAGTAACTTATGGTGAACATGGGCTCAGCGTCATCTTCGTCCGATGTTCGAAAAAGTGCGATTTGAAACATAGGAGTGGGCTTGTCTTGGCCCATCTCTCTCTGGAGACCGAAAACCCAACGTTTCCCAGCCTTACCAAGCAGCTTCTTGGCCTGCTGCCTTGTTGGTTTCTTGAAGAACGTAACCATATCCTCCAGTTCAAGGTCAGAGGCAAGCCCGTCTAAGGATTCCCCTGTCGTATTGCCTTCTTTGCCCAGTTGAGCCGACGCGGTAGTGCGTCCGAGGGCATCGACACGAATAGAGCTTTGGTTCTCGTTCGTATCCCAAATTGTGACGGGCGACAACACTCTGTAGTCATTCTCTGCTTTCACAACACCCCCAACTGCATCAGTCCACTTGCACGGCAGAAGAGACCAGATGTCCATCTCAACTTGAGTTTGGTTACCGAACGGATCAACGGTCAAGTTTGGAGAGAAGAAGGATTGCCTTGCCGCCGAGAGCTGAAGGCTTTTGGAAAGTGAACCGCCAAAGAAAGACAACGATGATGGAGCCCACCAATTACCGTCGTCGTCTAGATCCGTGAACTCGCCGATGTCGTCCAGTATTGACTCACATGTATGGCCAGGCTGAACCACAACATTGTCGCTGGGACCGTAAACTTTGAGCTGACGAGACTTTTCGAGAACGAGCTCAAATACCTGGTGAACCACGGAAAACGGCTCCTGAACTTGGTATTTGAGAGGTTGAGTCATGTCCTTGCTGCGGTAGATTGTCTTTGTGGTTTTGTATCGTACGATTGTCTTGTCCGCGGCGTCTGAATATGTCTCCAAGTCGATAGAGTCGGCGGCCTTTGCAGTGTACTTATTGAAGTCCTCCTTGACCACTGTCTCGAGATCCAGGATGTGATCTGATGCAAAACCCAGAATGCGGGACTTGGATATCCCAGCCACCAGAGGCTTGTAAAGGTCCTTTGACCCGACGATTGCGTTTGTGTATTCAACCTCGGTGTATGTCACCTCGCTCCGCCTCTGGGCTGTTTGGCTTTTCCCAGCCAGAGGGCTCTTTTTGCTGCCGTAGCGAATATCCAGAGCCTTGACGACGTCACCGAAATCATTGCGCTCGAGTATGATTTCGTGAAGAATTCGGGGATTGCTGGCCACTCTCTCGTAGTTGGTCGTCAATGTCTCAAGGGGGTGGATTTTGAAGACTCCTGGAAATTGGGCGCTCGGGGGAGGCTGCTCCTGAATGACTCGATATGACTTCTCGGTTACTGCGTAGGGAAGTCGAGTCTTTGCGGTTCCGTCTAGGCCGTACAACTCTGATCGGAGCTCCTTTCCCTTAAGCGCCCTGAACGATTCATAGGAACCGGCGGGAGAAAGTCCAGTTGGCAATTTCGAAACAACTTGTGTCTTCCCAGAAGTAAAAGCCGCATCTGGGGATAGGCCTGTTGTCATTGCACCAGTATGGTACCAAAGCTTCTTGTGGCTAGTAGGTTTCTGATAGCGATTCCCATTCCCCAGAGCGATGACCTCGTTAGTCCACTCCTCAACCATACCGAATCCGCGAAACTCTCGATCTTGGCCATCAAAATATCCATCACGATAGTGGTATTTGAAAGTCTTGGAGGAGGCGGTGATGAGATCTTCGTGTACAATTTTCCGAACCACATGGACGGGAAAAGGTAGTTTTGACTTCCATTGCTGCCCCCCTCGCTCGTCTTTGAGATAGAACTTGGTCGACGGCCAGTAATCGACGGATGTGCGTAAGCCGACGCCATTTTCGAAGCTCATTAGCATGTTAGGCTTCGAAGTGAATGACCTGGTTGGGGAGTTGAGGTCAAGATACTGGATAACCATCTCGTTTGTAGAGTCAACATCCATCCGACAGAGACAACTTGTTCCCTTTCCTAGTAGATCCATCACGAAGATCGAGGTGGGATCCGAGACTCGTGGGAAACAGGGCACGTGCCGGCCCTCGCTGAAGCCGTTTCCGCAAAGGTTTCGGTAGATCACAGCCCCTCCTTCATCTGGGAGATAGACGAGATCTGTAGCTCCATTGCCATCAACGTCCGCGAGGAGAATCCGGTAGGGGTTGAACGTCTCGGCATCCTTATCGAAAATGGGAGGGTTGTTCATGACAATCTCGGCTCCAAAATGGCCATAGCCCAAGTTAGGCCAATATGATACTTGGCCGTTGGACAGCTGCACGATATCAGTCAAACCATCGCCGGTCATATCTGCCAGGGTCGTAGAAAGTCTTTGGTTCGGATAATTCCAAAACACCGGCTTACCAGAGCCGCGAGCCCGTCTTTCGGGAGCAAAGCCCCTTTTTCCGAGAGACTCGTGCCACAGAACTTGGCCGTCAGAGTGGTCGAGACGGACTACATCTACAAGTCCATTGCCTGTGACATCGAATTTTCGTATGGGCGATCTTTTGTCGATAGTAGCTTCGTCGAGGCTGAGTACTGAATCGAATTCCTTGAAGTTGGTCCAATCATCGTCGTCTATTCGCTCATGATATCCGATCAACCTACCGCTGTTGTCAACCGTGACGAGGTTCTGTCGACCATTGCCGTCGAGATCGGTAAAATAGTTTGTCCCCTCGGCTCTATCCGTTGGATGGCGAGAGATAAGATTGACGGTACCGAACCCATCAGGGGTGCCGAAATCAGTCTTTGACTCTGAGATAGAGGCGACAGAAGAAGAGTCATCCGTCAGCTCCCCTTCTTCAGACATAACATCCATAAGCAGTGACTCGTTGCGATTGTAGTACCAAGTTCCGTTGATCTGTACTAAAAGCCCAGATGTGCCTTCGCCATTAAGGTCGATCCACTGGGCTTTGATGCCTTGACCACCAATCGTACGGCTTGCAGCAAGCTGAGAGAGGAGCTTTGGCTTCAGTGACTGCATCTGAAGCTTCTCGGGATCCGGAATAGAGCTGTAAGTGAGGGTGAACGGTGGCAAGGATAGGCAATCGTACTTTCCTGCCTCCGGGTTCCAAATGTGTCCCTGTCTGATCACCGACTTGAGGAACGATCCGCTTCCGTCCGAATCATATTCCATGGTGTAGGAAGAGACGAGGTAGTCCTGCAATCCCATCTTTTCAGGGAGATGATGAAACATGAGAATTCTGCGGCACTGGCGATACGACCGAATCTCGAAGCCGCTTCTGTAAGTCGAAAACGGATCATTACGCACTGTCCAAGCCTGCGTAGAGTCGGTTGTTGGGGTGTCAGGATCGTGCTCTCCATAATCCAGAACAACTTCAAACATCCACTCTTTGCTGACATCTCCAACTTCCAGGACACTTCGAGGTACAATATCCCACGAGTCCAAGTCACGGCTTGGTCTGCGATTGCCGTATTTTATAGACTTGAGGTATCTGGCCCTCGTTCTGCCCGGGTTATCCCTGCCGATTTCGCAAGTTTGACGGTCCACGGGAAGAGCCTGCACACCATCGTCGTTTTCCGCCTTGTAGACGTAGGCAATAGAATTACCAAACGGGTCGTAGGATTCGGAGAGAAGCCAAGTAAAGATTCGCTTGTTGCCTGTGGCAAGCTTTTCGTACACCCTTGAGTGGTCCGTCCTTCCAAAGAACTGGACTCCGTTGGAGGAAGATAGTGTTCGCCAAAAGACATCGCCGACGTCTCTTAGATTGGTCCAGCGTTCAATGATTCGGAAATCACTCTCGACTCGCGGTCTATATCGCTTTACATCATAAGTTTGACCTTGTAATGTGCGGGTTCGATCAGGCGACTCGTCAGCAACGACAAGATCCTCAACGCCGCTCAGTATGAAGATGTCGCTCTCTGTGCCTGCCGTGTCTTCGTATTTAGGGATGCCCTTGGAAGTCTTTCTGGTGATGCTTATCTCGCCACCGCTCAGTCGCCAACCCAGCCCGAAAGGGCCATTTCCCGATCCCGAGTCATACGAGAGTTCGAGTGTGGGCTGAAACTCACGCCTGGCCTTGGAGATACGTATGGGGATTGAGAGTGAAAAGGTCCCAGAGGAGGGATTGAGTTGAAATATCTGGTCAATGGATCGCTGAGCACCGCCTCCTTTGCCTGTGGAAGGACCCGAGTTGTCTTGAAGGGTAGCGGCTACAGGAGTGCTGAGGACAGAAGGCGTTTGAACAACAGGGTTGGATGTTTCTGTGGTGGAAATTTGCTTTGCCTGAGAGTTACGAGTACCAGAAGTTTCAGTCTCGTTGCCATCGCCACTGTTGCCCGTGACTTTACTGCTGCGGTCTCGTTGCTGGGCGGGCGTCGGTAAGATGCTTCTGAGGGTCATTGACGGTTTCATTTTGTAAGAGATGGTTTCTTGCCCGAGAAATGGTATTGGAATTTCCCCGATAGAACAGAAAACCTAATTAACGGGCAGCTAGATCTGATCGCGGTGGTTAGGTTCGCACTCGGCCTTATTACTCGGGGTCAGTTGTTGACTGCGCGAGGGATCTCTGATGCTAAGCCCACATTGGGTCTGCAAGAGTCAACCAATGTATTGTCTGCGCTACTCGCACTGTACATGGTCCATGAGGATATCAACTAGAAGTAGAATACATGTCCCAGTAGTGTGGCAGCTGGTCAGCTTGGTAGTATCTGTTGGTATCACAGGATCCAACGTTGGATATGGGGGTTGAACCGTAGTATATTCAAAGATGTTGCTAGAGTTGAACAGAAGAGAAAGAGGGCCAGCACGCTAGCTGGCAATAGTGCCGTAGATATTAAAAGAGCTGTTAAGGTGGGTCACGTGGCGTGACATGTAACCTGGATCGGCTCCTCTACTATCCGTAGATGCTTAGCATCCTAATACTAGTAACTTTCTAAAGTAGTAATAAATATGCCTATTACCCCCTTTTGCCTATTAATACTAAAAAACTTAAAAACGTAATAAAAATAAAAGATTAAAAAGTATTATACTTTTTAAATATATATAACCTAATTATATGTAAGAAACCTATCCCTCTATCCTAATCTTTACTCTCCTGCTAGCTACTAATTCCTCTAGCGCCTTATTAGGTGTTACCTTTATGAATCTATCGGCTAGGTTATTAGTGCTGTAGATCTAGCGTACTTTGTGGACTTTACGTCTCTTGTAGGACTACTAAAGGGCTACAATATTAATTATAAGCCTCTTCTCCTTTATAGTGCTTAGCTTTATAAGGTATTTATAGAGTAAATAGGAGTCTATATAGAGGATTATTAGTATTAGAGGAAGTCCTATATAATTAGTTACTATCTTTAAGGTTATAGAGATAGCATATACTATATCTATACTAGTAACTATACTATATACCTTAGAGGTAAGTATACTATAGGTAACTCTCTTATACTTTATTAAGCTAAAGTAGATAATATTCCTAGTTATTATGAATTTATTACTATTATTAGGGCCTTTACTAGTTATCTTATTAGCTAGGGTGATAAGGAATCCTAGTTATAATATTATATCCTTATTATTAGTAAAGGATCTATCTATAAAGATAAAGAGCTTTATAGTAGCTAGATTAAGTAGTTAAAAAGTAAGGCTGTAATTAGGGTTATCTATCTACTACTTAATATACTAATTAAGCACCTTAATTTCCTTAGCCTAGGGTACTTAGTACTATACTATAACAGAATAATTAAAGCTAGCCTTAGGTTAGTATATAGAGGTAATATTAGCGCTTTATTTAGACTAACCAACCTAACTTCAGCCCTAAAGTTAGTTAGTTAATATAAGGTCATTTATATAGTTAACTAGTTAGTTATTTACTATTTTTTACTATAGTTAGTTAGATTAGTTGTTTTGGTTAATTACTAATAGTACTACATATATAATGCTATTCCTATACTATATAAAGGCATCCCCCATACCTATCGTGGTGTTTCTTTTTCTTCCCTAGAGCACATAGATGGTTAAGTCGTATAATAAGGTTAATTGCTGCTGTTGTTGTTAGGGGTCTATAAGGGCATTCATACTTCCTATCCCTATCCTCTATCTCTCCTTATCCCTATCCTATATATCATCAAAAGCTTCATCCCACCCTTCATCCCATCCTCATATCATCAGAAGCTTCATCCCACCCTTCATCTAATCCTTCAGCAGTTTAATAGTCTTAATAGTCTCTATACCTATTAACTACCTCTATGAAGTTAGCAAAAGCTTTGCAGAGCTAAACTCTCTTTTACAGTCTGTAGCCATTACTAGGATAGCAAGGATATCTAAAGCAAGCTGGCTTACAAGAGGATACTACTTATAATAATTAATCTACTATTACTCTAGTATATCTATCTTAACTATAGGTGCCTTAAACTACTTCTTTAGCTTATTATTAACCTAAGTAGAGCGCTAGAGTAGCTACTACTTTTACCTAATAGTATTAAGATACTACTAGTATCTTAAGTCCTTAACTAGTAGTCTAGTAATTAGTATAATACTAGGGGTTAGGGCTAGTAATAGTAATAGTAATAATAATAATAATAATAATATAGAGCTCCCTTACCTATACTACTTATTAAAGTATTATATAATATTACTCTTTACCCTCCTTACCTATCTAGACTGTTCCTTAGAGTCCTAGACAGCTTTAAGGTATAATAATCTATATAATAGATAAAAGATAATTAAGGCTGGGTATAAGGGAGACTTATAGAGTATTATATAGTACTTATTAAGTTTATCCTATACTAGGAGAATAGATCTATATAGATAGGTCTAATAATCTAAGTCTAGATCTCTAAAGGAGGAGATTTCTTTAGCCTGACTTAGATACTCTCTATAAGTATATATAGGGAGGGTATCCTTATTATACCTCCTCCTCCTTAACTATCTAACCCTAGCTAGCTCTTCTTTAATAATAGAAGGATTAATAGTATAAGTATAGAATATCTTCTAATCCTCTAGGTACTAGAGGAGATACTCTATTCCTATCTAGATCTTAAAGAGACGACTAGTCTAACTAGACTTCCTACTGCCTTAGGTCCTTATAGTTATTATATATAGGGGCTCTAGTATACTCTTAATCTTAGCTAGGACTTTCTAGTTATCTAGGGATAGAGTATCCTTAGCTAGGAGCTAGCAACCCTTCTTCTTATTAACCTAGCTCTAGTTAATAAATGTTATAATCTCTAACTACTTTTAAAGAGCTTATTAGATTATAAGGAAGGTAGAGTTCTATTAAGTGTTGTTATCTTAAAGAACCTAAAGCTTAACTATTAATTAGTAGTATAGGTGAAATCTATTACCCTCTACCTCCCTTACTAGCTTATAAAACTTCTGGCTTTGCTAGGGAGAGGATCTAATAAAGCAAATAGTATTATAAAGCTTACTAATTACTCCTTTTTTCCTCTAGAGCTAGAGCTCCCTATTATACTCTCTAGCTAACCTATATATACTTACCTTAACGTTAAAGATATTATAGTCCTTACTATATATAAAGGTATAAGCCATAAGGTTAATAATATAGCTAAAGCAGTAAAGGTAGTACTCCTTATAGTCCTGCTTATCTATTGTTAGGTTAATAAGGGGATAGAGATACCTTATATAGGTATTATTACTAGGTATATTATTATAAATAATAGAACCTAGCCTTCTAGTAATCCCCTAGCTGTTAAGGACCTTAAAGATAGTACTAGTAAGATTCTCACTATTATAGGTACTAATCTACTCCTTTAGAGTAAGGAGGTGCTTCTAATAATACCCCTTAGGGTTAAGGAAGTATAAAGTAACTACTATAATAGCCTTATTGTTAGGTGAGGTCTAGAGATTAAAACAGATATAGATCTTAGAGATAGACTAATTTAACTACTGCTAGATGTTCCTTTTATATTACTAGTATAGCTATAAGATATACTGCCTTATCTAAGTCCTACCCTATAATACCTTAGAGAATAATAATGTATTATGTTACTAGAGTAAGTTCTTTAGATATAGGTCCTTAAAGATGTTAATAGGGATATTATAGGACATAATAAAGGCAGCAGTAAGGTTCTAAATAGCCTTAACTTTAGCTATAGGGATAACACCCTATAAGAGCCTTAGTCTCTTATATTAATAGGTAGTATTATTATTACTATTACTATTATCCCTAATAGTAATAGAGCTATCCTTAGTAATCTTATATGCCTTTAAAAGGTGCTCTATAGCTAAAGTTGTTAATATAATAGTAAAGATCTCTATATTCCCCCTCTAATTATAAAGTATATAGTACTAGAAGGATGCCCTAGTAGTTAGGTTAGGTTATTAATAAATCTTAGTAAGGAAAACACTATAGTTCTTAATCTATAATAATTATCCCCTACCCTTCTTCCTTACCAGCTAGTACTTAAGAATAAAGGCCCTATTACGCCACTTAATAATAGGAAGATTTGTTAAATAGACTCTCTCCTGTCTATAAGAGTCCCTTACGCATAAGGGGGTAAATAAAATATAGGGTAAACTAAAGATCTATTATCTATAACTATCTCTCCTAACTATAAGATAGCTATTATATAGTAGTTATATACTCAGTCATAAGGCTTAAGTTAGTTTAGTCTAAGTCGTACTATAGTTTATACCTAAGGTCTAAGTATCTAATCTAATACCCTTTATCATTTATGCATAACTTAAGGGTTTGCTATATAGTTATATAAGATTACTATTCTAATACTTATAACTTTTCTTTTTATAACTATACGCCCTTTTATCTAATTAAATCCCTTAAAGTAAACCTATAAATAGCTTTATCTTCCCTTTAGCTAGTCCTACCTACTAAATATATAATAAAGTTGTTTACTTAGGTAAAAAACAAACTCTAAACGTGCCCTTTCTAAACTAAACAATAGGTAAGGTAAAAAACTCTTTATATATATACCTTCCTTATTATAAATAAGTTTAGTAGGTATGTATATAAGCTCCTTCCTTAACTTTACCTTCTACCTATACTACTGCCTAGAGGGTGCTAATTAGCCCTTACCCCCTAGTAGTATATAAGCCTCTCTCCTTCTTACCTTTTTCCTCCTTTTTCCCTTTTCTTCCTTATGCCTTAGAGTTAGGGTTTTTAGTTTCTATATAATACCTAGGTTAATTAGTATTTCCTTTTAAGAAGTAGATAGTTAATTCATATAGGTAAGCACATAAACAATTATTAATTAGAAGTTACTTCTCCTAATCTATCTACATATACTTTAATACATATCTTAAGTATGTTATATAAGATAAGTTATTAAAGTACTAAATTTAGTAACTTCTTAGTAAATATATCTATAGGGTTATCTTATCTATTAATCTATCTTACCTCTAAGATCTCTTTCTTCTTATATAACTTATATAGGCTTATAATGTCTATTATTAACCTCTTTTTATCTATTATGCCTAGTTATATAAGGCATTTATATAAGGAATATAAATCTAAGTATACTACTACTAGTATATAAGGCATCTAAAGTATATAGAGTATCTAGTTAAGTATTATACTTAAGGCAATACTACTATTAAAACCAGTAGTTATACTATATAGCTTACTAGCTAGTATGCTTTATATAACTCTCTTATACTTAGTTAAACTCTAGTATAGTATGTTACCTTTAATCTTAAAGTCCTTATTCGTACAAGCAGTTTCTTTTATAAGGATAATCACATATCTAAGTTATAAGGATAGGTCTATATTATTTATAAAAGACCTATCTATAAAGATATACATCTTTATATATATAAGGTTAAGTAGGATATAGGTAAGTCCCCTTTAGTAGTTATCTATCTGCTATTTTAGTTATATATTTAAGGCCTAAATGTCTTTCTCTTCTAGGGCCTTAACCTAGGTAGTAATAGCTAGGTCGTATAATACTTCTAGTTAGTAAATAGAGGTAAGATAGGCACCTCTTACTCTCTAGGATATATATTATTACTATGCGTCCTCTACTTTAGTATTAACTTACTAGAGGTTAGTAGCTTACCCTTTTAGGGTAAACATAATACTATTATCTTTATATAAGTAAATCCTTCTACTATTAAAATCAATTTCTTAATTAACAGTAAGTATTATCTTTAGTTTTATATAAAGACCTTTTGTCTATAGTACTTCTTCCTCCTTCTTAGAGAATACCTTTATATAGAAGGTAAGGGTGTTATCTATCTATATTACTATAATACTAAAAGTCTCTATTTCTATATCCTTAGCTATATAGAGGAGACATAGGTTATATATTAACTCTATTATGCCTAAGTCCTCCTTATAGTACTTAGAGTAGGTCTTATACTAATAGAGGCCTAACTCTACTAGTCTATATAATAGTTTAGTAATATATAGGAGTATATCTAGGGGATATCTATCCTCTAGTTCTTTTAGGAGTTATGTAATAATTATCCTAGTAAGGGTGTTATTAGATTAGGTGTACGCCTAGGTAATATCCCTAAGCTCTCCTTAACAGCTAAATAATTATATAAGGGTAGGTCTAAAGGTAAGGAGGAGTCTCTAGCTTATCCTCTAGATAGTAGGAGCTTATATAAGAAGTATCTCTTTCTCCTAATCTCTATAACCTTAGATAATAAGTCTAGACTTCTTATATAGCTTAGTAAGTAGGTTCTTAACTTCTCTTACTATCCTTATTTTATAGATCTATATTTAATTATATGTATCTAGCTTATAACATATAAAGGAGAATACTCCTTTATTAATAAGGGAGTTAATCTTAATATTATTAGATTCTTTATATAGTACTCCTAAAGTAGTAATAATATTATTACGCCTTAACTTTAGGGCTAGCTTATAGTAGTCCTTTTCCTTTTAGGATAAGAAGGCTCTTAGTAATTATTATATAGCCTTCCTCTACCCTTTCTTAGGTCTTCCCCTCTTCTTAGGTTACTATTAAGGGGTTGGTTATGTGACATCCTAGGGATCCTCTAGTAGTGTCTCCTCCCTATAATAGGGCTTAACATATATTATATAAAACTAAGTAAGACTATTAACTATATTAACTATAATAGTATATCCTTCTATTCCCTAGATCTTATATCGTCTAGTCTATCCCTTATTTTCTCTCTATATAAGGACTTTACTCTAGATAGGAAGTAATAATACCTAGTAAAGGTTAGGACTATTCTATATGTTAATTACATAATTAACTTCTACCTTAGCCTAAATACCTTAGAGTACCTTTATAGCCTTTTATATAGCCTTAGCTTGCTAGGTAATATCATGTAATAGAGGTAAATCCTAGTTAATCCTTAGATATGTTCTAAAGACTAATAGGGTTAGTATAATACTATATAGTCTAGTAGTATTGTTTAGGGCCTT
Source organism: Colletotrichum sublineola (assembly GCA_020631755.1). Lineage (NCBI taxonomy): Eukaryota > Fungi > Ascomycota > Sordariomycetes > Glomerellales > Glomerellaceae > Colletotrichum > Colletotrichum sublineola. The sequence goes on along the minus strand of JAHSQG010000028.1, from coordinate 835,665 downwards.
AATTACTATCTAAAGAATAACTTCTTTATCTATATTATACCCTAACTCCTTATAGAGTATCTTATATATACGTCTTAAGGGTGTATATACCTTTTTAACTTTACCTATAGCCTAATATACTTTAACTAGCATTTCTTTATATAATATGCCTATAATCTTAGTATTATTCCTAAATTCTTCTAAAGTAAAGTTTATGCCTAGGTTGTATACGATATAGTCTAGAGGACCTATATATATGTTAATCTAGTATTTTAGGAGTATATACTAGGTGTCTTATATAGATAGTAACTTAAGAAATATAGCTCCCTAGAAGCTAGTCTCTATATTAATAATATAAAGGGTATTCTTATCCCTTAGTTATATAATGTCTATAATAATCTTATAGTTAAAATAATTCTTATCCTTAAGTAAGAACTTAAATCTTCTTAAGGCCTAGTCATGCAATTAGCAGTAATAACAGAACTTCTGGATCTTTTCTAGAATGTTAAAATTAACATCCTTATGTCTAGCCTTCTTTAGGAGGTAGTATAGGCAATCTATATAAGGATGTCTAAACCTCCTATAAAGTTGCCTTAGCTAGGGTTTAGTAAAGAATATCCTAGCTTCTATGCGACTTAGGTTAAAGAATAGGTGTCCCTATTTTTATATAATAGGTATCTATTTACTATCTTTTATAATAATAGTGTTTTATATGTTATTAAAATAGGCTCCTAGTCTATCTATATTATATAATAAGAAAAGGAATAGTGTTAGTATATCTAGGATATAATAGGTAACTTATTTAATTTAGTTATCTATCTCTATTATCCTTATAGACGTAATAGATTTACCTCCTCTAAATTATATGTTAGTAGATCCTAGCTTCTATGTCACCTTTATATATAGGTTCTCTTATAAGTATGTTATAACTTATAGCCTTCTAATAGTTAAGAATTTAGCTACCCTTATGTCCTATAGTTCTCCTTAGTATATAGTGCTATATAGGTCTTATAATATAAAAATTTCCCCTTCTTTTGTTGCCTGTTTAGAGAAGATGTCTTCTCCTGTTATATAATAAAGAAATAATATTAATAGGAGGTATTAGGAGATATCCTAATCTTCCTAGTATTTGTCTTTATTATGTAATTCCTCCCCTTCTTCCTTAATAGGGTTTTCTCCTTCTACCTCTAAGAGGTATAGTAAGAAATCTTTATATAGTTCCTAGTTAAGTATGTTATATACTTAAAGGTATTAGTTCTTTATATAATTCTATTCTCTATCTAAGTAATTAGTTAACTAATATCCCTCCTTTTAACATATAAAACATTTCTTAGGTCTATTTATATAATAGGGTCTTAGCCTACTATTCTAAGTACCTCTACCCTTATAGAATAGTTAACATAGTAGACCTTTCTTATATAAATACTATTACTACTAGCCTTTATAGTTAGATATATATCTCCTATCTATAAAGTATATATTATGTAAGGTAGTCTTCCTATCTAAGGCAACTTATAAAGAAGCCCTAAGATTAGAGAAGAACTCTTTATATATGTAATGTGCCTTAAGGTTGCTAAGAGCTGTCTTAAGTTCTGGTACGCCCTAGTAGGCCTAGGTGACCTACATACAAAGCATAATCTCTCCTTAGAAACCATTACTAAGTACTTATTATATAAGGGGTAGCTTATCTAGAAGTACTTTAAGCACCTCTATAGGTGTCTTATCTAGATTCTCCCTCTTAACTTATGTAAAAGATATAGTAGTCTAGTTAGTCTAATATAGACTATAGTTAATACTAGTGTTAAAATATATATCTAGTATGCTATATATCTTATCCTATCTTTATATAGGGCTAATATAGTATAGGTAGAATTCTTCTATACGCTTAGCTAGGATATCTAGAAATACTATATAGTATTAATCCTCTATAATCTAGAGATACTAATAGAAACTAATAAAAACCTTTACCTTATTATAAAGTATATTATATAGTTTCCTAGTATAGTTCCTATCTTTCCTCTATCCCTTCTAGAAGACTAAGATTATATAGGGCTTATATAGACTATTCCTAATAATTTATTTTAGTAGGAGGTTATAGATGTCTTTTTATAGTAGGGGTATACTTTAACTTTAGGGCCTTAGAAAACTTTCTACCTCTTATATAAACCTTATCCTAAGAGGAGTTATTTATATGTTAGGCCTTCTAGTCCCTTAAGCTAGTAATATATCTTAGAGTTTAATTAACTCTACTAGCTACTTAGCTATATTCTATTAAGGGGCTGCCTTAGGGTTCCTAATAGTAGTTACTAGTATATTAATTATATAGGATGGAGTAGTTATAGTAGTATCCTTTATATCTTCCTTATTAATCCCTTTAATAAAGTTTGAGATTTATATAGATACTAATCTTTCCTTACCCTTTAGAAGCTAAATTCCTTACTTAGTAAGGAGTTAGATAAACTTATCTTAGTATATATAACTAACCCTTAACTATTAATATAGTAACTAGTCCTTAAAATCTTTATATAGTTAATTAATAAAGATCTTATTTAGTAGTCTTATAATAATTATATTTATTATAATATACCTAATATATATAGTAAGCTCTACTTCTATTAGGGTAGCTATAATATCTAGTGTTTACATCTAGAATCTTAGGTTAGTTAACTTCTTCTAGATGCTAAGAGGAATACTACTCCTCTTGCTTATGTCTTTATATATAATCTAATATTTATCTATGTTATTATTATTCTACTAGATTTCCTCTTCTAGTTAAGAGGCTTCTATCTCTTAAGCTAAAGCTATAGTTAGGTAGTAGCTGTTTTGTCTTATATGGCGTTAAATTGTTATATAATATGCTATAGTATATACTATCTACTAGTAAAGTATATAATAGGTTTCCTACCTAGTTCTAACTTACTAGAGTAGATATAGGATACTTTCTTATATAATATAATAGTATCTAGTCTTCCCTACCCTTACTATCTAGTTCTAACTTACTAGGCGATAATAGTAAGATTAGGGCTCTTAGCATAAGGTAATCCTCCTAGATTCCTAAGTCCTTATCTCTTTACTCTTACTAATCTGTAATTACATAAAGCAATTACGTATAATTACCTAAGCAACTACTAATCAGTATTAAATAGACTCTCTCCTATCTATAAGAGTCCCTTACGCGTAAGGGGGTAAATAAAATATAGGGTAAACTAAAGATCTATTATCTATGACTATCTCTCCTAACTATAAGATAGCTGTTGTATAGTGGTTATGTACTTAGTTATGAGGCTTAAGTTAGTTTAGTCTGAGTCGTACTATAGTTTATACCTAAGGTCTAAGTATCTAATTTAATGCCCTTTGTTGTTTATATATAACTTAAGGGTTTGCTGTATAGTTATATGAGATTGCTATTCCAACAAGATTATTAATAGTAGGGTATAGTAGGAGGGTAGCTAGAGATACGTTCCTTGCTTAGGTGTATATAGACTCTTAAGACTATAAATATACTAGGGTATTATTTATAAGGGGAGTTAATATTATAAATAACCTTAAGAAAAGAAGAAGAGGTATAAAGAGAAGAAATAGAAGAAGAGAAAAGTAATAGTAGGAGGGGAAAAGTATAGGGAAAATAACTTATAGTATAGTACTTACTATATACCTATATTAACACTAGGAATAGCATTACAAGTAGGGATAAAGTATAGGCTTTTAGTATCAGAAAAAGTATATGGTAGTAGAATATCTAGATAATCCGACTCTATTATTATCAACCAACTAAGTTAACTTTAGCCTTAAAGTTAGTTAGTTAAAGTAAAGCTATTCGCAAAGTTAGTTAGTTAGTTAGGTAAGTTAGTTAGTTAGGTTGATCTAAATAAAGCGCTAGGTAATATACATACTATAGGCTTGTTACTTAATATATTACTTAATAGTATCTATAGTAGTTAGATTAATAGGGCGGAGTTTCTTACTCTAGCCCTTTTGCTTAAGGATTATCTTACTATTAGTAGTAAGGGTTATAATACTACTATTAAATGCTAGGGGATTATTAATACTAAGGATTTACTTCTCCTTAGTAGTAAAGGTCGCCTTAGTAAGTTCTTCTACCTTATAGGTAGAGAAGGATTTATCTAAGAGTCTAATTATATTATTAGTTTATATCCTAATAATACTAAAGTTTAGATTCTCTACTATAAATATAAGTAGGTAGGGATTAAAAGTTAAAGTATCTATCTTAAGATTTTCTTTATAGTAGTAGCTATAAGTTACCTACTAGTAGGTACCTACCTCTATAATACTATATAGAGGTTTAATAACTTATATAATTATACCCTTTAGATAATAGTATTAGATCTACTTAGGTAATCTTATAAGGATTGTTTAATTTAATAGAGTAGTAGATTAGGTATATACCTATATTATATCTTAGAGCTAGATAATAAATCTAGGCTTAAGTAATAGTAATAGAGCTAGTATAAGTATTAACTACTAGCTAGCCTGCTAGATTATAGGAGACTAGGTAAGGATTACTTCCTTACTATTATCTATATATCCTTAGACGACTAGGTATGATTTCTTATATAGTTAGTTATCTATCCCTTTTACCTTATTAATAATATAGGCCTTAAAGATTTATTAGCCTATATAGAGGTACTTATTATACTTAACAAATTAGAATATACTATAGGTAATAAGGGTGTTAATCTTAAGCTTAATAGTATGCTTAAAGGGCTTTCTTAGGGTAGTAATAATACCCTTCTTATATAGATTAATTACTAGTAGGAGGTTAGATTCTTCCTTTAATAATAGGAAGTAAGTAGTAGATACCTAGTATATAGTAATAAGTGCTACGCCTAGGCCTGTCTTATTAAGGAAGTTAGTATTATATTTATAAGGGCGGCTAGGCTGTCTCCTTAGTAGTAGAGCCCTTATAATAATAGTATTTAAAACCTTCTTAGTAGGTATAGTAGTAAGCTTATCCTCCTCTTCATTATTACTTAGTATAGGGCCCTTATTATTATTATTATTGTTCTCTATAGGCCTCTTGTTAGCTACTTTAGAGGCGGCATTTCCTTTATAATCTTTAGGTTCTTTATAATAGTATGGCTTAATAACAGTAGAGTAGAAGGTTCTTAGGCTGTAGGGGAACTCTATAGTATACTTAGTACTATTAACTATAATGAGGTAGTATAGGCCCTACTAACCCTCTTTTTTATGCTATACTTAAATAGGGGATTAAAGTAGGAGTATAGTAGTCTTAGATATATCTAGGCTGTTATAAGTAGTAATTACCTTATTAACTTAGCGCTTAGTATAGATCTACTATACTACCTCTATAGCCTTTTTTACTATTTTAGCCCTCTTTATTATTAATAGTAATAGTAGTAAAGAATCTATAATCTAGGGGTATACCCTAAATATAAGTAGGGTAGAGATAAGGCTGTCTAGGCTAGTAGTATTGTTAATAGCCTTTATAGTAAGCTATAAGGCTATAGTAGGGGATTCTCCTTTATTATAGAAGATCTTATATATATGGTATAGAGGTATATAGTATCTTTTAACCTTACTAATACTATTATAAGCCTTAATTAGGACTTCTTTAATATAGATTAAAAGGGTGTATATAGATTATTTAAATTTAGCTATGTAAAAGTTAAGGCTAGTATTTATAATAATCTAATCTAGTAGGCTAAGATATATATTAATCTAATATATATAGAGTACCTCCTATATATGCTTAGTAGTAATATTCTTAAGGAATTACACTACTTAAAAAGAGGTGGCTATATTAATAATATGTAGTATAGAGTAGTTACTATTAAGATATACTATATTAATAATAATCTTATAGTTAAAGTTATAGTTATTATCCTATAAAGAGAACTTAAACTAGCCTAGTGCTATAGCGTTAAGTTAGTACTAGTAGTAGACCCTAGTAATCTTCCTTAGGGCTAAGATTTCTACCTTATTACTAGATTACTAGAGCACCTTATAAAGCTACTAGACTAACAGATAGCTAAATTAGTAGTATACTTAACATAGCTTAGTATTAGTAAGATAGTACTAGGTAATACTCTAGGTTAGGCATTCTAATAGTATCTATAGATACCCCTATTTATATATAATAGGGATAATAGCATTACCTTAGATAAGTTAGTTAGTAAGGTTATTAAATTTAATCCTCTAGTAATCTATATCTATAAGGTAGAGTAGGAAGGGAGTATTACTAGGTATTATATAGAAGGTAAAAGTGCCTAGGGGAGTAGTAATATTAATAGTACCCTTAGATATAAAATATATCCTATTGCTAAATTAGATCCTTACTTCTCTAGCGCGGTCTATATCTAGGGGTAAGTCTCCTCTAAATAGCTTATAGAGGGTAAGATACTATTAGTATCCTACTATTAAGTACTCTATAGTACCTAAGTCTAGTATAATACCTTAGAAGGTAGTTACTAAATACTAATTATTAATAGTAAAGATATCTACTATAGGCTAGGTATCTTTATCTTAATCCCCTTAGAGATCTTCCTTTATAATAAAGTATGTAGTTACTTAGTTATATAGCTTAGAAAATAACAAAGGGCTGTCTACTACTATAGAGTTAAAGAAGGTAGTTAATATAAAAAATATAGTACTAAGCTTATTATTATAATCTATATAATTATTATTCTTGTTGTCTAATTTAAAGGGCTTATATCCTTTAAAGTTAGTAATAAATTATTAAAAGGCCTCTATTAATCCCTCTATTAGGTACTAATCCTTATACTAGTAGTAGGATTACTAGTGCTTATCCTTAGAGTACTTAGTTAACTAGCATCCTAGCTTCCTATATACGTAATACTTTTTTAAGGAAGTGTTATACTAGCGCTAATTATAGTTAAAAGGGTACTATAGGCTGTTATTTACGTAATTATAGTTGTTATAGTTAGAAGGGTTATACTAGTAGTAGCTATACTAGCTGTTATATATATAGTTAGTTTAGTACTAATTATTACTAGGATATTTATATTAGCTATTAATGTTAGTAGGATACTAGTATAGTATATATTACTATTATTACTTAATCTTAGTAGTATTACTAATAGTAGATCTTAGCTAGCTATATATGCTAGTAAACGTTAGGGCTAGGTTAAATAGCGTGAGGGTGTACTCCTCTATGCCTTAGTAGGAGTTAAGGAGCTGATTGTAGAGGGCTGTGTTAGATAGGGTGCTAATCCTTATAATAGATTATAGGAGGGTATTTACTTATTAGATAAGGATCTTAAGGGCCTTAGGCTTACTCTTATTAGGGTTATTATAGATAGTGCTAGTAAAGGTGGTTCTCTATAGCTCTATAAGGTAGGCTTAATATGTTTCTTTTGTCTTAAAGTTACCCTTAAGTATTATAACTATAGTATAGAAGTTAAGGGTATAGGATAGATTATAGAGATAGTTAGTATAGAAGTCTACTACTACCCCTTTAAGCATAATAAAGAATATACTAGTAAATTAATCCTATAGTATCCCTACCTTAAAGTACTAGTCTTAGAAAATAGTAAGCTTAGATTTAATTAATTTATATACTCCTCTACTATATTTAAGCTCCTCTAGGTATATCTTAATAAGGTTAGTAAGCTAGTAGAGGGGTAGTATTCCTCTAGTAGATAGTATAGTTATAATTAGCGCTAGTATTACGCTAGGGAAGGGAGGGATAAAGTTAGGGTTGTTATATAAGGAATTTAGATTAACTACTAACTATTAGCTAGCTAGAGCTAGAGCTAGAGCTAGAGCTAAAGCTAGAGCTAGAGCTAGAGTTAGTAAACTATCTAGCTATAGGTCTAATAGTAATAATCCTATAATATTATAGATAAAGTTAGGGTTATTAGCCTTTATCTTAAAGTTATTAGTCTTACCTATATTAGCTATTACCTACTCCTTTATCTACTTTAGCGCCTTAGGGGCTAATATGGCGGCATATACTTATAGTATAATCTAGCTACCTTAGGTAGTATTAATAAATATCCCTTAGCATAGGAGATAGTTATAAAATCCTATTAGGGTATTATAGTATATTACTATAAAGTCCTCTTTAGTCTATCCCTTAAAGTTATCCTATAGGGTATCCTATAGGTTAGTCCTATAGAGCCCTTCTCTTATATACCTTATTATCTAGAAGATAATAATAATAGCTAGGGCTTTCCTCTTTTTATCCTTAGAGGTATTAGTAGGGATATTACTAATATAGGTATTACCCTATTGTTTAATATTAACTTAACCTTAATACTACTTAGGGATAGGGAATAGGTTCCTAACATTTATAGGGTATAAGGGATCCTACTCTTTAGTAGGGAAATCCCTAGGTGCTATTAATAATAGTTGTAATTATCTAGGAATAGATCTACTACCCTCTAATAGCCTTACGACCTCTTAAATATAGGTACTTACCCCTAACTATATAGGCTTAGGGGTAAATCTGTTTGTTAGAGGAATTACTGCTAGTAGTATAGATAATAGATAAAGGATGTAATAAAAGGAAGGGTAAAAGATATAATAGGAGTTTAGATAAGGGAGAAAGTAATAGAAGAGGATAGAGGAGAAGAAGATAGAGGACTTAAGGGTAAGGGCTGGCAAGATTTAAATACTTAATTGTTACTATAGATATTAAGGGGTGTAGTGTTAGAAGTGGATTGCTTGCTGCTAGCTACCTTATGGTGTTAGAAGTAGATTAATCTATAGGCGTTACTGTTAGATATTATTAATCTATATGTGTTACTATTAGATATTATAGTACTAATAGGAAGTAGTAGAAAATATAGGAAGGGCCTATTTACTTAGGCGTTTATAAAGGTAAAAAATTTACTTACCTTAATTAGTAGTAAAGGCGTTAATATAGTAGTTCTAACAATATGCCCTTAATAGTAATAGGTAACTAAGAGAGTTATGTAGTTAGAGGATTTACTATAGCTAGTAAGATAGTAAGTAAAGTATAGGTAAAGAAGGAGGGGACTTCTCTATAAGTAATAAAGTTAAAGATAGTAATCTTTTATATAATAGACGTAAGGATAAAGGGGTTTTTACTAGTATTATTAAATATAACCTATACTAGGTAATTAGTACCTTCTTCTAGGTAGTACTAGGCAGCCTAGATAGGTGGTATTTATAGTCTCTTCTGTTAACCTTACTGATCTATAGTAGTAGTAACTATAAAGTTAACTACTAATTAGTATTGGTATTATAGGATCTAACGTTAGATATAGGGGTTAAACTGTAGTATATTTAAAGATGTTGCTAGAGTTGAACAGAAGAGAAAGAGGGCCAGCACGCTGGCTGGCAACAGTGCCGTAGATATTGAAAGAGCCGTCGAGGTGGGTCACGTGGCGTGACACGTGACCCGGATCGGCTCCTCCACTATCCGTAGATGCTCGGCATCCCGACAGTATCATTGGACGCGCCGACAGAGTCGAGACTCCAATATCTGCGTAGAGCTCAGTCCAGAGGGTATCAGCTAGCCACAATAAAGCCAGCTATATGCACAGCACTTTTAGAGGGTATCAGCTAGCTACACTAATGCAGATGTATGCATGCCACTTTCAGGGGGTGTCAGCCAGCCACAATCGACTCAGCTTTATGCATATCACTTTCTACCCATGTCTAGTCCATCACCTGTCTTGCGGTTATCGCATAGATAGACTAGGCAGGTGGCGGTGTAATATGCCACAACTATGTACTGCGTACGCGCATCTGTTTTGAGTGGTTTCTTTTTGATGCGCGGTAGTCCAGCAAATCCCCTTAAGGGGTTTATCGTACATGGTGGCCGCATACGTGGCCGATAATTCCAAATAGTGCCCTCATTGACGCGGAAGAAGCTGGAAACCGCATTTTGATCACCAAAATGGCTATGCTATGGACCGCACATAGTAACGTTTCCTGTCCCGGGCAATAGGTTCGAAGTACCTTAGCCACCTGACTGGTCACATTTATTGTTGCGTATCCTACCTTAATCAAATTGACTAATAATGAATTGGTATCTGCAGTCGCTTGCGACACGTTACGGTTAGTGTTGTAATGATGGCAATTTCAGTTTCGCGTGGAAGAGGTGTTCCATGCGCTATGGCTGTCTTGAACGGATGCCACAGGTGTTTACTGACTTCCTATGTCACAGATTACTGTGTTAGAGCAAGCTGCAGCGATCTTAAATGTAACTTCAAAGTTTCTAGGACTCATTCAAAACGCTATATCTATCTGTATCGAGTACGGCCATCTACATTTTGTTGAGCCCTGGGAAAACATGAATAGCTGCACAAACTGGGCTTGTCTGAGATATCATTTGGCAGAGCTTGCAGGATTTAATTTGTACAATTTGAGGACCACAACCGGCTATAAAATTCTATCATTTCGAAGTATGAGATATAATTGAAAATGAACTCGCGAGTAATGGACATACAAGACCGCGACAAAAGCCAGGTTCCTACTTCTTGACTCCCTGCACCGCTTCAGCAGCATCTTGAGTAACAGCCTCAAAGTGACCCTCTCTGATCCCGTCTTTCAACTCCACCGTGTACCAAAAGTCCGCCAACTCAGACTTAGCTGGGTTGTTATTCATGATAGGATCGCTCCAGCTCTCGTTGAGCTGAATCACGTACTTTCCAGGCTGGCTGACCTCGCCCTCAAGCTCAAGTGTCATCTTGGAGACGCCCGGGTCTCCGGGGAAGGGGATTCGGGGCTTACGGTTTCCGGGGAACTTGCCCTGGGGCCAGATAGTGAAGAAAAGGAGGTGGTCGGTACCCGTAACCTCGGGTTTGAGATCGACACTGGTGCAGTAGCTGTTGGTGACGCCCTGGTACGTGAGAGAGTAGGTCGGAACCGGTGGACCAGCCGGCTTGGGCTGTGGCTCGGGCTCCAGGTCCGAATCTTCTTCTTCTTCGGGCTCTTCTGATGTCGTATCAACTGGCTTGGGCTTGATCTGTGCTTTCAGCTTCTTAATCTGATCCACCAGACGCTCCTCGTCCCCATCTTCCGGCTTGGCATCAGTGTGATCGTCGGTGCTCTCATCTTGACCGGTTGTGATTTGATTGCCTGCAACCGAATCAGAAACAGGATCTTTGTCTGTGCCATTCGCAGGCTTGGCATCCTTGTTGCTGGCCTCGCCCGCCGGTTTCTTCGTACGTCCTGCTTCCCTCTTCTTCTTGCGGAGCAGTCTTGCCTCCTCTTTTTTCTTTCTGAGCTTTTCGAGCTGTTCCTCCTTCTTCCTTATCTCCTCTAGCCTCTGCTCTTCAAGCTTTCTCTGTTTCTCCTCCTCTTCCTTCCTTTTCCTTTGCCTTTCCAAGATCTTTTGCTTCCTCTCTTCCCACTTTCTCTTCTCTTCCTCAAAAGCCTTTCTCTCCTCTTCCTCTCTCTTGAGTACTTCCGTCTTTTTCTCAAATATACCTTCCTTAAAAAGACCAAACCCTTCAAGGCTCCTGATCTGGCTCATGATAACCCTGATGTATGAAAAGGCAGCTGCCGTGGGGGATGAAGCTTCGGCAACAAGAGTAAGCTTAGCACGCTTTTTACTGTAGTCATAGTCAATTTTAGGAGTCCATTTGATACGGGCGATATTGCCAGATCTTGGCTGTCCTGGGATGTCCTTTTTTTGGGGGTCGAGAGTTTGCTGCTTGGCGTATATGAATTTGGCGTTTGGGATTTGGAGCTTGATGCGACCCTCGGCGGGTCTTTGAACGGCAGCGTTAGTAAAACAACCCTTTTCCTGTACGATTAGGCTGTACTCACGGCTTATAGTCAATGTTGCAGTAGATATGTCCAGTGTCACTGAGGTAGGGTTCTTTGAACTCGAGAACGCCTGTACCGGGATAGAAGAAGCGGCCGGCAGAGTCGAACCTATTCTCAATGAAAAGGGTGCTCGATTTGAGAGAGTTCGCCATGTTCTTCTTGATGATGACCTTCATTTCCTCGTGGCTGTTGCTGATATTGTACGCCTCGTCGGTGACTACAACTTGCATATCCGCAGGCAAGGTTTTATCCTCGTTGAGTCCCTCGATCACAGGTGTGACGACGCCACTTTGACTAGTTGCGTTCTCGGGCGATAGGTTGACCACCAGACTCCATGTAGATGTGATGGCGAATCTGGGTCACTATTAGCTAAACTCATCGACACTCATGCCATGAGCAGCAACTGCTTGTAGCAAAGATGGACAAAAGTAGTACTCACTTTCCCCACCAGACGGTATCAGGACCAGCCTCTGACTTCCAGGGGAAGTTGGTGTTGTTGAAGTAACCCTCCCAATGATTGTACAAATTGGTTCCCCAGATCTTAAGGCGACTAGTACCCTCGATTCTCTTGATGTTCACCGACATATCGGACTCAGTGGTGTATTTGCGGTACACTGTCTGGCCAGGAGGGTTACCATTGCCGTAATCATGTATCCTCTCACCACTTCCTGGCGCCTCGAGTTTCTTGTGCCAATTCCACTCATACGTTCCCGTTCTTTCAAAAGCGTAGTAGTCGTCGGTGCTGCTGTCAGGCGGTATGAACTTGAGACCATTGCGATCTTCATCTGAGAGCGCCTTGGAGATGGACCCGCAAGCAATCACGGGCATCGACACGCAAGCCTCAACACCCTTGCCATGGGGGTCCGTGTACATCTTGGGCGTAAGAGGAACAATCTGCGTTCCGAGACAGAATACCTTGAGCTCCTTGAGCAGGTAATTGTCAAAGAAAAGATTGCCGTTCATGACAAAGGTGCCATAGACTTCGAGATCGGCGTTAGGATTGGGCATGGCAAGGTTACCACTGTAAGGGATAATGGCTTTGCCCTTGGCTGGAATCTCTTTGCCGTCGCAGGTCTCACACCAGACGAGACAGTTCCAGTCGTTGTCTACAATTCCTCGGGGGACTTGATTGGCCTTGAGCATGTTGATGTAGTCTCCATCATCGATGAAGGGGTAGTTCTGGAGCCTCAAGCCGGTTGGAACTAGATGAAGAGTGATCAGTATGCAGAGATGTAGGATTTCGATTTCAACTGAACTATTACTGACCGAACGTGGGCGCTGTAACTGTAGCGGAGTCTTTCGCGAAAGAGGACGGTTAGCCTGGGATCCATTGGAGTACTCCGTTTCCGGACGAGTGACATCAACTGACCTTTGGGACTGGGAACGCTGACCTCCAAGCCCAAAGTGAAAAACCCAGAGTACTGGTGCTCGGAAGCCCAAGAACCCAGAGTTGTCTTGACTTTACTCGCCATAGTATGGTTCTTGGGGCTTTGCTGCTCCCACTCGGCCAGAGTCATGTTGACTGGCCCTATGGGAACAGTGCTCTTGATGGGATCTGGAAGCGCCCATCCGGTTTCTGCAAACGTATCAGTACAATCACGAAGCTAATATTACGGCGGAAGTGTCTTACTTGAGATGGCAGCGAATAGACGATGAATTGAATACTCACCAGCCCTCATCTTTATGGGCTTAATGGGGTCAGATTCCGGGATGATGTGCGTTGTCTGGATTTCTTTCAAAGCGTCCTCTGCTGGGAACCTCACATCGTCCTCCTGTATATCCTGTGGCGATGCAATCATCCTGTCAAGCTTTGCCACCACGGTGATGACCCAGCCGTCGATGGTGACAGTTGGCGAGCCAGGATAATAAATGGAACCCTTGTCAATGCTGGGGAAAAAAGAGGCAACAACGTCAGGTTCTGCAAAGTAGCACTGAGCCCAGAGGAGATGGTAGTGCCTACATTATGGAGTAATACATCTCGGGAGCTGTATTTGTGGACTGGTTGGGCTCTATCAAGATACGAGGAGCCTTGACGGTGGCCTCGAGCCTTCCAATACCGGCGTCGCCATTGTCGTAGACGAGTTCCTTGATCTCAGGACGCTGCTTGAAAAGAATATCAAAGTTCTTGTTGATAGTCTTTGCGGAGAGGGCGCAGATCTGGTCAAAGTATTCTTTTGTCTCACCTGCCCCGTCGATGTTGAGGGAGACGTCGTTGCGAGTGAGGGCTCGGATGTCGGACATATTGGGCCTGATGTGAGTTTTCTTTGCGACAGGCCTGATTTGGTACTGAGCTTCTTTGGAATTGGAAAGATAAGTATGGGGTATCAAATGGGAGAGATCGAACCCTCTATAAGAACCAAGTCTTTTTTCAGGTGAGTAATGGAGCTGAAGAGGTCTCTCTATCCATGTGTTCTACCAAGTCCACGACAACTTAGGTCGGCGTTCGAGAGCCAGCAACTTACCACCTTAGTTACAGTAGATCCAAAACAACCCGTGCCGCTACGGTGAACTGTGCCATGCTTCTTGTCAGAAGCTCTTTGCCACGGCCGGGCCGGACCTAGTGTCCGCGAATGGCAACGCTGAGGGATTAAATAAATTGTACTAGCTTGCGCCATCAACTGCACACCCCCGGTCCGTCTTCTTGGCTCGACAGCTCCCCCTGCTCTCCGCATTATTAATGGCCAGCAGGTGACTTATGCGTCAATCAACACCTGCTGTAACCTTTTTGTCTAACCTCCTTTGGTCATAACTCGGCATGTCAGCCCGTCTCAAGCAAGCCACACACAATATAGCCATGAGCGATTGCATGGTGGCTTTGATATTTGTTTCAGCTATCGCATCTTGTGGTGGTCAGCTGGTTCTGGGCAAGCCACTGAAAAAAATGAAAAGCAATTGAATCTGCATTAACAACTGGTCTGAACCAGTCATTTACTTGCAACGCGACCTTGCATCATCTATGGACACAGTATTCCCAGTTACTGTGCGGTATCCTTTGATACTCACTATTCAATTGTGTTTGTACCACTACCTACTGGCCATCATGGACTCTGTGAGCCGCATACACCTGGCCTTAAAACGTCAGGCTGCTTGAACAACCCGCGGGTGGCAGCAAGTTACCCAGATGACTTCCTCTTCTTGGATCACTTCTTTATTCACAGCTCAAGCCAACGAGATAATAGCCATTCTTCCTTTAGCTACCTTGATCCTGTTCTTCTTGCCATAGTTTCTTATTTATCAGACGCTCCAACCATGGCTTCGGATTCGCCTTCTTGCTACGACGTTCTTGCGAATTATGTCAAAGATCTAGACTCGCCAGACAGCCAATTCAGTCTAACCGAGTCAATTGATCTCGCATTGAACGCTGGCGGCATTCAGGCTGACCACCTCTCGGTTCTGCTTTTTGCCAAGTCGCTGCTTCGATACGCTCGAGATAACCGCGAAACATTTACTTGGCTTTTCAAAAAAGCCAAAGGATTGGATTTGGCAAAGAGTCTAGCAACTCAGCTCTATCCCAAATCGGCCTACGATGTCTTGAAGAATGACAGTCCGCCAAACTCCGGGCAGTTGGATGATTTCCGGGTAGCTTTCTTCCAGGACAACATCCTCCTGACCATCAAGGTTCTGCTTGAACAGGAGGACCCATATGGGCTAGAAACACCACTGAAGACCTTGGCGGGACATATCCTTGACGATGCCATCTACAATCAGTCCGAGCTCGATTCGTCGGAGACACTGGACTACACAAAGCAAAAGTCGGTCAACAGCAAAGGCAAACTTCCCTCTCAATTTGGAACCAACTATCAGAAAGCCTTGGACTTCGTCAAGACGGTTAAGAGCTTGAGCCATGTCGCCCGAAATCCAGAGGACGTGGTGCTGCTCTACATCAAAGGGTGGCTGACAATCCGACGTGTTGCCACGGAGAAGAGAAGTAAATTCATAGATGCATTCAAGCCTCTGGGAATGACAGAAGAGAACGCAGTGGCGATGCACAGCGCGGCGCAGCGTGTTGATTGCTGGAGTGAGCACTTTTGGCTGTCTATGATGGAAGAGCGTCGCAAGGACTTTATTCCCATTGTGCCAACATCGGGATCTAGCCAGGAAAACGACAGAGGAGAGGATGACGCGTTGCGAAGTAACAACCTCACGGACATCTTCCAACTTGAGGACGTTGCTTGCGAGGCATGCTGCTCTATCACCAGCCTGTCAGCCTACTTTGCGGACCTCATGTCCTTGCTCAAGCAGACCAACGCCAACAACAAGAGTACGGATACTCTCTTCACAATCCTGGATAAGCGTCGCCCAGATCTCAAGCACCTGCATCTCACCTGTGCGAATGCGCAGACGCTCATCCCCTATATTAGTCTCGTTAACGAGTTGCTTGAGTCGTACATCTACTATAACTACAAGCTCATTAACCAGGATCCAGATACAGACCTGACGAAGCTGGACATCGTACAGGCTTGGAACACCCCCGAGGATGCACAGACGCCCGATTTCCACGCAGATCAGCCTGTGTATCAGCCCGGTAACACCAACGACTACGTCTATAGCAACATCATCTCCAAGCAAATGTACCCATTTACGCATTTTCCCTACGAGAAGCCGCGTGATGAGATCTCCCAAATCATGGCCAGCTTTCAAGTACAGATGCCTGAGCTCATCCAAGCTTTTCGGATGAGACAGCATCTCATTGGCAGTCTCCCTCAAAACGTCCAGGAGCAAGAGGGCACAAAGGTCCAGATTGCAAGCGGTATCAACGAGGTCTTTTCTCGGCAGAATGCAGCAGAGACGCTGGGTATACAGCAGGCTGAGTTCTCAGCCATTACTAATGAGACGTTCTTCCCTAGAAGCTTTGCTGATCTTCTTCACGGCCTGTCTGACAAGGCCCAGCCGTCTGCAGTTCAGTCGACGTGCTCTTGGACGGCAGCGATGCTCTGGGGCTACTCGTCTACAGCCGAAATGGTTGATGAGAAGAGCACTACCAGGTTATCTCTCATCAAGGCCGAGTTGCTCAAGCGGTCTGGCCTCGAGCTGCAGGACATTCTCGACCTAGCCAAGTCCCAATGTTTCGGCCAGGATCTAGTCATTGTGAACGAGAGTGGTTCTACGGAATTCAGACACTCTCTCGAAGACCTGCGACTACTCAGCAGCTCAGCCAATCCGCCCTTCAAGGACCTTTCGGAAGACGTTTGTTTCAGACTTCAAGCATTCTTGCGTCTGCAGGCAAAGCTCAAGTGGACCATCAGGGATCTCGATGCCGCCATCGCTTCTTTGAGATTACGCGAGATGGGAACAATTGGATTTGCCCATACAATCGCTAGCAGCTCATTCTATTCCATCTCGCCCTACGTCTTCAAAGAAATAGCCTCAATTGTGGAGCTGAGCAACTTCACTGGGGTTGACCCGGCCAGTCTTTTGCCGCTTTGGGGCACTATGGACACGTACGGAGAGCAGTCTTTCCTGTATCGCAAGTTTTTCACCCCTAGCCTTGGAAATATCTCCAAGATTTTCAAGGCCCCAAAGAAAGACATGTTTTTAACCATTGACGGCAATTCCATCCCAATTCGGGACGAAGATGTGGTAATATGCATGAGTCTTGGGTGGCCGGTAGACAACTACCTGGATCTGCTCGAGGTTGTCAATCTGGACGAAATCGGAGAGACTCTGAACGTAGAAAGGTTTTCGGCTCTCTACAGGCAAGTTCTGATCTGCAAGATTCTCGAGGTCGCCCCCAAGAGTTGCAAGCTGTTCTTCAAGCTCTTCTACGCGCAGTCAGTCAAGCCTCTGGATGGACCCACAGCCACTCTGTCCGCTATCAAGGCATGGAGAAAACTCTTGGACGCAGGATGGGATATTGAATCTCTGGGCGATTTATTGAATCAAAGAAGAGACAGGTCTCTGAGCTCAGCTCCGGCCATCAAGGATGGTCTGCGAGTCTCTTCGGCGATCACACAAGGTGCACAGGGTCTTCGGAATTCCTTCCCTCTGCTTTTCACAGACAGTGACCCAACTTCACAAAACGTTGCTGAATGTGCAGCCCGCATCTTTGATACAGCAACAGCAAAGGTGGTGTTAGAATACGTCGAAGGTATGTGATACATCTAGAAATGACAATACGGAAGCTGATTTTGGAACAGGTACACAAATTCGGTCCAAGAAAGTCTCGTTTGCCAACTTAGACGAGCTCGAAGACGCAATTTTTGACGCAGAGGACTGGCCCAAGAAGCTCCAACTTCTTCCAAGCTTCAAAGCCGACGTCTTCGAGGCCGAATTGAAGATTGTAGGCACTTTGACACAACAGGAGCGTCAAGACATCAAGGACTTGGCTCCTAACCCTGAAACTCTCGAGGGGCCAATTGAGGAGCTTCTCAACCAATCCGTGGCTCCCGAAGAGATCATACAATCTCGCTTTGATGCAACTGGCAATAAGAGTGTTAGCAGACTGATTGAAACCTTGCTAGGAGGAGACGCCGACGACGTCTCTCACGAGATCACCACAGAAGATGAAGCCGAAAAGGCGCTGATCTTGGAAGAGCTTCTCAAACGCCAGAGACAAAAGGCCTTTGTCAAGCTTTCGTCTCCCATCATCATTCAAGAGTTGACAGAGACACTTATCTTCAACACTGTTCAGACTCTGCTGCCGGATATCGATCCGAAACTGGTCCACGTCTTGCTCTCGAATGTCGTCAAAGTTTCTCCGGGACAGGGCGAAGAGAACCAAGAGTTTGCTTTGGCGGCTCTGCAACGGCTCATTGATCACATTCAGGACAGGGATGAAAAGTTGGACGCATACTTTACCCCCAACGCGAGTGATACCTTCATCTTGTCGTACAAGAAGTCGCCCGTCGTGGTCAATCCAAGCGAGGATCCTCAGCCTCAAGATACATCGTTAGAAGAAGACGCAGCAGCGGGAGAGCCCAAACTAACCGTCAATGGTGTCACTATCCCGTTCAAGGCTGATACCGAGAGCTGGAAACCTTTTCCCATGACAGGCGGGCAGAGCTATCACTTTGTCGGGAACTTCCTGCCGTCAGAGCTGCTTTGGTCAACACCAAGATCCATGGTTTCAACATTCGCAGATGGTATGCTCTCGCCTGCCAGGAGAGGAGACACCGTAAACAAGATCATGGCTGCTGTGAAGAAGGTGGCTCGTATATGCCAGATGTATCGTCTTGGCGTGGAAGAGTTGACGTATTTCGCAACCGACAGGCTCTCTTCTCAACCCATGCTGCAAATAGACTTGAATGCACCATCATTCGAGCTCCTTGCCAAGCTCGAGAAATACTCCACCTTCAAGCAGAAATGCTCGCCCGTTTCTCAGGACAAGTCACTTATTGCCCTGCTAGACTGGCTGCGGACAACAGTTGATGGCGACACCAAGGAAGTTGCCAATCAAATCGCTGATTTTACGGGCTGGGATAAATTCCGACTGAAGGAAGCCATGGATGTCAAGTATGAAGCCCTCACTGGCTCTCAAGTGGTGGCGAATTTGCGTAACCTTGACGAGTTGCTCAGTCTTGAAACGATTCTTTCGATCGATCGAAGACTCTCTATTGCCGCTGGAGTTCAGTCACAACCCTCCATGTATAATCTGTTTTTTATTGCGAAATCCCGCTACAACATCTCGTTGGAAGACGATACCAAGGTTGCCAGCGATATACAAGCAGGCCTGACGCTTGCTCAGCGTACGAAGGCGCACAATGGACTTATGGAGAATCAGCGACAAGCTCTGGTGGCATATCTCTTACAACAGGACTATGTCAAGAAACTCAAAGTTCAGGATGCCGACGGATTATTCAAGCACTTCCTTATAGATGTGCAGATGGGACCTCAGCTGAGGACGTCGCGCATCAAGCAGGCCATATCTGTTGTCCAGCTATTCGCCCAGAGGTGTCTCCTTGGCCTGGAAAATGAGGTGTCCAAGACAAGCCTCGTTCGGGAACAATGGCAGTGGCGTCAGCAGTACAGCCTGTGGGAGGCTCACGTCAAGATGTTCCTCTACCCGGAGAACTGGCTCGAGCCCTCGCTGCGCGACGACAAGAGTCAGCTCTTTGACGACTTTGAGGCTACTTTGATGAAGAAGAATCTCAGCTTGGATACCTTTACCGATGCGATCAAAACATATGTGTACGGTCTGAACGAAATCTCGAGCCTCGAGGTCGTTGCGTATATCCGCGAGGCAACACTCAGCACCGATGTTTTCCACCTGTTTGGTCGCACGCGCACCTTACCTCATACCTTCTACTACCGTACCTTAACTGTCCTCAAGGTGGACACTTCGAACGTGTTTTGGCGGCCATGGACCAAGATCGACATGGATATCCCTTCCGTCGAGACGGAATGGGAGGGCAAGAGACTGGACACCACCGGCACACATCTGATCCCCGTGCTGATTGGAGGCAGGCTGTACTTGTTTATCCCTCAGGTTTCTCCAAGGTCAGCTGAGCGAGATGAGGCCTTGAGTCTTGGATCAAAGAACTTCTCCGACCTAAACAACACCAACACCAACGTGGCCAAGCCCAAGAGAATTTGGGAGATCACCATGGCGTGGACCGAACTCAGCAGAGGATCATGGACGCCTAAGCGTGTCTCGACAGGCAGTATCTTGCTTGAGACTGCCTCCAGCTCGAAGCCTAACGCGCTGCGATTCGAGCCCAAGTTCGAATCTGACCTAAGCAGCACCAAAGTGATCATCTTGGCGGGCTACCCAGACCGTGCCACCGACGAGAAACAAGGTTACAACAATTTTGGAGGGTTTTCTTTCTGCGAAGACCAGATGATCTCACTGACGGCGGCCGAAACTGGCTTTCAACTGAGCAGCACACGATTCAGCAGCTCGACATTTCAGCAAGATACAAAGGCCAACCTGGACAATCTGTCATCAGAGGTGATTTCTGACGGGAAGAATGGCAAGCCCCTGTTCTGGATACCCCAAACTCTCGTTGACCTCAACGCATCCGCCGCGAAGCCTAGAAAAGCCAAGTCCGTTTCGTGGACGCTCTCCTACAGCCATAAGGAGGGACCGACCAGTCTTGTTATGAGTACCAAACGGGTTGATGATACGAGCGTGACTTACTTCAATGTGCCAAGGGTGCCACTTGATCGCTTACGAGATTGGACAGAAGCTGATCTGATCAAGGGGATGGACCTGATGACGCTAGACCATACCTTTTCGCACGATCTGATGCGCTCAGTGGCTTCGCGGGTAGATCCCCTCAGCAAAGTCTTCAACATTCTGACAACGCAGAATGTGGCCAATTTGCCTTCGACTTTTGGAGAGTACAAGTCTGCAGCTGATCATGCTACCGACGAGGAGACCGAAAAGAAGAGCATAGGCCCCGTCTACCACGAACTTGCGCAACCTACTGCGCTGTACAATTGGGAGATTGGTCTTCACTCCGTTCTACTGGCCATGGATCGTTTGTCTGCCACGCAGCAGTTTGACGAAGCCCTGCAGGTCGCTAGACTGGTCTTTGATCCTACCATAGACGTCCAGCTCCAGCGATATGTCGCAGGCGCAACTGGATCGCGTAAGAACATCGAGAACAAGGAGTCCTGCTGGAGGTTCCCTCCTTTCCAGGACGTTGCTCGCAGGCTCAACCAAAAGCGCGGCGTCAACCTCAAGCTAGCGGATATTGACAGCGACAAGGACTTCAACTTGGCTATTATGGAGAGGCGGACTCACGGCGCCCTTGTACACGCCACTGCCCGCGGTCGCCCCGAGGCGTACATGAAATGGATCGTCATGAAGTACGCCGAGATCCTTATCTCCGCTGGTGATATGCAGTTCAGCCGTGGAACGCTTGAGAGCTTGCCTCTGGCCATCCAACGATACATCGAAGCCTCGCACATTTTGGGCCCGGAGCCGCCCAAAATTCCCAAGCTTGGGAGCAAGAAGCCGCGGAGCTACAATGACCTGGAAAAAGAGGACGTCAAGCTCCAGCTCGGCTTACCCTGGTCTGCAAAGCTGCAAGCACCTCTTCAGGGGTCGTCGGCGAGCTCGGCTGAGGATAGCATGGTTTGTTACCTGCGGACGACATATTTTTGCGTCCCGCTCAACCCGAAGTTCAAGCAGATGCGCGGCCTTCTGGATGAGCGTCTTTTCAATATTCGTAACTCGCTGGATATCTACGGTCGACCCGTCACGTACGCGCTGCTTGAGCCCTCTATCGATCCAGGAGCGTTGATCGCCCTAAGCAGTCAGGGACTCGGCATGTCTGATGCCATGGCGGCCGTTCTAGGAGCACAGAACACACCACTGCCTCGACGACGATTCGAGTTCCTCTTGAGTCAAGCTATGGATCTGTGCAATGAGTTGCGTGGCCTTGGTGAGCGCTTCCTAGGGGCCGTTGAGAAGAAAGAAGTCGAAATCTTTTCTACGTTACGGGCTCGACATGCAACGGCTGTTCAAAAGATGACGCTAGACATTAAGAACACGAGTCTTGCCGAGGCCCAGCAGACGGTTGAGTCGCTACAGATGAATCGAGATACGCAGGCATCGCAGTTGGCGTTCTACCTTGCCCTTATCGGCGAGCCCCTGTCATTGATACCGACAGCCAAGGATCCTTGGAATGACATTCGTCAGGACATTGATGCGCCGACGAAGGACGACTTGCGCATGTCTTCATATGAAAAGATGGAAATGGACATGACAGGCGTCGCTGGAGGCTTGAATCTTCTCGCTGCTGGAATCGACGGCCTTGTGGCTCCTTTGTACGCCATTCCCGATTTTGCGGCCAACGCCGCGCCTGTTGGTGTTGGTGCCAGCGTTACAACAGGAGGCAAGAGTATTGCTTCAGCCGTCTCAGCGGGATCTGCATACATCAAGATGCTTGCCATGATGGCTGGAGAGCAGGCTGGTCAGGCCTCGCGCAAGGCTCAACTGACGAGGCAGCTGCAGGATCGCCGTCTTCAGGCCAACATCCGCGGCCGCGAGATCAAATCCATCGACAAGCAGATTGAGATCCAGAAGATCAAGGTCCAGTCCATTCAGAAGGAGATCCAGCTGCAAGAGTCCGAGGTCGAGGAAGCCGCTCAGATCGAGACCTGGTACCGCAGCAAGTACTCGGGCGAGCAACTCTACGCCTGGATAGAGAAGAGCATCCGCAACATATACTACCAGGCCTACACGATGGCTCTCGACGCCGCTCGCAAAGCCGAGACTGCTCTGTCCTTTGAGCAGGGCCAGTCGCTGATGCTTCTTCGCCAGGGTGGCTACTGGGACGCCGCTCACGACGGCCTCCTTAGCGCGGAACACCTCCTGCTCGACCTGAAGCGTCTCGAGTCTTCTTATCTCGACTTCAAGCATGACTTTGAGATCACAAAGACGGTGTCTCTTCGACAAATCGATCCCCTGGCCCTTCTGAACCTCCGAATCAAGGGCAAGGCGACCTTCTCGCTGTCGGAGAATCTTTTTGATACCGACTTCCCCGGCCATTACATGAGGCGCATCAGATCCGTCGCGGTGACGATTCCCGCCATCGTGGGCCCTACTACGGGCATTAATGCATCGCTGCAACTGACAGGACATCAATACCGCATCTCGTCGAATGTGTCAAAGTCAGCCGACTACGCAGCCCAGAACAGAGACTCGTTCCGAACCGACAACATCTCCATCTCGGCCATTGCCATCAGTTCTGGAAGCCAAGACCCGGGGGTCTTCGAGCTGGCCTTCTCAGGCCCTAAGTACATGCCCTTTGAGGGCGCCGGGGCCATCTCCTCGTGGCGCCTGGAGCTGCCCGAGGTTCGCAAGTTCGACTACGAATCCATCAGTGATGTTGTCATGCACATCCAGTACACCGCCCTGGACGGAGGCTTCGCACTGCGCTCCGCTGCGAGCGAGACGGCGCGCAAGACGGCCGAGGCGAGCGTCATCCACGGCCACGACGAAGGATTCTGGGCTATGTGGGATCTCAAGAACGACTTCATCAACGAGTGGTACGACTTTAGCTCGCAGCTCTTGTCTGCAAAATCCCGAGACGGCCAGCCACCAGCAGAGGGCAAGACAGCCACGATGCGTCTGGGCAATCTGAGGGACCGTCTTCCCTATTCCGCTCGCCAGCAGTCCAAGCTCCGCGTCCATAACATCATGTGGGTATCTAACAGCAAGTCTTTCGTGAAAGAAATCGGCATGAACGGGGTGCCTACACCGGGTAACGAGGACATTGTCATTGAGGAGCTAGGCAAGTGCACCATGAAGTTGTGGAAAAACCTACATGAGATAGAGAAGCTGGACGGATGGGAGGTGACTGCTCCTACAACCGCGGTGGGTGAGGGAGATCAGAGAGTACCTAATGTCTACATGTTGATTCGTTACACGTATGGGCCATCCAAGCCGTAGAGGTCTTGAGTTACTAGATTGGATATTTTGGAATTTACTATTAAAGTACTGGTATGAAATGTGCAAATAGCTGGAGTGTAAATCCTGAACCTAGGGATTAGCAAGTTTATTCGACTGGAGCACATATAACTTGATAGTTCCTTTTTAATCGATTAAGCCCATGTATCAATTTTTGTTTTTGAAATACAGAAATGAAGGTATTCCAACCTCGGGATCCGACTTGGATCGTCAAAAACAGCCTCGTTGGGATCTACTACAAATACGCATACCTAGCTCAATGGGTAACCAAATACGATACCCAATGAGCTGAGCATATAATTTTGCTGAGCAATCCCCAATACTATACGCACCCTGCCCGGGTAGACCTCGACTACATACTGAAACCGCAGTGGCAAGGTCTAGAACAGGATAAGCAATACATCCTGGTCTTCAGCCTGCCACCCAGCGTACTATTGACGCTGTCAGTACCTATTTAGGCTGGAGGCTTAGGAATTGACCAGTCGGAGACAGCGTAGCGTCTGCAAATGCGATGTTTCTCCTCTCATCAGCCAGCCACTAGGTGTATTATTACTTCTATTGTTTAGCTAGAAATGGTTTGCATAGAAACACCAATGAAAGCCAAGTCTTGCCACCCACGACAGTTGATGCACCCAGTATTGGATACAATCCATGTCAGAAAAGGTTAGGGTGTCTATGTTGTGCATACATAAGTGAGTGGATTCGCATCAGAACACAACGTGGGCCCACGAGTATTCAGCAGTTAAATCAAAACGGCAATTCAGAGAAAGCACCCGGGTTGGTAAATAAATATTTAAAACCCCGAATACTCTGTCACCAAGGTTCACATACTACTCCATCGCCGTAACCCACCATGGCTGCCGGACCCTGGTCATCCCGCTTCGTGGGCTCCCACTTTTTTCTGCCCGAGCCCAAAGCCGACAACGAAGCCTGGGAGACCATCCCGCCCTCGTGGAACGGGATCCGCTTCGACGCCATCGACGTCCTCTTCGTCAGCCCGTTCTTCCTCAAGGCCGACGACTCCTCGTTCGTCCTGGGCGACGGCTCCAACTTCAACGCCCGCTTCGAATGGGTGGTCCGCGCCGCTCGCTCCAAGAACCCCAACATCAAGATCATCCTGGAGCAGTTCTACCACGACGAGCCCGAGACGGATTACAGGGCCTTTCACGGCGATCAGGGCAAGATCCAGCGGTACGCCGAATCGGTAGCCGCCTTCATCAGGGAGTGGCACAACAAGACGCTCCCCGCTCTCACTGGCGACGGACAAGTCTCTGCCCGCATCGACGGATTCGACGTCGACGTCGAGAGCAGCACAAAGGAAGCCGACCTCCCGAAGGTGCTCGCCGCCGTGCGCGCAACCCTCGGCGCCCTCGCGTCAAGGTTGAACGGCCCCCCTTTCTCCGTCTCCATCACGCCCGCTTGGACCGATTTTCTGGACGAGAGCATCCCGTCGTCCTGCGACTACGTCAACATGCAGAACTACAGCGGCGGCGTGTACACCTTTGCTGAAAACTACCTCAACGCCGTGCACGGCCTCAGGAAAGAGCAGCTGGTGTGGGGGTTTGCTTCCGAGCAGCCGTGGCGAAACTCTCTTACGGTCTTCTCACAAGCACGGGAAAAGGTGTTGGAGGTCGTTAACGGCCAGACCGTGGGCGTCTATACCTGGCGCATCAACTCGGACAATTATGTTTATGAAAACATGTTTCAGGTCTGGATGTACAACCTTGTTCATGGGGTTACGTTGCCGGACTCTAGAGAGGAGCGCATTATAGAAAAGTACTGGCCTTTTGGTGGTCGTACTGGGGAGAATGGGCCTCTTATCCTGCCGCAGGATCTCAATTAGATATAGGCCTATACTACTGTCAAAGTACGTATACAGGGTGTTGGATAGTCTTCAGTCAATTTATAAATGTATATCTAGTAATTCATATCTAGCTGACCTCTTTAGTATAGTATTTCTATATATATATTGTGGAGGTGGTTACGTGACCTACTTCACCTCCTAGTTAGTCAGCCTTAGAGCCCACTTCTGGCTCCCGCCAGTCCACAGCAGGCTGGGTGGGCTTTTCCTCTTCTTCACCATCGTATCGGAGCAATAGATCGATATATTGCCCTCACTTCGCGTTGCGTCAGCCCACCACATATATAGCCTTAGGGGGGCCTCTGGCCTTGTATTGTGTGTTAAGAGCTTCTACCGTTGAGGACTTTCACTTCAACCAACCCGCCCCTTCGCGCGCGAACAACCCCGCTTCAGTTGATCTATAAGTCTTTTTGCTACCTACTGCCGGGTTCCTATGTGGCTCTGTGTTTCCATCTTTTCGACCACTACCACCGTCCACCGCCTGGAGTCAGGCTTGATTCGCTAAGCACAATGCTCTAACCGTTTCAATTCGTCTGATTACTAAGTATGAGAGCTCCTACACAGATTCCGCAGACATTGTCGTACGTTAAAGGGGCAACAATCCTTCTTCGCAAAGGGGGCGACAGGGGACCAGTCTGTCTGTGATCTGTAGTGTTTTTGTGGCATCGATCGTTGCATGCCTGATGTCTGGTGCTTTCTCTGTGCGGGAGGTGATACCGTTCTGTCAGGCTCGTCGTCGTTGTTATCGCGGGACGTTACAAACTTTGTCGGGGGTGATAGGCGACCCATAACCTATCAGTAGCTGTTGTATTGATATGTGTTTGGGCGCGGTCGTGTGCTTCACGTAATAGCCCATGACCCGCCGGCGGTGGTGGCGATGGTGCTGTCTAATGACACGTCGTGCTTTGTGGCTTGCTCTCGAATTTTCGTGGTCAGAGCCCGCCCGCGGCCACGAGCAGGCCCTTTGGATGCAGAATCAATGCCGAGGATGACATTGTGCCCAAAGTGACCTCTGCGGGCGCGAGCGGGCGTGGTTCGATCAATTTGGTGCTGTTTTCAAAAATTTCGTTCTCGCTGTTGCTGATGTTTTTTTAAGCAACGTACGTTGGGTTAATGCTTCACATGGCCAGAAGCCCATCGGCACTTCGGTCAATCGACCTTCCGGTCACGTGAATTTGGTCACTTCCTAGCGGCCAGGCAAGGCACCACTACACCACCCCATGGGGCCCCGCATGTCGGGCCGTGCCGTGGGAGTTAAGCGTAGGCGCCACTGAAGAAGCCACTAAGAGTCAGGATATAGTACATCAGCAACAACGTTGTGGGCTTCGCTTCAAACATATCAATCATGTCGGATAAGATTACAAAGCTTGCTAATATAGAAAATAACATGCTATAGTCAACACAGGTCGAGGGCAGCGTGAGAAGAATTTCATTACGTTCAAATAGAATGGTCAACAGGCATTCTCCATATATCTCTCCCACTAGACTCAAACTTCATTACCGTCGCACCTCGCGAATGTACAGCAATTACTATGGACTCGTCTCATCTCGATGATGCATAATTCATGACCACCATCCATCCCGCCACCCAAGCCAGCAAGATATCACATTCTAGCAAGCCCGCTGATAGCCTCTGCGTCTCTTGTAGCTTAATGCCGTCTGTTACAACCCTGTTAGGCTGGGTCATTGTATCCTGCTGTTCCTGTCCGTCCATTACTTTATTCTCGTTATGCCATTTTCCTACGCTTGCTATCCCTTATATCCGCGTTGCATGGGTCTGTGTCCTGAGAACGCTTCTTGCTTAGGGGCGTTACGACGTGCGTCAGTCGTTCGGGGAATGACGAGTACGGTTCAAAGGGAATATCAACCAAGCAGACAACAAGATGGCAGGCATCGCGGGGGCGCTTGTGAGGGGTGGCGAGTCTGTCGAGGAAGACAACAGGCACGTCGGCAGTGTATACAACCAGATACGACTTTTCCTTGGCATCGGTGACGACGACATAGACCTGTTTGCCAAAGCTGCGTTAAATCAGATGCCATGGATAAGCGCGGTTGTCGGACAGATAGCACAAGCAATCAACAAGTGACATACCTGAAAGCTTTGGGTGGCAGGGAGCAGACGAGCTTGAGCGTATCGGCGCTGCTGAGACTGGGCAATCGAAATGAGCACGGCCAGGATGTAGGGGTCCTCGAGCGGATTGGAGGGCGTGATTTGTGCGAGCATTTTGTCCTAGATTCGCAGCGTGGGGTTGCTGGGATAACTTGATGGCGGGTTGCAGATGTACTCGAGGGAGGCCTCACGGCTGCAATGGAGGTCATGTCGATCTAAGAAGGCGAGCAAGGGCAGTCTTCTACTGGAGGGAAGGTTTGCGTCTGGGAGATAGAAGGTGGCCACCGTAGGCAAGGAGATTCCACATCCCCCGAAGTGGAAGGTGAGTTGCTTCATGTAGAGAATGCTGGGTGCGAACCATTAGCAATCATAGCCTCCCGGCTTGCAGACAGGCAGGCAGGCAGGGAGGGTTAGTTGCATTTGCAACACCACACATACCTTGTTTGCTTGAGGGTAGTAGGGCCATTGGACATGAGGTCGCCGAGGGCACCAGCTTTGGAGGATGGTAATCGGCCACGAGCAAGAATTTCCATGTATTTATCGACGGAGGACTGCTGCGGCTGACCGTCATTGGTAATTTTTTGGTGGTTTCGCTGCTGCTGCTGCTGCTGCTATTGAGGTTGCGATTGGGCGGTGATGGTGGAGGAGAAAGGCGTGCTTCATCATCCGACCGTGGGGTGTGGATGAAGCTACAGCTGAGCAGGTCGACATGACGCGGGGTCCAGTGCAAGGGCCTCACGAAAAGACGTTCTCGGGGATGAAGTCGCATGATTGAGCGGATTGAATGAGCGGCCAATTCATTGTCGGCATCGTGTGGTGGTGTTTTTGGAGGTGATGATGTGATCGCAGCCATTGTGCGTGACGTGCGTGTTGTGATGCTATTATTATTTAGAAAAGAAGAGCAGCCAGAAGGATGCTGAGGGAGTGACATACCATGGGGCAGGTACGTACCACCTGGCCTGGTACACACCTAGTACGTTGGTCAAAGCACATGGGTGAGCCACTTACAGCAGACGCCACACCACATCAGCCACAGCCACACTATCATACCCCTCCATCTGTTTGCACACTTACAACCTCTCTCTTTCTTCCTCTCTCTCCCCCCTCTGCATTGTACTTATTTCTCCATTTGTGTCACCTCATTGATGATAAAAATTCAACGCGGCTTCAGCTCACCTTCTTACCACTTCAAAGACAGACCCAGACGTTGCAAGGTATCAAAATTCCCAAATCCCAACCCAATCCATCAATCCATCCACCCGCCTGGCCATCTATTCATCTACCTTCCTCCCCTTCTTCCTTCTTGCCTTTGTGACTCGAATTCTTTCTTCTCTAACCAACCGATCCTTCCTTATTTGCTGCAGATGACTATCACCAAAAAACCCTCCACCTTCAGCCCTTCGCGCGAACCCGAATCCGACATCCGCTCTGATCCAGTCCAAAGCAACACCATGACTACAACCTACTTCAACTCAGTGACATCGAAATCGGCGTATGAGAAGCGGCGCAGGGATGCAGAATCGACTTTGTCGTCGTCATCGTCGTCATTCACCCATAGCCTGCAAAGCCTGGCCCGTGATTCAACCAGCAACTGGAGCACACGACAGCTCACTGCGTGCCGAGTTTACGTTACTACCCACAAGGATATCAACACTCTCCACATATTCCCAGACAGAAAGCCGCCGCTCGATCTCACCCAGATCCCCCGAAAGCGTGACCACGCAGGAAGGTCAAAAGCAACAAACAGTGCCTGTACTGCTGCGTCTGATTCGGATTCGTGTTGGGAACGAGTCCTGTTCCAGCTTGTGAAACTCTGCCAGGGCCCCCAAGAAACAACGACCCTGAGTGAGCACCGCCGTCTCCGGAATGACGACGATTCAATGAGTCACATTTGAGCTGCCTTGGACCGCCTCAGGCCAGAGAATGGCGTCACTCGGGCATCCCCCGACCACTACGACCTCTCCTTCCCACCACCGTCCTCGCCGCCACCTGCTCCTACGCCTAACCTCCTGTCTTCGCCGCCGACAGCATGGCAGCCTCGCTCTGTGGCCTCCTCGCGTCCCCACCAGCCAACGACACCAGGACCAAGAAGAAAGTCAGGTCGCGTGTCTAGTCCCCCCTCTAGACCTAGCTTCACCTCTTCCCTTAACGGCATTTTGAGCTCAAGTCCAACAAGTAACAGCGTCATCTTCGCTCCTCAATCAAACTACAATGGCGACCAAGAAGCTTCTACCCAAGATAAACGGTACCCTAAAGTCCTGACGGTGCGGTTTATATCCGCCTTTATCCGCAATGCACTCCCGTGGCTCCCTTCACAGAGCGATCCTAAGGCAGTTGCTTTCGTCACCTTTGACGACTGTCCTGCCTGGCGCAGAACATTCCAACTTGGAACGTATGCTTTTACGTCTCAGCATGACGGCGGTCTTGCCATCATCACCGCTGGAGACCCCCCGGGCCGCGTTGCTATTCTTGAAGCAAAGCGAACCATGGGCCAATCTGTCGATGGAATCCGCCTGGTCTCGGACGATTGTCTAGAACAAGTGGTTGGGGAGGCGCTCGCAGTAAGGCTTACGACCGGCGCCTAGAAGGGGCCTGATGATTAGTACGCCCCCTTTGTCACCAAATTTAACACTATTCTGGCGGAAAGATGGCTAACCCGGCGTTCCGGAGCAGCATCATAGTCATCCTAACCGCCCGCTACAACATCCGGTTCTTACAGGTTGACATCTCGCAAGCTTACGTTGAACAGCTTCGAGCCCACTCAAGAGACGACAAGGCGCCCTTTACCGAATACATCTGTGTGAAAGCCACCCAGTGGTTTGATCTCCGCAAAGCCGACGACCGATGTGAGACGATCCTCAACTTCGCAGACATTGTGTGTCTGGCCCATAATATCAATAACAATACGGCCAAGAGCAACTGAAGGTTAAAACTACAGCATGTTCTTCATGTGTCCCGCACAAGGGGCTCGAACGCTTCATATCAAGGGAAACGGCCGGACGGATAGAAGGGGAAAGCTGTGGCACACACGAGGCCTGGCTCTTTGCGCGGAACAGCTAATAACACCATGTGAGACAAGTAGAGTTACATCAAGGGACGTATAGGAGGGAGCACCTAGCAAGCATCAGCATAAAACTTTTTAGAATCAATCAAAGCATGCAAGAAGTCTGGTGATGATACTGTGATGATCCTCCTGGTGCACTGGTGCTGCTCGCCCTCGTTGGCCGGGGAGGAAGGCATCCGACTCGGCGAGCTCTCTCATGCCTGTAATCACACACGTTCGTTGCTCTCAGCGCCCCTGTCACCCGTCTGTCTACTTCTTCTCCTTCTCCTTCCCGGGGATTTGTCGCGGCTCGCGGGGGTTGTACGTGTGTGTTGGACGTTGGCCGCCGAGCCGACCCGCCACAGCGGCACCTCCACAGCGGCACCGCCATAAAGGCACCACAACATCTTTTCTTATACAGAGTATATATAGTACGTATGTATGTATGTATGTATATGGAGTAATAATCGATATAACTAACCTCCTCTTTGGCGATTAACACAACCTCCAACCGTGTACAATAGTCCCCATCAGATAGCGTCGCAGTTGCGCCCTTATTCCCTACGCCAGCCTGCATCCATAGCGGCTGCCTTTACATTAGTAGTAGACATCAGTCAGAGTCAGCAACTTTTCTTCCTTTTCTTCAGGTCTAACAGCAAACAACTAGCACTGTTGGAAGGATCATAAATGAAGACTCTAACACGCGTGTAGATGTAAAAGGCTTAGTTTCTCTACCCGGGGATGACTAAGATTGCAGGCAAAGTTAAGCACCCCCTTATAGGGGGCGAAAAAAGGGGGGTCGCACTGTAAAAAGGGGGGTCGCACTTATAAAAACGTTAATAACTTTCTAATCCTAAGGCTAAAAATAGAGGTTGAACCTTAATTAAAAACCTTATAAAATCTATAATATTCCTAATAAACTTTTTTTTATATACTTAAGTAACTTAATATAATATTTAAGATTTATTATATTTATAATATATAGTAGTATATAGTTTTTAAAGATATAAACTTAATATTAAGTTTATAATTAAGAAAATAAAGTATTTTATTTATAATAGTATTAATACTAATTTCTAATTATTATTTTTATTTTTATAGAATATAATTTATTAAAAAAGTACTTTTTTTCTAATAAAAAGATTTTTATTTTTATTTCTTACTTTTTTAAGATACTATTATTTTAATAAGAAAACTCTTATTTAATAACTAAATTATATATAAAAAACTACTTATAAAATATAAATATAAAAAATAAAGTTTATATAAGTTTTAAGGTTTTATATTATATATATACTTTATAAGTCTAAAACTCTTAAATAGAAAATAATTTTTACTAATAAAAAAATCTTTTTAAAAATCTAAGATTTTTTTATACTATTTCTAATTTATTTTTTACCTCTTTATTATATATAGTTATTAATATAATAAAAATTAGCTTTATAGTATTTCTTAGTTAAATAATAATAATATATCTTTTAAAATATATAATTTTCTTATATAGTATATATTACTAGTTTTTTAATACTTTTAATAAAACTTAAGTTTAGTATATTATACTAATAGTATAGTATATATACTAAGTAGTATATATAGGAATAAAGTAGATTCTTTAAACTTTTAAAATAAGGTTTAAACTTTAAATTTAGTCTTTAAATAAGAAAGTTATTAATCTTTACTTAAGTGCGACCCCCCTTTTTACGCTGCGACCCCCCATTTTTCGCCCCCTCTTTGGAGGGGGTATTTAGCGCAGCGCAGATGACTAATATCCCCGGGTAAGTCTAGAAGGGCAGAAAGCTCACCCTTAAATAGGCTTCTAGGCTACTGACTCAAGCGTACGAACCGTGCCATGAATGCTATTCCAACAAGCACCCTAATTATTACCACTAAGGTGCCTAACTACTTAATTACTGCTGGAGAAGAATATACTCTAGACCTATATACGTGGTCTGGTGTACTTGACCCAGTACATGAATCTCAATACGTAATAACCTAATACAACACCTTTAGCCCGCGCCATCCCTCGGTCTCTTAAAGCGGTATTAGATATCCAATAACTCAGAGCAACTACCAAATAAGACTTCACTTCAATCACGCCATGGAAAACCTTGGTGACAACCGGCGGAATAAGGTCGGGCAGATTCGCGGTGCCGGCACCGGCGATGACTCCGGAGCCACGCTTCTTGACGAACCGGTGCTGGCTCTGGTGAAGGTCAGGCTCGCGCCCAGCCACACGATGATGGCTCCAAATCTTCCATCAAGGTCGTGACTGCCACGGAGTGGCCAACTTGGCAGCCAACACCGCGCTGAACCAGTGATGATGCCTTTGTTGAATCTTCCATCGAATGGGTGGATTGGTTGGAGTAAAAGTCCCCAACGGTAGAAGCTATTAAAGCACAATACAAGGCCAGAGATCCCACTATAACACTACAACAGACTAGACTCTATTATATTTCCTGTCTAACTATAAATGCTTACTTAGTTCCTGTCACCTTATGAGAAATACGTTAGCTATTAGGTTACAACACACGCACCTCCTTTGACCTTCTTCTTCGCTAAAGTGCCCTCCTATCTATTGCCTGCGCCGTCTCTCTATCGTGTAAACCCTTCCAGGAGAGCCTGCGTCGCCTACCTAGACATCTGTTGCCCAGCTGTACCTACTCATCGTCGGGCCACCAGGGTGCAGGTGTACACCCACGCACTTCTCTTCTTCTCCTGGGAGCCGTGTCTTGTTGATTGTCCACTGCTGTCTTGTCCGTCTTTTGCCTTTTGTTGGTTTTGAAATTTTCCGTCTACTTGCTTGCCCGCTCGTGCGTCCGCCCGCACACACACACACACACACACACGGACGCCATGTCTTCCCGCCAGCGCGTCAAGACCGACGTCCAAGAACCGCTGTACCAGCTGAGGCAGATTGCCTCTATATACTCCAACGCCTCCATCGCTCACGAAGACGTTCCTGATGTCTACAACAGCCTCCACGCCAACTGGTGGCGACACGTCTGCCCTCGCGCCCCGACAAAACCAACCCTGACGCCTGCTCGTGGCCCTTCTCCCTCCGGTTCCAGCTCTCCAAGGAGGAGCTCGAGACCATCACCAAGCTTGGGCCGCGACGATATCCAGTTCCGCAGCTCGATTGCGACGAGCGAGTCAACGCCGATGGATGAGAGGCTCTTGGACGCCGTCACACCGTCATCATTATCCTCAGCCAGCCCAAACATCCTCACAAGCTTGTGCGTCATCTCCCGCAGCACGATCGCCACCGCCTCGTCGAAGGACACTGCCCGCCCGAGCTCGCCGCGCGCGTCGTTTTCCTCCTTGTCACCGCCGCTGCAGTCCAGGCCTTGCTGCTTCCGCCAGCCCGCTGACGACGACGACCTTAGAGCCTCGCCGTCTTCCTCGCGGTATTTAAGCCCCGCAAAACGCGGTTCTTGGATCCAGCGGGCCTCGGTCCAGTGCGCGCCCTTGAATGCGTTTATGCCCGTGACAACGACCCCCCCTGGCGAGATTCTCGACAAGTTTGGCGAGGGCGAGAGCCAGGGCGCGAGATCGATAGCCTTTTCGATCAGGTGCAGAACCTCCTCTTCGTGCAAGGCCTGGTAACCGATCCGTGCGAGACGCTCCGTGACCCCGTGGCCCGCGCCGCTGTTCTCGGCGACGTAACCAAGGGATTTGACCATGCCGAGGTCGATCGTCGCGGCATGCTTACCCAGAGCCCTCCGATGCTGCGCGAGGGCGTCTTGTAAAGCGCTGTCGGCCGCGTAGTTGGCCTGGCCCGCGCCTCCCATGACGCCGACGAGCGATGACAGCATGACGAAGAAGTCGACGTCGTCCGCTGTCGCCGCCGCCGCCATTTTGTGGGGGTCTCAGCTCCCCTGGACCTTAGGCCGCAGAGTCGCGTTGAAGTCTTGTGCCGTAATTGACGCGAAGAGCGCGTCTTGAAGTACCATGGCGCAGTGCACGATGCCGCAGACCGGCGGCATGTTTTGTTCCTCGAGCCGCCGTTGCATCGCAGCGAGGTGGTTCGCGTCGGCGATGTCGCCTGCGTGGTGCAGTACGGCGCAGCCGCGGCGTCGTAGACCAGAAGGGTTTCCAGATAGGATGAACACATCTCTCTCGCCACCGGGCTCTTTGGCTTTGGCCGTGGACATGATTGTGCTGATCATGTAGAACTCTGGATCGTCGCAGTCGTGGACTTCCAGTTCCAAACCGCTGAAGCCGCTCGCGGTCAGCATTATCTGCCACAGGTCGGGGGTAAGTGATGGGGTCGACTGCCGCTCCTCCTCTTTACTGAGCCACCAGCCCAGAAGCAAGCCAAAACGTGAAGAACAAGTCGAGCTGATCGTTAGTTGTCTCGACGAGAATAAGCTTGCCGCCCGGCTTAAGCAGTTTGCGGACGTGCCCCAGCGTCCACTTCATGTCCGTGGTCGCATACAGGACTTAGCAGGCCATCACGATATCGTAAGAGGCGCACTAAAAGCCTTAGACCTCCAGGTCCTTCTCAATATCCAGAGTGCTATACGTCATGACGTCCCGCTAGCGTTCGAACCGCTCGCGCGCAGGTTCAAAGAAGCCGCCTGAGATATCAGTGAAGTCGTAGCGATCTACAGGCTTGGAATCTCCTAGCGCGCTCAGGATGAGTTCCGTGTAACCCCCTGTCCCCCTGCTAACTTCTAAGACCCGGCTTTGGGGATTCTTATGGGCGAGCAGTTTGATAAGCTGGCTTACCTAGGTGTTAGACTAATTCCACTTAAGCGCCTTAACGTAGTACCTAGAAAGGAGCCGCCCCTCTATCATCAGCTCAAGCGGCTCAACCTCGCCCCTTAGTATTTAAAGTAGCCGCAGCCCTAGCCAAGAGAGGATCTCATTGTTAACCCTGCCCTCTACAGCTCTAGCTCTAACGCTTACTCTCTGCTTATCGTTATCGTATAGCCAGCTAGAGCTATTAGGGCCTAACTAGTTATCTTAAGTAACTATAAGTTACGTCCTCATCTACATATAGAATTTATTCCAGTAGCCTTCTAGTCGTTTAATGTTGTTATCTGCTAGACTTTCTACTGTTTGTGCTATAAAATAGATGGTATATTATCACGTCACAAAACGATACCGTTAGTGACTTAGGTAGTAACTAACGCTTATATACCTCGTGACACACCCCCCAGATTTGACCTAGTACTCGTGCCCCGCACCCACTAACGCTTGATTTCGGGAACCTCCACCCGCGTCAGCGGGTGCTCACGGGCCATACGTGCAAACCATCCATTCGTTCAATATGAGGTTATCTAGAGTATTAAAATCAACATAATTGACAAGGCGCCTTAACAGACTCATATATAACTACTGGGGCCAATTTCTTACTAATATACCATTTTCTTACCTCTTTAGCTGCTTAAAAAAAGACCTTCCCTATTACTTTCTAGTACTTTTCATCTGCTGCCCTCACTACTACCCTGGCCTAGGCAATAGGATCAAGTCGCTACTAGGCTGCCATTCTTCGCCTATCACGTACTAATAATACCCCCCTAGTCTGGATCTACCTATTCTTTTTAGCCCGGCAAGCTCTACGTACTTAATCTACTAATCAGGTGCGGCTGAGGTTATTATAGGTTTAAACAAGCTCTGCTAATTAAGTAAGTACCCCATAGATAAACCTTATTATATCCTTAATAAGTTTATCTTACTAGTTAGATAGGCATTCTTACTAGGCATATAGGTTACCTACCGTTTAAAAAAGACTCTTAGCGACTTCCTTCAGCTTTTAATAGGTACGTAGGGTACTCTTTAAAGATAAGTACTATCCATTACTATCCTCTTGTTAAGGAGTATAAACTCCTAGCTGTTAACTACCCTACTATTAAACCACCTTTTAGAGGACTATATTAGGGTTAAAGGGATATATACTAGTATGGCGGAATGTAGAGGTAATAGTTATGCTCTTAAATACTTACCTCCACACCTCCTAGATAAATCTAAGGAACTTAAGCTTTAAGATACTAGCATAACCCTCACGTATAGTAGTCTCTACTACTTTAGCATAATAATACTTAAGTAGTTAGAAGACTATAACATTAAGAGGTTATAAAAGATACGTTAAATAAGGTAGGAAGCTAAAGGGGATAATATTATTATCCTTACACACCTAGAGAAACTCTATTATGTAATAGGAGCTATATCTATCTATTAGGAGTAATTGGTATACTCCTTACCTATACCTCCTTAAGTGTACCTTAAAGTGCTGTATCTATTAGAGAGAGAGCTTATCGTTCATATATCTACTAGTAGATACCCCTATTATTGTATCTTCTTTAAGCTCTTTAATCTTATACTATCTACTCATATAGCTAATACTACTAAGGATAAGGAATAATAGTATAACCCTACTAGTAGTAGATATAGCCTTAACTACTATAGTAGACTCTCTATTACTTAGGATGCTAAAATATAATTCTCTTTTCTTTCTTATAATAACTAACTAATCCTTTCTAACTCTAATACAAAATCCTATCTTATCTATATTCTATATATTGTCCTCCTAAAAGCTATACGTCTTTAGGGCTTGTTAGAGCTTATTAAAGTAGCCCTAAAAGGATTCTATATTCTTAGCTGCCTTTTGTAATACATTAAGCACCTTATCCTTAATATAGAGGTATCTATAGCGTTTAATAAAGCAAGCAACCTAGTTAATACCTACTATTAGTGCTAGTGTACTAGAGGTATTATTATAAGCCTCGCAAAGGATAAGATTAGCCGCATCACGTACAAGCTCCTTTCGTACTCATAGACTCATACAATCAAGGCAATCAATATAGGAGCAAAGTACACGCTCTTAGTAATTAGAGAGCTTAGTGTTAGTAGTTGGCCGGTTATTAAGAGCATTTTGCCCCTAGAGTCGCCAATATAGGGACATTCGCAGCACGTTGAATGCCCGCGCCGCAGCACTGATATTTAAGGCTGGATTTTCAGAAATAGCCTTAATTACCTCTTAAATTTGTGCCTCTGTATTTTTATTAAATTTGACCATTGTTAATGTTGTTGTTTTGTAGAGGTTATAGTCTGGATAGCATCAAATTGAACGAATAGATGGTTTACACGTATGGCCCGTGAGCACCCGCTAACGCGGGTGGAGGTGGCCGAAACGTAACAAGCGTCAGGGGGTGCGGGGCACGGGTACACGTTACGAGTCAGATCTACACCCTTTTGTTATGGGAGACCTAAACGTAGGTGGTGCAGACTATACGCTCCCTTAGACTCTCTAGGATTTTAGCTAAGGGCCCCTCATAGGAATCAAACCTATAGTATTTATATAAGACTTTAAGCTTATTACTATAAAGGAGCACTAGTACTATTATAGCACTAAGTAGGTAGAAGCTAGGCTTATAACTATTACGTTATAAAATAATACTATTAGTAACTTAGGTAGTAACTAACTGTTAGGTGCTAGGAAATAGCGGCCTAGTACTAATAAAGGGGCGCTAGTAGGGCGCTAGGGGGGGAGTAGTACTAAAAAAACTAAGGACTAGAGGACATACTTAAGAGATTTCTATATAGACGAGAGGGATTTAGGAGGTTAGATTAGAATAATTATTATAACTAACCCCTAACTATACTATTATTAACTCTTTTACTTAGGACTATCTTTAGCCTTTAATATATTCTAATCTCTACTTATCTTTAGGCGTCCTAACTATTAGAGTAATAATAGTACTTAGGTCTTATTCTATTACTTAGTATGCTATAAGTATTATACCTAAATAAATAATACTAAATATAAAGGAGGGCTAGGTAGCTAAGCTTAAGGGGCTATTAAAGGACTAGCTAAGGGCCCTACTTAATAATAAGGTTATAAAAGCTAAGAAGAGGAAGATAATAGAGTAAATTATAGCCCTTAGGAATAGAGTAGCTCTAGAGGTAGTATATAATAGTAAGGCTAAAACTACTACCCCCTAGCTAGAGCCTAAGTAACTATATACTAATAGGCTAATTAAGTAGTTAGCCCCTATTTAATATAAAGAGGGTAATTAGAATAACCTCTAAGACTTCTTATTTAAACTAAAAGGGTAGTTTAATATTACTAAAGAAGAGTTTATAACTAATAATAATAAGGTTTAATTTATTAGTACCTTACTAAAAGGTAACTTAGTATATAATTAAAGGAACTATATTACCCTTTACTATAATAGGAAGATTAAAAATATAACTTAACTAGTAATAGAGGTATAACTAAGGAATAATTTAGCTAATAATAATATAAGGGCTTTTAGTATAGTAGTTAAGCTTAATAAGACTAAGTAAAAACTAAACTAAACTTACTAGTAATTTATTAATAAGTATAAAACTATAGAGGTAGAGTACCTTAACGCCCTACTAAAGAGGTAGTAAGTAGTTTATATACTTAACTAGCTCTTATTAGAGTTAAAGAGCTATATCTTAGTAAGAGGTCTCCTACCTACTTAATAAGAGTTAGATAATATAGCCTAGAGGGTAGAGACTTTAATAAAGATATATATAAAGGAGGTATTAAATAACTGCCTAAAACTATAATAGGAATAGAGGAACTAATAGGACCTTACTCCTACCTTAATACTAATTACTACCCTAATAGTAAAGATAAGGAGTAGCTAGTTAATAATAATACTAATATAGTTAATATATATACTAATACCTAACCTATTAGTAAAGAGAGAAGAAGATAAGTTTAGATATCTACTAGTAAGGCCTAAGGGGCTACTAATATACTATAACTATAGTAAAGAGGGCTATAAGTCTCCTAAATATATAGAGGAAATATACTATAAGTATTAAAAGCTAAAGTACTT
The DNA here is from genome assembly GCA_020631755.1 of Colletotrichum sublineola. Lineage (NCBI taxonomy): Eukaryota > Fungi > Ascomycota > Sordariomycetes > Glomerellales > Glomerellaceae > Colletotrichum > Colletotrichum sublineola. The sequence goes on along the minus strand of JAHSQG010000028.1, from coordinate 795,753 downwards.
AGGGAGATAGTATAACTTAGCTCCTATAGGGGTTAATATTATTAACCTCCCCTAGGGGGGTAAGTATCTCTACTTTAAGGTAGACTTTTATATTAAAGTAAGAGGTAGTTAGTAGAGGGGTAAGACGTTAATAGACCTAAGGGTAAATAAGAATATCTTATATTAGAGGATATTATATAGGAAGAAGCTATAAGAGGTTAGTAAGGGGGGAGAAGGTCTCTAAGGGATATAAAAAGGTAAGGCCCCTAACTATAGTAAGAAAAGACTATTTATAAAAGTTAAGGATAATATAGAGGTAGCTAAGACCTAATACTATTTATTCTAAATTAGTAATATAGGTAGCTATAATACTATTCTAGGGATCCCCTAAGGGGTAAAGGCTTAGCTAAACTTAGAATAGTCTATAATTAGATAGACATACCTACTTAGTAAGGACTATATTTAGCTAGTCTAGGGTAAGAAGGTAATTAAGAAGGCCTATAAAGGATTAAGGGTTATTCTTATATATAACCTAATAGTCTGCTACCTTAGGTATAGAGGAGCTAAGGGCCCTCTAGAGGTACCCTACTAGAAACTAAAGGGGGTTAAATTAGTAATAAAGGGTAACTTTATACTACTAGAGGAGTATAAGAAGTAGGTATATATATTTAATACTAACCTAGTAGTAAAACTAATAGCTAATAGGGGTAGGTTATACCTAATTAAACTTAAGCTAGGGATAAAGCTGCTATTTAGCCCTATCTACCCCCTAGTAGAGAAAGAACTATAGGAGCTATAATAATATATTAAAGATATACTATAAAAGGGTTAGATCTAACTATTAAGAAGCCCTATAGGGGTGCTAATCCTCTTTATACTAAAGAAGGGAGGTAAATTATACCTCTATATTAACTATAGAGGGCTTAATAAGATTAGTATTAAGGACTATATACTATTACTACTAATTAAGGAGATTCTAAACTAACTATCTAAGGTAAAGTAGTTTACTAAGCTAAATCTAAAACATATATACTACTAGGTAAGGATCTAAAAAAGAGATAAGTAGAAGATAGTATTTTAAATATAGTATAGTTACTATAAGTATTAAGTTATACTATTTAGGCTTATTAATACGCCTATAATATTCTAAGCCTATATTAATAATATACTAGCTAGCCTAGTAGATATTATTTATATTATCTACCTTAATAATATCCTAATTTTTATAAAAGATAAGGAGAGCTATATAGAAGCTATAAAGATAGTACTAAGCTAGTTAGACGCTATAGGGCTATATACTAACCTAGAGAAGTATACTTTTTATACCTAGATAATTAGCTTCCTAGGGTTTATTATTTTTAGTAAAGGTATTATAATAGAATAGGAGTATATAGAGGTAGTAACGTAGTAGCTACTACCTACTAGTATTAGAGAGATATAAGTCTTCTTAGGATTTATAGGATTCTACTAGTAATTTATTAAGAATTACTTTAAGGTATATACCCTACTAATAGATAGGCTAACTATAAAAGTAGTAAGGGAGTAGGTAATTACTAAGGATATAAAAGAGGCTTTCTATAAGCTTTAGGCCTTATTTTTATAAGCCTTTATCCTTTAGTACTTTAACCTATTACTACTAATATAGGTTAAAACAGACATATTAAACTTTATAATAGGGGTAGTACTTTACTAACCTTATAATAGGATATAGTACTCTATAGCCTTCTTATTATAGAAGTTAAGGGAGGTAGAGCTCTACTATAGGGTACTAAAGACTAAGCTACTTATAGTTTAAGAAGTAGTATTATATTAGAGGTACTACCTCCTATATACTTAATATAAGATCTTATTCCTAATAGACTACTTAGGATACTAATACCTTACTACTAAGCCTTAGCTAAATAGCTACTAAGCCTAACTACTATAAGACCTCTTACTAGAATAGGGTAGGGTTTTAGTTTTTCCTTTTTAATAGGTTTTCTATCTTCTATAAGCCTAATTAGGTAATAGGCTATTTAATTAAGAAGAGTAATAGGTAATAGAGGGGAGGAAGGATATTATAAATTTCTATATATAAATACGTAGAAAATATAGACGTAGAGAAAAATATATAGAATCTTACGTAATAATAGTATTTATTATACTTTTAATAATATTCTTACCCTAATTAGACCTTTATAGTCTAATTAAGGTATATCTTATTATAAGAATCCTATTAGTAATAGTTATAGACTTTTAAGTATATATAACTAAATACCCTTAGTAATAATAGTATATATTTCTTAATTTATCCCTAAAGACCTTAAATCTATAAAGTATAGATACTTCTTACCCTAATTAGGCCTAAAAGTATCTATTCTAGAGGATAAGACTCTTTACTAGTAGTAGTAAGTTACCTTAGGTTTGTTAGCACCTAAGGTATACTAGTAATAATAGTAGTAATATAGCTATATAGTTTAGGTGTTTATATACTATTTATCCTATATACTAAATATCCCTTTCCTACTTAGTTTTAATAGTACCTTATAGTAGAATTAAACTACTAATCTTCTTATTACTAATATTATTATAGGCTAAAAGGGGTATATAACCTATAACCCTAGATAGGTTATAGTTAGTTACATACCTATAGGTATAAGTAGCTATTAACTTAGGGAGTATTATAAGTTAACTATAGAATACTACTTATACCTAATTATACCTACCTTTTATCTATACTATTATTACCTTATACTTACTTATTTATTATCTTTTACTACTTTACTATTCTATTTTACTCTCTTACTATATATCTCTATAATACTACTATTTATTTTATCTAGTAGTACTAATAGCCTATTTACCCTATTAGATCTATAATAGCTACTAAGAGGGCTATATTAAGTAGTAGTATAACTATTTTAATTTAGATAACCTTAAATTTCTTTTCTTTATAGCTAAACTATAAAGGAATATACCTACCCTAAGGAGATCCTTAAGGAGTAGGTATATAACTTCTATAGCTAGGCTATATTAAGGACCTCTAATAATTATTAATATAGCTATAGAAATACCTAACCTACCTACTAGCTACTAATATTATAAAATACCTCTATAACGATATTAACTACCTCTACTATATTAAATTCCTTATAGATAAACCTTACTATAGCCTAGTTAACTAGTAGAAAGGGTTTAAACTTAAGTTAGGTATAGAAAATAATACCTACTAAATAAAGTTATATATTTAGCTAGTAAAAAGGATTATTTAATCTATAAGGGAAAACCTAAAACTAGTAAGTAAACTAAGTTTAGCCTTAATACTAAAACCTCTATCTTAAATAAACTCTTAGACGTTATAGGCCTTAAACTACTTAGTTATACTAGAGAGGACTATAGTAATATAGGAGCCTAACTTACTATAAAAACCCTAAGACCCTTAACTACTAGACTAAAGTAATATATTAGGTTAACTATTAGAAAGGGATATATTAATAATTTCCCTTAAATCCTAGGGTAATCTACTAATAAAAGGTATAAGAAACCTAGAAACTACTAAAGGGAAGGAGGCCTAAAGCTAAAACCTACTAGTAAAGATAAGTAACCTATAGTAGTAATTATACTATATTAGAGGGGAGCCTTACTCTACCTAATAAGCTTTAAATAGCTTTATTCCTTAGACCTAATTCCCCTACTCCTAATAACCTACCTAAGGGTAATAATATAAGCCCTTATACTAGATACCTGGATAATTCCCTAGCACCTAAGGGTATAAGCCTAGCCTATACTTAATAGGTCCTCTAGGCTTCTAACTAACTTAGGTAAGCTAACCTACCTAAGGGTAGTAATATAAGCCCTTATACTAAATACCTAGATAATTCCTTAGTACCTAAGGGTATAGGCCTAACCTATACCTAATAGGTCTTCTAGGCTTTTAACTAACCTAGGTAAGCTAATTTACCTAAGGGTAGTTACTACCTCAGTTAGGTTAGATAGTATATATACTACTAAACTAAACTACTTAAGCCCCTACCTAGATAACCCTATTTAATAGGATAGTATAGTATATACTACCCTAAGGGCTTAAACCTATTATACTATAAACAGGCCTTATGCCTCTACTAAATCTAATAGTATAGATAGGACCTCCCCCTTAAGGATAACTACCTATAGGCCTACTAGTATAGTAAGGTCTACTACTTAATAGACTACTATAACTAGGTATACTAATAGGGTAGGATACCCTTATAATAGACCTAATAATTAACACCCTATAGATATCCTAAGTAGATATACTAGTAAATAACCTACTAAGGGTACTTATAAAGCAGCTATTAAATATAGCCCTAGTAATAATAAATACTCTATTAATAGTAGCCTAAAATATATTAGCTAAACCCTATATAGGTATGTTTTAGCTTAATATAGATATAAAGAAGTACTTCTTTAAGCCTATTTTTTATAACTACTAAGCTATATACTATAGGGATATTTAACTATAGATCTAAGTAGTAGAGAGCCTATAGCTAGACTAAGGGGCTATTAATAAGGTTAGCTAGAATATTACTTAATACCTAAGGGGATTTATATAGAACTAATAGGAATTTTAGCTATTAGATAGTAAAAGAATATAGCTATAAGTATAGGGGTAGATAATAATTATAAACTAAATAAGACTTTAGTTTAACCCTACTATAGGAGATATATAAAAGTAGTTCTAAAAAAACTTCTTCTCTATAGAGAAGGTCTCTAAGGATAATAATATTTACGCTTTTACCTAAGAGTACTTTAAGTATACTTATACCTAGGGAGATTACTTTAATAAATAGTTACTTACCTACCTATACTACTACCTTATATTATAGCTATAATAGTTCCTTTATAAACCTATAGATATAAACTCTTTAGATTCCTATATTACCCTTATAAAGAAATATAAAAAGGCTATAAGGGACGTAATAGAAACATCTAAATATAACCTAATATATATTAATAATATATACTTTCAAGGGTAGGTAAATACTACTATAGGAGATAACTTAGTATATAGGTAATATAACTCCTATATATACTAATACGTAGTATTTCCCTACCTAAATACCTTACTAAACTAAAGTAATATACCTTAGGGAATAGGTAATATAGCTAATAATACTTACTATATTAGTAGTAATATAACTCCTAATATATAATATATTATAAGAAATATACCCTTTATAGTAGGAAATACTCCCTACGCTTAGGGAAATATATCTTATATAGGAGTAAATATCCCCTATACTCTATTAAATATAGCTAATATAATAATAGATATCCTATATATTATAATAAATACTACTTAGATAGAGGTAAACTCCTTATATACCTAAGGAGATATACCTTATAATAACCTAAATAAAGTAGCATACTAGTAGAATAATAGCTAATTCCCTAACTAAGGGAGGTTTAACTAAAACCTAAGGGAAAACACCTAAGGGGGATAAAAAAGCTATAATAAGGACTAGCCCTACTAGAATAACTAGTAGAAGGAGATAAGGGGTAATCCTACCTAGTAAGTAAGAGACTACTAACCCTAGTAAGAAGGTTAATAGAATAGTAGGTAAAAATAGTAAGCCTGCTATATCTAAAGGAATTATAACTCTAAGGATAATATTTAATTTATATAGGAAACTAACCTAAACGTAAATACTATTATTAACTAACTTATTAATAAAGGCTTTATCCTTAATAAAGTTAATAAGATACCTACTACCCTAGTAGACTTTACTAACTTTACTACCTAACTATAAGCTAGTAATAGTAACCCTCTTATACTAGAGATAAGGGCTACCCTATAGGATAGAGAGGAAACCTTACCTTAATAGGATAAAGTAGAGGAGTACCTTACCTAAGTAGAGGAGTCTATAGGAGATAAGGAATTACCTTAAGCTAAACCCCTATATAATAAGTTAACCTAAGTACTAATAAATATAGAAATAGTAAATTTTACCTTCTAGTAAAGAGAGGTTATTAAAGTAGTTATTAAGCCTAATAGAAAAAGGGAATACTATAAGAGGACTTACCTCTAAGTTAAGGTAAGGGCTAATAAGGAATTAGAGGACTATACTATTTATATAGATATAGGTATATTAGTTATCCTAATAGACTAAAGCTAGGTAATAAGTTTTATAAAGAACCTATATTTTAATATAATAGAGCTATAGATAATAAGGGTAGTTAGATTATTATTTACCCTATAAGAAAAAGTTACTTTTAACCTATATATAGTAGGAATAGTAAAGGGAATAAAGATTTAGGTATATACTATAGTTATAGTAGGAGTAGTTAAAAATCTCCTAACTAAGCTATTACTTAGTATACCCTTCTATAATAACTATAGTATAATAGTAGACTTTAATAGGAAAACTATAACCCTTTACTCTATATATAATATAGTAATTCCTATATTAATTAAATACTATTTCCTAGTAATAAGAAAGTTAATAGTAAAGTATAATACTATTATATACCCTAGGTAAATATACTACCTACTAGTTAACTACTTTAACCTCCCTAAATAATTTAAGGAGGATAGGATAAATAAGACCTACTAAGTTTACTCTACCTATATATATATCCTTAATATAGTAGTAGACTATAGGACCCTAAAGATAGTACTAGTATATAATAAAATAATAAAGCCTATTATTATTAAGAAGGGTACTAAGGTTAGTTAAATTACCCTAACGTATAAGGAAGAAACTATATAGTAGATTAGCTAAAAGATATTTACGTAAATTACTAATAATATAACTATAAACTTTACTAACCTAACTAAGGACTTTATAATAATATTAGAAATAATAAAAGAGGGAATAAAGATAATAGATATGGACCTACTAATCCCTAAGGAGGTACTAAACTATAGTATTAGTAAGCTAGATATTTACCTTATAATAACTAACCTTTATAGTATAGAGATCTATATAGATAACCTAAAATTTACTAAAAAACTCTATAACCTCCTTAACTAATACTATATTTACTATAACTAACGTATATGCATAGTGAGTGGCCTATTAGAGTGAGTGGCCTAGTTCCTTATCGCACCTTAAAGACTACTTTTTTACCTATTTTTTAAAAATCAAACTTAAGTCTAAAAAAGATTTAGTTTTTAATATTAGGCTTTAATAAGAGTTAGATTATAAGAAATAATAGTATAGAAATTATAACCTAACTAGTTACTAGGGTATAGACCCTAACCCTTATCTAAGGAGCTAGATAAGGAATATAAGGGTTAGTGTAGGATAATAATTTCTATACTATTATTTCTTATAGTTTAACTCTTATTAAAACCTAATATAGAAAACTAGACTTTTTTTAGGCTTAAATTCGATTTTTAAAAAATAGGTAAAAAAGTGGTCTTTAAGGTGCGATAAGGAACTAGGCCACTCACTCTGATAGGCCACTCACTATGCATATACGTTATAGGATAATACCTATCCTAGATAAGAAGAAGATAAGGATTAAGCTTATTAATAGCTAGTAAGACTAGAAGTCCTATATTAAGTAGTTTCCTCTTAGACTTAAGGATATAGAGTTCCTTAATAAAGAAATAGAGAAACAGTATAAGAAAGGGAAGGCTAGTTAGTAAATTAGCCTAGTAGCCCTTACGTACCTAATCTTTATTATCTAGAAGTATAAGGAGGATAAAATAAAGGGGAAAAGACGTATAGTAGTTAATATACGCCTCCTTAATAAGTAGGTATCTCCTAACGTCTACCCCCTCCCTAACTAAAAAGAAATTATATAGTTACTTTAAGGGAAAAGGTATATAATAATATTTAACGCCTTTAGGTTCTTTTACTAGCTTAGTATATATCCTTAGTATAGAAACTAAATAGTAATAATAAGTCCTTATAGACTTAAGTACTCTAATATTATAATAATAGGGTATAAAAACTTACTTATATACGCCTAGTAATTTATAGATTAATTATTCTTTTTATACTATTACTTTATTTATATATATATTAATAATATTATAGTCTTTAGTAATACTAATAAAGACTACCTTAAGTAACTTAAGATTATACTAAAGCTATTAGATAAATATTATATTTATATTAGAGTACTAAAGTTATTTACTAGCTTCCTATTAGTAAAACTCCTTAGTTATATTATAAATAGTAATAGTATTTAGAAAATAGAGAACTATATCTAAGCCTTTTAGTAACTTACCTTTCTATATAGTCTATATAACCTAGAGATATATCTTAGGATAGGTAGTTAGCTATATACTAGATTACCTTAGTTTAATATAATAGCTACCCCTCTTAATAATAAGAAGATAAGGCTTGTAGTAAGGCTATAAAAAGATAATATACTTAAGCTAGGAACCTTATACTAAGCCTAAGTAAAGATTATTACTAAGGAGACTTTTAACCTTATACCTAAGGAACTTAACACCTAAAAGATACTATAAAAGAAACTTTACGCCTAGGCTATATAATTTTACTATAACCCTAAAAAGTCCCTCTTCTTTAAGATAGATATATATATTAATAGTTTTAGGCTTATAGTTTTTTAATTAGATTATAATTAGGATAGTAAGAAGCTACTTAAAATTAATATACTAAAGGAGTATATTTAGCTAATCCTATTCTTATTACGTATTATAATAGTAAAGAGGTATAGGGTAAGGAAGGACTTATATAGTATAGTAATCTAAAGGAAGAAATACTATAACCTATATAAGTAATATAAGATACTTCCTCTAATTAGCTTAAGTTACTTAGTTAATTAATTAAAGAAACTCCTCTAATTAACTTAAGAGTTCTCCTAATTAGAGGGGTAGAAACTCCTAGGTTTCTTATGTTATTATAGTTTAACTAGAATTATTAAAAGGTCTCCTATATAAGCTAAGAGAAGGTAAGTATAAGTAAAGAAAGTAAAAAATTACTTATCTATCTATTAATCTATCTAATTATCCTTTTATCTTTACTAATTAGACGTTATCTAGCTAAGTCCTTAGCTAATTAGTATAAAATAGCTTCTAATTACCTCCCTACGCTACTATATTTATCCCTTAGTTTCTATCTTTAGTCCCTTAATATATAGAAACTATAATCCTATAGTAATTAGCTTTAATTCTTCTATCCTCTCTTACTCTTCTTTTTTAAAGACTAGTCTTTTCCCTAATTAATACTATCCTATTTAATCCTAGTATTATACCTTACCTAACCTTTCTAATTATCTTTAGTACTTAAGGGTAACTAAGTACTATATAGATTAGCTAGATATACTACTTTTATAACTAAATTATTAAACTAGTTAACTTACTCCTATTAGGTATACTTCTTAATATTAAGTTTCTTTTTCATTTAGGTTTAGTATTTTAGTAGGGCTATATATTTCTTTACTAGATAGTCTTAATTAGATTTAGCTCTCTCTCTTTACTTAATCTCTTTAATACTTATAGTCTTCTTATACTTATTCTACTACTCCTTATTACTAAGCTTTAACTAATCTATCTTAGGCTTTACTAGATTAACTATAGTACTTTAGTACTACTTAACTAACTTAATATAATCTTTAGGCTAGCTTAGCTTAATTAGGGTGTTAGATATATTAGGTATATTAGGTAAGCTTATATTTAAGAGTAAGTAGGTTAATCCCTTTATCTTTAGGGTCTTAGGTAGTTAGGAACTATAATATAAAATAATTATCTAATTAGGGTTAGGCCTATTATTAATTAAGTTTATAATTATTATTAGCTAACATAAAGTTAGGGATTAGTTATACTAATAGATATAATAGTTAATAGGCTAGTAGTTATATTAGCGTCTATTAAAAATAGTAATACTACTTAGAAGACCTCTAACTAGACTAGAACTTCTATCTTAGTATAGTATAAAGAATTAGATAAAAGATAAAATACCTAGAAGGGTAATTAGTATATCTAACTATAGAGGTAAGTTAATTAGCGTCTTAAGCTTTATAACTTTAGTAATTAATTAGGGGCTACTTTTACGTAAAGTAGGTGTTTTAGGATTAATTATTATTATATTAAAGCTAGTTAGGGATATATATAGTTTATTTAGTAGTCTATCTCTTAATTCTTTATATAATAGTAAGGGGGCGTTATATATAGCATTATATTAGAAATATCCCTTAAATTAGAACTTATAACTAATTACTCTAATTTAGTATTATTAAATCTTCTTAGTAGGTAATCCTAAGTACTCTAGCTTAAACTAAATTAGGTTCTATAATAGGTATATTTAGCTATATTAGGCTACTATTTAAAACTACTTAAGGATAAACAGACTATAATCCTATCCTTTTTCCTACTAAGTAATATTAACTATATAGGCGCTACTATTAATTAGCCTTTAAACCTATAGACTAGCTTTTATATCCTTATAAAATATCTTTAGTATATTAATATTATTTATAAATAAAGCTTCTAATTAGCCTCCCTACTAGAGAGGATTATACTAGTATACTATACTATTACGCTAATTAACTATTATACTAGTAAAGTAGCCTAAGCTATTAGTATAGAGTAGAAAGAGAACTAAGTAAGCCTAGTTTTAGATTTAGTTATAAATCTCTAGTAGTTATAATAGTAAAGGTAGAATTATATTAGGGGTATATATACTCTACTACCTAATTAGGATAATAGTAATATTACGTATAAGGGATAAATCTCTAACTATAACTTATAGGGCTATACTAATTTTATCTCTTTTAATCTAATCCTTTTATAGTAGTTAGCCCTATAAGTTATAGTAATCTATTAGAATACCTTATGCCTTTTAGTAACTCTAGCCCTCCTAAGTCTTATTACCTTAATTATTAATATTAAACGCTTTAGGGTGTTAACTAAGGAAGTTATCTATAAGTTCCTAGTAAAGCTAGTTAGGGAAGTAAATTATAGCTAGGGTTAGAATTATTTATAGAAAGCTAGCTTAATTAGGAAATAAATCTAGGTATATTAGGGTATATTAACTAATCTTTTATATATATAAGGATTAAGGAATTATAAGTCTCTTATAGTATAGACTTAATATAGAGGAGTCCCTTCCTAACTAAGAGTCTAGTATAGTCCTTAGTTACCTAATTAGTCTTCTAAATTACCTATATATTCTTACTTAGAGAAGTTATACTAAATCCTAGTAATTAGGTAGCTCTAATTAATATATAATAAAAAGAGAGGAGTAGATATCTTAAAGTAATTTAGGAAGGAGATAGTCTATAAGGGTAGTAAGATTTTTTAGGTAATTAAGATACTAAGGTGTTAGAAAAGAAGAAGGGAATTATAATATAGTAGCTTAATAAAGTATAAAAGGAAGAGAAGATAGTTATTAGCTAGTAATTTTAAAGTTATTAATTATAAGTTATAAAAGAGAAGAAGTTTCTATTTAGTAAGGAGGAATAATAGGTTTTTATTATAGCTTTTAGGTAAATAATTAGTTAATAGAGGTAGGTATAGTAAGGTTATAAAGAAAGAGTAATTTACTACTACCCTTTTTCTTAGTAGTAAATAACTTTTTTTCCTTTATTAATTAGGGTTATAATTTACCCTTTTCTTATAATACCTTCCCTTTACTTTAGTCCTCTTTTTTAATTAACCTTTCTTTTAGTAAGACTAAAAGCCTATTTTCTTTTTACTAACTTTCTACTATATCTTCTTCTTTTTTAACCCTTTCTAACCCTTTTATCCCTCTTAGTCTCTTATAACTTTAGCCTTTACTACCTTTACTAATTATATCTAATATTTAGAAGACTAATTAGTATTAACTAAATTACTACGTCTAGTAAGAAATCTACCCTTAGTAGTATACTAAGGCTACTCTAACTAAGGATAAAGCTATAAGAATCTAGGGATATAAATTCTATAAAATAGAGGAGTACTATCTTACTATAAGTTAGCTTACTATTACTACTTCCTTCTATTTAATCTAGCTAACCCTCTCTTCTTTCTTTTAGATTATAAAGACTACTTACTAAAATACTCTTTTAGGTCCTATAGGTAACCTTTATATTAAGCTAGCTATTATAAATCCTTAGGAGGGTAAATAGATTTATTTTAAGGTAAGTTATTAATTTTAGCTATATATTAATAACTAATTTATTATTTAGAACGTACTATATAACCCTTTAATTACTTATAGTAATTACCTTTAGAAATACTACGTTTTTATCTATTATAACTTTACTAGCTCTTTTAGTATCCTAACTTTCTATCTAACTAGTAATACTCCCTCTATTAATTTACTCCTTATTTAGGCGTATAGTATCTAGAATACTTAGCCTTATAGCTACTATACTAAGAACTTTTAAAAGTTTGTTAGGTCCTAATTAGATAATAATACTTATAGAATAGTACCTTACTTTAAGTATGTTTCCCTTTCTAAATTCTTTAATAACTATTATACTAACTACCTCTATTAAGAGTTATTAATATATTATAACTATAAGACTAACTCTAATTATTAGGCTAATAGCTATACTAAAGGTTTAATAACTTATAAAGTAAAGTATAAGCGTAATTAGAGTAGTAGTAGTATCCCTTTTTTTATCCCTTAAGATATCCTAATTATTAAAAAGAAGATCTTAATACTTTCTAACTTTTAGGATTTAGCTACTACTAAGTTTAAGACCCTTAAGAATACCTAGTCTAATTATTTAAGTTTCTATAGTATTTTAAAGGATTACCCTTAGATTAATTATAAGGTATATTAGTATTTATAGATCAAGAATAATATAAAGGATACTAAGTATATAGCTAAGGAGTTAGAACTTTAGTATAAGGTAAGTAGTTACTAAAATCTCTACTAATTAAGTAGGAGTTTACTATTTTTAGCTTAGATAGGTTTAGTATTTTATATACTAGTCTTTTATATTTTTAGTCTTAATAGCTTAATTATATTAAGATAAGTACTTCTTCTTTATATCTTATTATCCCTTATATCTTTATACTTAATTAAGTTAAAGAAATAACCCTATTATAAAGATATACTTACTAGTTCTATATTCTATTATAATCTTCTTAGCCCTTAGTCTATTATATTATCTTTATCCCTATTATTAGAGTCCTTTAAGTTATTAGAATTACTACCCTTAATTAATAGTACTATCTAATTAGGAGATAGTTCCTTATCTATAAGTAGATCTACTAAATCTACTATAATATCCCCTTAACTATCTACCTCCTCTAGAGAGAGATAGAAGCTATCTAGAGACTTTAGGAATTTCTTTAGTTAATTCCCTAAGTATATTATACTAGTAATTAGTTCCCCTACTAAAGTTAATAGCTAATATAAGGAGCTCCTAGGTAATATAGAGTAAATCCTAAAGGGTCCTTACTAGTAGTAATCTAATTTCCTTATTATTAATATATTAATCTACTACTAAATATTAAAGATAAAGACTAAATCCCCTTCCTAAAGTTTCTCCTTTTTTATCCTTCTAATATGTTTTATATTAAACTAATTATAGCTAAGGGTGTAGTATCTTATAATAATCTAAAAAGCCTTATCTTAATTATTATCTGACTATCTAAAGGCCTATAACTAAAGCTATATCTCCTCTTTTAGGGTCTTAATAGAATCCTAATCTAAAACTCTCTAAGTTACTATCTATCCTTCTATTAGTATAACTACGTTATATCTATAATTAAGATAGAAGGGTATATAGCTACTAGAGGCTCTAAATATTATTTAATTAGTAAAAAGGGCTATAGCTAATATTAGTTAAATATCCTTTCTCCCCTAGTCTAACTAAATCCTTAGTATATAGGTAATTAGTTAATATCCCTTCTCTAAAAGTCTATTTATATAAGAATTATATACTAAAATAACCTTTTAGTATATTTTATAACGTTAATTTAACTTAATAACTACCCTAGTGTTTTCCTTTCCCCTATTAATAATTAGGGTTCTATAAATACTATATTAGTAGATTATATCCTCCTAGATAAACTTTATAATATTTAACAATATAGTATTCTTTAAGATATAGGCCTCTAGATATCCTATAAACTTATAGTATACTTTAATAACCTTTTATTTCCCTATATACTAGACGTCTAAGGTAACTCTTAAAAAGGGGTAACTATATAGAATTAAAGAAATATAGTAGTTATTAGGGCGTACTAATTAGGCTTTTTAGTATGCTTTATAACTTATAATTAGTTCTCTTACTTATATATATATCTTAGACTAATAGTACTACTTAGTAAGCTATAAATATATAACTTCCTATCCTTAGTACTCTAATTTATTATATAATTTATTAATTAAGTTAAGCTACTATTTTAGATTATTAATTATATAAAGAGGTTCTAAGTATATTTTTATCCTTAGTCTAAATAGGAGTTAATCTTATATAATAAATTAAGTAGCCTTCTACTTAAACTTATAAAATCTATATAGTAGAATGCCTAGTAGTCTCTTTAGTATAAGGAGGAAATAGGTAATCTACTTTAAGTTAGTTAACTAGGGGTAGTTACTAAGTAAATCTATTAGAATTTTAATTTCTTTAGGCTAATTAGGTGTGTTATCCCTATATATATAAGCTAATAGAAAGAAGTTCTTAGCTATCCTTATTTATAGAACCCTTATATTAATAAAATCCTTTATATCCTCTTCCTAATTAGCCTCTTATAAGTCTAATAGGCCTAAAGGCTTCTAAGAGAGTCTATTAGCTACTATATTCTTTTTACTATTAATATACTTAACCTTAAAGTTAAAGAGTCTAATTTATAAAAGCTATTATATTATTATAGCTAATAGTAAGTTATTTACTACTCTATTAATTTAAGTAACTAAAACCCTTATATCTATCTTAAGTAGAAAGTTAATTCTAAATATATAGTTATATAGTTACTTAAGGCTTATTAGGACGCCTTATATCTCTAGCTTCCCTAAATTATACTTTAATTCTACCTCTTACTAGATTCTACTTTTATATTTTATAATAGTTTTCTTACTATCTATAAGTTAACTAAGAGTATAACCCTACCTATCCCTACTTAAATTAGTAGTTAGAATAATATAGCTAGCGTTTAGAGTATAGTTAATTAGAACTAAGACTAATATAATAGTAAGAGTAACCTTAAGAGTCTTTATAGCCTTAATTTATAGCTCTTCCTATTAAAAAGGTTAATTCTTTAGGAGTAACTAATAGAGAGGTACTATAATTAGTAAAAAGTACTCTACCTAGTAGTAATAGAATATTATAATCCTTAGAAAGGATCTAACCTCTAATATACTATTATACTTTTCCTATTTTAGAATCTTAATAATCTTAGCTTAATTAGGTTTACATCTAATAGTATTATAAAGGTATCCTATAATTACTACTAACTCTTAGTACTATTAAGACTTAACTACTAATATTATATATCTAGCTAGCTTTATATTTACTAAGACCTAATTAATATTATAGAGGTGTTTATAAATAAATTAATAAATCCCTAGATATAATAAAAGCACTTTATTATTATATCTTAATTAAGGGCCCTTAACTATAATATTATTAATAAACGTACTATAATACTAAGGAATTAAATTATAAAGAATCCTTATTATAATTCTATAGAACTATACTACTAAATTTATTACTCCTATTAGTAGAGTATAATATCTAAATAGACTAAGTAGAGTAGAGAATATAGTTAGATTATAACTCTTTTTATCTAATAAGATCTAATTATAACCTAAAAAGAAGTTAAGTAATAATATAAGCTAGTATATTATATATTCTTCTAAAAATTTATTTACTACTAGAGGCTACTAAGTATTATAAAGAGTTACTATATTAACCTTAGTTACTAAATTAATTAGACGTAAGTTACTATTCTTTTTTATAATAAGGAACTATAGATTTTAGTATATAATATAGCTTTCTTTAATAATACTATATACTACCTACTTATAGATAACCTTAAAAGCTTTTAGTAAAAGAGCCTTTAGGATTAGGATACCCTTTACCTACTATGCCTTATAAGGGATAGTCTAAATTACTTAAGGTAGTATAACTATAGGGTTAACATACCTATACTCTAGAAACTCTTATACTAAAGCCTTCTCTTAATTAAGTAGAATTTATATAAAAAGGTTATACTCTACTAGTTATAAATATTAGTACCCTTCTAGTAGCTTTATTAGATAATCTTTAGTTAACCTTAATTATAGCTTAATATTAGAGAACTTTAGTATAATTAGATTACTATATAGTCCTAATTAGTCTTCTAGCTTATACTTAACTTTCTTAATCTTCTTAAGCTTTTAGTAGGGGTTACTATTAGGGATTAATCTATTAGATAGTATATTATTAACTAGCTAGACCTTTTAATCCTTTTACTTATATAATATATTAACTTTTATAGTGTATTTTATTAGAGTGCTCCTTATCTTTTAGAACTATTAAGTAGCTTTATTTTAGTACTTTTAGATTTATTACCTAATTAATTATTCTTCCTAGTAAGATACTAACTTTATTATTAGATTATAAGTAGCGTCTAGTTTATTATATTTATATTTATACTTCTAGGTAGTTTCTATAATTACTATAGTAATTTTCTAAATCTATACTAAATATAGCTTAATTAATAATTACCTTACTATTATTATAATATCCTTAGCTTACTTATTATTAATTACTATAGCTAATATATCCCCTTCTTTAAGATTAAGGTCTAAGTATAGGGTCTTAGTCCTAGTAATATTCCTAGTTATACTACTAGACTGTCTTTTCTTATATTAAAAACTTCTATAATATATTAATTAAGATAGGGAAGAATATCTATAACTTTAGAGGGCTTATTTATCCTAATTACTCTAACTAGTACTCTTAATAGGGTGTTCTTTATATAGATATAAGCTATAGTTAAATAATTACTATACGTAAAAAAGAGCTTATAGTCCTAGGTAAAAGGTAATCTTAGTAAGAGAGGGTTAGAAATCTCCCTTTTATTTTTAATAAAGAAGTATAAGGTTACCTTATACCTATTAACCTATACTTCTATAAAATAAAATCTATTAAATATTACTAAGCTACTTAGATTAGACTTAAAAGTCCTTATCTAGAGGCTTATATAGATATATAGAATCCCTACTATTTTAATATATTATTTTAAGAGGATATTAACCTAGGCTTTAGTATCTAAAATTACTATAATAGGGTCACCTAAAGAAGGTTAATTAACTAAGGTTATATTAACCTCTAGCTAGAGATAAGCGTTTAAAATAATAGATATTAGAAGAGCTAGTATAGGCTATACTCCTCTAACCTATACTACCTTAACTAATCTTACCTATCCTAACATAATTATAGTATTATACTTATTAAGAAGTCCTTAAATATCCTACCTCTATTTATTAGTCTTAGCTAGGTTAATTAAGGACTTTAGCGCCTTAATTAAGACCCTATCTATGTTAATATATCCTTAATTATATAAGGCTGTGCCTATTACTATATTAAATTCTAGCTAGATCTTCCTTAGGAGACTAATAGGGAGAGATACTAAGGCGTCTAGCTTTTTCTTAGTAAGTCTACACGCCTCTTACTTTAGATCTAGCTCTTATAGTTATTTAGCGTTAAGGGTCTTTACTAGGTTAGTCTATCTATTATTAATCTATATAGAAGTATTACTACTAAATACTAGATTAAGGTCTAAGGCTTACTACTCCTTATAATTATTAAGCTTTATTACCCTTCCTAAGTTATTTATAAATTAGACTAACTTTTTCTTAACTATAAGGATAGGTTTTAGCTTCTTTACCCTATAGGTAACCTTAGTCTTATCTAATTAATATAGGTTAGGCGCTTATTAGTAGTTTTTTTAGGCTTTACTATAGCTAATAGTATAAATATTTATATAGTCCTCTACCTAATTTAGGTAAAGTATATAAACATACTTAACTACTATAGACTAGTTAGGCGTAAGGAGTATAGGGGAGTCTTACTAGGGCAGCCTAATTTAGTAATTAAAGATCTACTTTATAAGAAACTTAGAATCTTTATTAATTAATATATTTATAACATAAGAAAGAAGAAAGATTTAGTTTATAATACTTTATTTCTATCTCTCTTCTACTATTATAAATAGTATATTATTTATTAGACTTTAACTATTACGCTTACTATAGTACTAAGCCTTATAAATTAGGATAACTAGTATTATATCCTTATCTAAGGTATATTAATTATATTCTTAAATAAACCTATATTATTATAACTAATAATACTAATACTAATTATATAGTCTAAGAGTATTTACCTAATTAGGTTATACTATATTAACTCTAAATACCTAAGTACTACCTTAAGGCTATATACTATTCTAATAGATCTTTAGCTTACTTATACTATTAGCTAACTCTTAATTAGTCTTATTAGGTAAAGCCTAAGTAATCTAGACATCTATTAGTACCTAATAAGTCTAATATCTTAGTAGATACTAGCTTACTAGATTTATTTATAGCTATTAGGTTATTAGATAGGACTAAGAGGTCTTTACGCCTTAATTAGTAGTAAATAAAAGGCTATTTTCCTTCTAATAGGTAATTATATCTAAAAGTCTAGCCTTAAATATTAGGTAAGTTATTAATTAAATAAACTTTTCTAAGCTAAGTCCTAATTCCTTTATAGCGTCTTTAATAATATTAATATAGAATCTCTTATAAATTACCTTAATTAGGCTCTTATATATTATTATATATAAGTCTTACTACTTAGCCTTATAATTACGTTATTAATCTTAGTAAAAAGAGCTTATATTATATTTAAATTAAAGCTAGAAATTAGTAGCCTAGTAGTTACTTTCTTAATTTACTCTTCCTTATCTAAGAAGTAATTAGTATCTTATTAACTATAACGTAGTTTATAAGCGACTAGGTTATATAAGTAACTAGGTTACTTTTTCCTACTTACATAATAGAGTATAAGAGAAATTAACTATAACGCCTTAAATTAATTTAAACTATTTAGAATCCTCTTCTTTAGAGGTAGATTTAACTTTCTAACATATATGAGCATTATAGCTAGTCTCTCTATAGATACCATATTATTATATATATGTTTCTATCCTCCTTATATAACTACTACTCTAACCTATTTCTACCTATAACTACTCTGTTATATCTATTTAAGACTTTAAATCTTTTACCTAACTAATTATAAGTATTTTACCTTTCTAAAGCTGTTTTTTTTTATATAGTAATAGTAGCTTATATACTTATTTACCTCCTAATACTTAGTTATTTATACTTATAGTAAAACCTAGTTATATACTACTACTATAATTCCTTTCTTTAGCTACTATATATACGTAATAATTAATATTAGGGACCTATTTTAATATTATATAATATAATTTATAATAAAATTAGACTATAAAGTAAATTTAATTAGGTTATTTAGTATCTTTAGGACCTAAGCTAGTAGTAAGCTAGTAGAAGAACCTAGAGGTAATAGCGTCTAAAGCTTTATATCTAGCTATAAAATTATATATTCTAGGTTATATAGGATAAGGCTAGTTACTCTAAAGCCTACTTAAATATTTAATATTATTATTACCTTATTATACGCCTTATAAAAGGCTAGGAGGAAGTCTTCTTTTATAATATATAAAATATATACCTATATAAGAACCTTAATTTCTTAGCTATACGCCTATTTTAAGGGACTAAAACACCTAATATTAAGAGGCTAAAGCTTATATAATAAATAAGGTAGTATATAGAGCGTAATAATATTCTACTCCTTATAGTATAGCTTAAAATTAATAGAATAGTAGCTTTTATAGCTATTAAGGATAAGGAGGTAGTAAGTACCCTTTATATAACTCTTTATATAGAAATAAAGTACTTTACCTATTCTAGGCCTTTCTTATTTATTATCTAACTATTTTTAGTAAGTATAATTACCTAGTTAGGTAGGAGGGGGCTATTATACGTCTAGGAGTTAAGATAGACCTTACCTATAAAGATAATATATAGTAGGATAGAATAGCTATATAACCTAATACCCTAGATTACTATAACCTATTCTTAGTTCCTTTATTATACTCCTCTTAGCTTACTATACTATTTAGAGGCTATAATAACTATTTTAGAGGATATCTTACCTATTATAAACCTAGTCTTATTAAAGTTATAAATATTAGTATTATCTATCCTATACTTTAAAATTATATTTTATATAAGGGAAAACTATATATAATATACGTCTAGATCTTTATAAAGGACTCTCTAATAGTTAATTCTTTAATTAAAACGCGTCTAGAGCTTAGGTTATTATTATATAAAGTTTAAGGCCTAGTTTATTCTAACGTGTTATATACTATAGTTATAAAGTAGTTAATTAGCTATTTCTTAAATAGCACTAAGTTATAGTAAAAATACTTATAAATCTAGGTTAATAATATATTAAATAATAGTCTCCTCTTTATATAAGGTTAACTTCTAGTTATATAGTTATGTCTTACGTTTTATAGGTTAGCTATAGTATTGTTATTAGAGGGTTATATAAGACACCTTATAGTAAGATATAGCCTTTTATATACTTAATTTTAGGTTAGATTTAAGCATATTAAGCGCTAGAACTAAATTACTTTTAATTAATTATTAGACTATAGTTATTAGTAGAGAAAAAGGGGAATAAAGGTGACGTATATATAAGGAGGAAAAAGTAACCTAGTCGCTTATATAACCTAGTTGCTTATAAACTATATTATTCCTAAAGTAGAAATACTTTTCTTTCTTTTTAAGGTAGATCCTTAATAGTATCCTTAACTAAAGTTTAATAGTCTCTTCTTATAGTATATACTATAAGTTTATATCTAAATTAGTTAGGAACCCTTATAATTTTATACTAAGCCTTAAACTTTTTAAGAAAATCTATAATATTATTACCTTAAAAGACTATAATACTATCCTAACTAAAAAAAGGTATCTTATAAAAGTTAATATTCTTAGTCTAGTTACTTATTCTAAGTATAAGGTTAAGGTTCTATAAAGAGCTTATCTAAATCTAAGTAGTAATTATACTAACTAAGGTGTTAATTAAGGCGTTTAATTTTAGTAGTAGTAAGGGGACTAGTTTTCTTTCCTAAGTTACCCTTTATACTAGCTAATTAGAAGGGTTCTTAGTATCCTTATTATCTAATAGGACTAACGCCTTTAAGTCTCTATACTTAGTAAAACTAGTACCTAAGATAGATAGTAGAGTAGGATTAGGGTTATTACTTATAGTAATATCTAATCTAGGCTTAGAGGCTATACTCTTAGAGAAGGATAGATAGTTATCTAACATCCTATTAGTTAGCTATAGGTAAAAGAGTTAATAATTAATAGTATTAAGTATCTAAAGAATGTTATCCTTATATATTAACTTTAGATAGACTTTTATAAGGTATATAACAGCCTAACTTAAAAGCTATATAGATGTTATTATAGTAATTAGGGCTACCTATATAGTTACTACTATACTATCTTATATTCCTTACTATAATTTTAGTAAGAGTTCTCTATAGGTCTACTTAAGGCTTAATGAAAGGTTTTAGTAGGTAATTAGGGAAACTTACCTTATAAATACCCTTAGTCCTAAGGTTCTACTTATCTAAATTAGGTAATACTTTAGGCTCTAAGCTATACTAATTAATAGTAAGAGCTCCTATTATATAATTAGCTAGGCCTAATAGACGATTTTATTATTCTCTACCCCTAACCTTATATTAATTAATCTAATTATCTTTTTAATTATATTATTACTACTAAATTAGTAATATAGTTTTTATCTTCCTCTATTAATCTACTTATCTTTATCTTATTATCTATTATCTATTATCTATTATTTATATTAATTTAGCTTCTAGCTACTTACTTTTACTTAGATTATATTATCTTTTTATTATTATTACCTGTCTTTTTTAGATTCTAAAAAGGGAGACTATTAAAGAGGTATAGGGTAAGAAAGGACTTATATAGTATAGTAATCTAAAGGAAGAAATATTATAACCTATATAAGTAATATAAGATACTTCCTCTAATTAGCTTAAGTTACTTAGTTAATTAATTAAAGAAACTCCTCTAATTAACTTAAGAGTTCTCCTAATTAGAGGGGTAGAAACTCCTAGGTTTCTTATATTATTATAGTTTAACTAGAATTATTAAAAGGTCTCCTATATAAGCTAAGAGAAGGTAGGTATAAGTAAAGAAAGTAAAAAATTACTTATCTATCTATTAATCTATCTAATTATCCTTTTATCTTTACTAATTAGACGTTATTTAGCTAAGTCCTTAGCTAATTAGTATAAAATAGCTTCTAATTACCTCCCTACCCTACTATAATAGTAATAGAAAAATATTATAGTATAACTAAAGTAGAAATTACTATAATTATATAGGCTATAAAAAAACTCTAGAAACTTATATAGTCTAATAAGTATAAGGTTATTATCCTAATAGACTATATTATAGTAAAGGGTATTATTACTTATATATTACTAAGGATACTAAACCTTAATAAGGTAAACCTTAAACTAGCTAATATAGTAAATTACTTATCTTAATTCTACCTAAAGATATTCTATATACCTAGGAAACTTAACGTAGTACTAGACGTACTCTCCTACCTCCTTATTACTTATCCTAACCTTAATAAGTATTTTCCCTATAAGGATAAACTTATAGATATTAATAATAAGGATAATATCCTAGACTTCTTTACTAATATAGTAGCCTAGTATATAAGAGATAAACCCCTAGCTCTAAGGAAGGCTAATACTACTATAGTATTACTTAGTAGGGACTTTACGTATAATATTACTACTAGGTACTAAGGTAATAAGAGGTTATATATCCTACTAAGACTAATAAAGAAGGTACTCTCTAGTAGGATAGAGTATATTACGCTAGATAAGGTAAAAGAGGATACCTAGTAGCCTTAGGAAAAGTAATAGTACTATTATATACTCCTATAGGAAATTAATAAATAAGGCCTCTTATACTATATTAGTACTAATAGTATTAAGAAACTTTATATACCTAAATTAATAGTAAGATGTATACTAAAACTTACCTATAATAGGAAGTTTTACTTTAGTATTAATAGAATACTAGTAGAACTTAAAGGTATTTATATTTATAGGAAGAAGAAGATAGTTAAGAAGTATATTACCTATTACCTAGCTTACTAAGAAAACTAAATAGACTATTAGAAGGCTATAGGATCCCTCTAACCTATTATAACTCTTAGTATACCCTATTATACTATATTAATAGATTTTATAATAGATATACTATTAGTACTAAGCTAATAGACCTTTTAGGTATTACCTAACTTTAACCTACTAGACTCCCTTTATACTATAACGTATAAGTTTAGTAAGAAGGTTATTTTTATCCTTAGGAATATTTAGTATAAAGCTTATTACTAGGCTTAGGTATTACTTTAGATACTTATAGTATATAATTAAGGCCTACCTTAAGTAATTATTAGTAATTATAACCTAAAGTTTATATTAGTAGTCTAGGTATTAATATTTAACACCCTTAAGGTAAAGCTCTTTATCTCTACTATATATTACCTCTAAACTAATAGATAAAGTAAAAGGATAAACTAAATAGTTAAAATTATAATTTACTTCTATATATATACTAACCTAAATATCTTATAGATAGATATAATCCTATTACTATAATATATACTTAATAAATCCCTTATAGTAATAATTAGCTACTTACTAAATAAAGTTATACTTAGCTTTTAGCCTTATATAGTACTAGAATATATTAGTAGTAAGGTAATACCCTTTAAGTCCCTAAAAGTCCTTTAGGAGACTTACTATATAGAGGTATTAGCCCTTATTAATACTATAGGAGTAATTTAAAAGGAGAGGTTTAATAATAAGTACTATAAGGTAGAATTTACTAAAGGAGATAAGGTATACCTCTACCTAAGTAAAGAATACTTACTACTAAGTAAGCCTAAAAAGAAGTAGTTACTATAGTATATAAGACCTTTCTAAGTTATTTATATAGTTAGACTAAGAGTATATAAACTTAACTTACTAAAATACTAAAAAGTCTACTTAGTAGTTTTAATAGTATAGCTCTAAAAGGTAGTATAAGGTAAAGACCCCTTTAGTAGAGAGGAAAAACCCTTAGAACTAGTAGAGGTTAATAGTATAATAAAGTATAAGGTTAAAAGGCTTATTAATTAAAAGATTAAGTAGTAAAAGGGTTAGCCTATAGTTAAGTATCTTATTAAGTAAAAGGGATATTTACTAGCTTTAAATATATAAAAACCCTATAAGAATCTTAAGCTAAATACTAGAGAAATAGTTACTTCTTATAAAAAGGAGTAACCTATTAATTAAATAGCTAAGGAAGGAAGGAAATAACCTAAGTAGCTTACCTATTAAAAGCTACCCTCCCTTTACTAATAACCTACTTATACCTTTTCTCTATTAATAACTACTATTATACTATAGTATATTATATATCTTTAACTACTATTATAAATATTTATATATTTATACCTTTTAATAAGAGCTTTATTATCCCTTAGCTATTATATTTCTTTATAAATAATACTTATATAGGTATGTTATTCCTTAGTATAAATAAACGTATTATTATTTTCTTAAAGGGAAGGTACCTACCTTTTACTTCCTTCCTTCTAAAAAGCTAACTATTATTACTTCTGTTTTTTAATACCTATTAGTTAGGGTATATTAACTTACCTTCTTATACTACTTAGTTTTCTATTTTTTAGACTTTTTACTTACTATTAATTCCTCTTTTTATTAAGCTAAAATATTACTAGTATTATTACTAATAACTTTACTTCTTAACTATAGTAACCTATATTAGTACTACTATTATTAATAGTATAGTTAGTATAGTAAATAACTTAGGAGATTACTAGTAGTATAACCTTAATAAGAGAGGTGTAAACTATAGTACTAATAATATAGGATTTAATTAGGATAAGTATAACTTTAACTAGTATATTAATCCTTAGCCTAGTAATAAGATAGTTACTAAGTAGGACTCTCCCTATAGGCTTCTTTTAAACCCTAGCTTTTACCTTATTAACCCTATCCTTCCTCCCTTTACTATACTAATCCCCCTAATTTATATTAGCCTAGTAAACCTTAGTACTACTATAATAAAATAGGATAAGAATATTAAGATAACTAATATTAGTACTATCTAGCCCTAATAGGATAAGGTATAATACTTATAGGATACTATAGTCTAGCCTTAGTTAACTAATAAAGACCTTATTAACCTTAATAATATATTTAGGGAGTAATATAGAGAGACTAAGGATAATAATACTAAGAGTCTAGTCTTATTAGTCTATACTAAGGATATTAAGCACCTAAAGGGTATAAATAATTCTAGTAATAAGTAGGAGGAGTATATTACTAAGAAGATAATTAAGGAATACCCCTATAAGGTTAAGGTATATAAGGTATACCTTAAAGAGTATAAGAAGGCTATAGATACTAGCTATAAGCTACCTAGCCTATAGATAGTAATAAGACGCCTTAAAATAGCTAGATATAAGATAGAGTAATGTAAATATAAGGAGGTATAACTTAGCCTTATAGAGGGATAATATAAATAATAGGATTAAACTACCTTATAGACCTTAGTAGTTATACTCTACTATACCTAGGTAATTCCTATATTACCTAATAAAGATAAGGAGTATATTCCTACCTAAGCTAAAGCTCTTACCTACCTTAAAGAGGATTTTAAGTACTACCCTAATTATCTCCTTAAAAAGGAGACCTAAGCCTAGCTAGAGGGTTTCTATAATACTTATATAAAGGCATACCCTAATAAGTATTAGTCTCTTATATTAGACCTTACTCTTTACTATATACTAAATATAATAAATAAATTCTATAATACCTTTATAAAGAATAACCTATAGACTAAGTATCTCCCCTTATATACCTACCTTTTAGGTATACTCTTTATCTACTAAAAGGGTAATTATAGTACTAAGGTTTTTAATACCCTTCTCCTTATCTAATGTCTAGATATAATCTTTATCCTAAAGATATATTATAACGTATATGCATAGTGAGTGGCCTATTAGAGTGAGTGGCCTAGTTCGTTATCGCACCTTAAAGACCACTTTTTTACCTATTTTTTAAAAATCGAACTTAAGCCTAAAAAAAGTCTAGTTTTCTATATTAGGTTTTAATAAGAGTTAAACTATAAGAAATAATAGTATAGAAATTATTATCCTATACTAACCCTTATATTCCTTATCTAGCTCCTTAGATAAGGGTTAGGGTCTATACCTTAGTAACTAGTTAGGTTATAATTTCTATACTATTATTTCTTATAATCTAACTCTTATTAAAGCCTAATATAGAAAACTAAATCTTTTTTAGACTTAAGTTTGATTTTTAAAAAATAGGTAAGAAAGTAGTCTTTAAGGTGCGATAAGGAACTAGGCCACTCACTCTAATAGGCCACTTACTATGCATATACGTTACTAGTATTAAGGGAAAAACCTTAAGAGCTATTACCTATATAGAAGATAAGATTATTAATATAGGACTAAGAGTTAATAAAGCTATTACTAAGGCTAAGGGAGTTAAGGCTATTACTAAGGCTATAAAGAAACATACCTCTAATACTAAGGATAATACTAAAGATATAGCTAATAATATTAATACTATTATTAAGAATATATATACTAAGGGTAATAAACTTATTAAGCTAACTAAGAAGAGTAATAATATAGTTATTAAAGTTAATAAGGTAAATAAGTATATTAGCCTCCTTAAGTATAAGGCTAATAACCTAAATACCCTTAATAAGTTTAAGGGTAATAAGTTTTATACCTTAGTCTAAAAGGTTAATAATATTACTATAAAGCTTACTACCCTTACTAATACTATAGCTACCTTAACTTACCCTACCCCTATCTTACTAGCTATAACTACTACCTTACTATACTACCCTACTATAGAGAAGAGTACTAAGTAAGCTATAAAGCTTCTAGCTTATAACCCTACCCCTAAGAGATTATAGGTATTAATTAATAATAATAATAAGTAAGGGAACTATTAAAAGGATATAAGAGAATTAAGGAGTTATATAGATATAGAGGGGAGTATAGACCTATATATAGATATTTTATTCTTAGTACCTTAATAAGTACCTCTTTAAGGGGGGGTACTTATTATAGGCTAAAAGGGGTATATAGCCTATAACTATAGATAGGTTATAGTTAGTTATATACCTATAGGTATAAGTAGCTATTAACTTAGGGAGTATTATAAGTTAACTATAGAATACTACTTATACCTAAATTATACCTACCTTTTATCTATACTATTATTACCTTATACTTACTTATTTATTATCCTTTACTACTTTACTATTCTATTTTACTTTCTTACTATATATTTTTATAATACTACTATCTATTCTATCTAGTAGTACTAATAGCCTATTTACCTTATTAGATCTATAATAGCTACTAGGAGGCCTATATTAAATATAGTAATACTAATATTTCTATTAGACCCTAAATAAATACTTTAACTTAAATAAAACCAGACGATATATAAATAATTTACTTATTTAAAGAAGTAAACTTATAACTAACCTAATTAGACTTAACTTTAGTATAAGAGTAAGTTAGACCCTAAAAAGAATAAAAAGCCTATTAATAGCTTATAGCAGCTATTAAGACTAATAGAAATCTATAAAAGATATAACTATTAACTATTAGACTATAATTATATACTACCTCTACTATAGGGTACTACTTAGCGTTTTAGAGCTAAGGAACTTTCTATCTATTATAGTATCCCTTAGGACTTAGAAACCCCTTACTAACTTATATAATAGCGCTCTAATATAACCTTAAGATACTAGACTACTTCCTTAGTATAGGCTATAAGATATTAAAAACTATATGACTTACTAATATTTACTATTTTATACGTTTTTATAGAGTTATTAGCCTAATAAGATTATAAGCTATCTTAATAATAAGATAATAAAGTATTAAAAATAAGGGAGTAATAATAACCTATTATAGCTAAATATTTTACTTAGGTCTAAAACTAACTAACCCTATATTAAAAATAACCCTTTACTTCTAGGTATATTAGGCCTTAAATATAGTTATATATATAATTCTCCCTACCCTAACTAAACCTATTAGATAGGCTAGAAGAATTATTAAAAGAATATAAGCTACTTTAATATAATCTATTACTTAGGATACTATTTACTATATATACCTTATAGGCCCTTTATAAAAGATAATTACTAAAATATCTAAGGCTACTCTATCCTTATCTACTCTAGACCCTACTAGTAAAGTAACTAATTAGGTTACTAGCTACGTTAGAGATACCTTTAGTAGGTATTAAGAGCCTTATATTAATAACTTAGAGTTTAGTATAACTACTAATAATAATAAGGTTATTTAGTAAGGCTATAAATATACTAGGTTAGATCCTTATCTAACTATACTACCTAATTAGACTAAGGAAGTATCTATAGTAGCCTACTATACTATTATAGGTAGCTAACTTATAATAACCTAAAGTAACTTTTATACCTAATAAGAGCTTATAAATAAGCTTTTTAACCTTATTACTACTAACTGAGAAGCCCTTATAAGTACTACTAGGTAACCTATATAGACTTAAGTAGTTAGCTATATATGCTTAGTAATTAAGATACCCTCCCTAGATACTACTAAAGTACCTACTTTTAATAGCTATAATATTACTAACTTTCTAAATAAGTATAAAGCCTTATCTAGACTTATAGGTTATCCTAATTAGGAGAAGACTACTATACTCTTATAGTATTTACCTAATAAGTACTAAGCTATAGTAAAAATTAAGTTAGAGATATACACCTAGGTATTATTAAAGAAATACTTAATAGATACTTATAGCCCCCTTAATAAGGAAGTTATCCTCTATTCTAACTACTATATATAGGATCTTCTTTAGGGTAATCTAATTAGGGAGGATAACTTAGTTAGGACTACTAAGCTGTTCTAAAAGGTTAAGAGTATTTATAAAAAGGCTTAAGATAAGAATAAGCCTGTTATAATTACTTAGGAACTTATTAAACTTTTTATAAAATAGTATATAGAGAATACTATCTAACTAGTAGCCTTATAGATAGGTATAACGCCTACTAAGCTCTTTAAGAAAGGTAACTTTAGAGCCTTTAAGAAGTATATATTATTATAGGTTAGCTAGAAGGCTAAGTATAATAATTACTATAGTAACTTAGATACTTTAATAATTAGTAAACCCCTCTTAACCTTAACTAGTGATTTAAAGGTAGCTATTAGGTCTAATTAGGGCTATACTAATATTAATTTAAGGCTAGCTATTATAAATATTTAGATCCTAGCTAACCTAATTACTAAACTTTCTAAGAAGCTTAAGGCTTTTATAATAATTATAAATACTAATAACGTAGTTTATAAGTAACTAGGTTATATAAGTAACTAGGTTACTTTTTCCTCCTTATACGTATATTACCTTTATTCCCCTTTTTCTCTACTAACAACTATAGTCTAGTAATTAATTAAAAGTAATTTAGTTCTAGCGCTTAATATACTTAAATCTAACCTAAAATTAAGTATATAAAAGGCTATATCTTACTATAAGGTGTCTTATATAACCCTCTAATAACAATACTATAGCTAACCTATAAAACGTAAGACATAACTATATAACTAGAAGTTAACCTTATATAAAGAGGAGACTATTATTTAATATATTATTAACCTAGATTTATAAGTATTTCTACTATAACTTAGTGCTATTTAAGAAATAGCTAATTAACTACTTTATAACTATAGTATATAACACGTTAGAATAAACTAGGCCTTAAACTTTATATAATAATAACCTAAGCTCTAGACGCGTTTTAATTAAAGAATTAACTATTAGAGAGTCCTTTATAAAGATCTAGACGTATATTATATATAGTTTTCCCTTATATAAAATATAATTTTAAAGTATAGGATAGATAATACTAATATTTATAACTTTAATAAGACTAGGTTTATAATAGGTAAGATATCCTCTAAAATAGTTATTATAGCCTCTAAATAGTATAGTAAGCTAAGAGGAGTATAATAAAGGAACTAAGAATAGGTTATAGTAATCTAGGGTATTAGGTTATATAGCTATTCTATCCTACTATATATTATCTTTATAGGTAAGGTCTATCTTAACTCCTAGACGTATAATAGCCCCCTCCTACCTAACTAGGTAATTATACTTACTAAAAATAGTTAGATAATAAATAAGAAAGGCCTAGAATAGGTAAAGTACTTTATTTCTATATAAAGAGTTATATAAAGGGTACTTACTACCTCCTTATCCTTAATAGCTATAAAAGCTACTATTCTATTAATTTTAAGCTATACTATAAGGAGTAGAATATTATTACGCTCTATATACTACCTTATTTATTATATAAGCTTTAGCCTCTTAATATTAGGTGTTTTAGTCCCTTAAAATAAGCATATAGCTAAGAAATTAAGGTTCTTATATAGGTATATATTTTATATATTATAAAAAAAGACTTCCTCCTAGCCTTTTATAAGGCGTATAATAAGGTAATAACAATATTAAATATTTAAGTAGGCTTTAGAGTAACTAGCCTTATCCTATACGACTTAGAATATATAATTTTATAGCTAGATATAAAGCTTTAGACGCTATTACCTCTAGGTTCTTTTACTAGCTTACTACTAGCTTAGGTCCTAAAGATACTAAATAACCTAATTAAATTTACTTTATAGTCTAATTTTATTATAAATTATATTATATAATATTAAAATAGCTTCCTAATATTAATTATTATATATATATAGTAGCTAAAAAAAGGAATTATAGTAGTAGTATATAACTAGGTTTTACTATAGGTATAAATAACTAAGTATTAGGAGGTAAATAAGTATATAAACTACTATTACTATATAAATAAAAACAGCTTTAGAAAGGTAGAATACTTATAATTAGTTAGGCAAAAGATTTAAAGTCTTAAATAGATATAATAGAGTAGTTATAGGTAGAAATAGGTTAGAGTAGTAGTCATATAAGGAGGATAGAAACACGTATATAATAATATAGTATTTATAGAGAGACTAGCTATAATACTTATATATATTAGAAAGTTAAATTTACCTCTAAAAAAGAGGATTCTAAATAGTTTAAATTAATTTAAGGCGTTATAGTTAATTTCTCTTATACTCTATTATGTAAGTAGGAAAAAGTAACCTAGTTACTTATATAACCTAGTTACTTATAAACTACGTTATAACTAAACTATATATTATACTATATCTACTTATTATTACTTAAAACTATAATATCTTTAGTAATAGAGGTTAGTAGTAGTTATATTTAAATTTATCTAATAGACTATTTATATTTTAATAGCTAGGATTTATTAGTAGCTATTTAGACTAATATTAGTATAATAACTATAATAGTAAGTAGTACTAGAAATATCCCTAGTTAAGAGAGGATAAGTAAGTAGGCCTTATTATACTTAATTATAATACCTACTACTTTAGAAGGCTATTAGGTAATAATATAGACGTTACTAAGGTTTTTAATACTATTATTATAAGAGGGAGATCTAACTATATAACTAACTAAGTAGTTATTTTAAACTATATTACTAATAGTACCTTATATCTTAAGTTAGTATAAGTAGCTAAAAGAGTACTTAATTAGGGCGTTAGGAGGCCATTTTAGTTAGAAATCTATTTATAGAGACCCTAAGTTACTTAGGATACTTATATTAGCCTTATTTACTATATACCTAGTAATTTAGATATATATACTAATATTTTCTTAATAAGGGAAACTTAGATAGATACTATAACCTACTCTTAAGGAGGACTATTATAAGGAGTTCTTTACTACTCTAATTAGGTAAAGCCTTATACTATCTACTAAGGGTTTATAAGTAAGGACTGTTCCTACTAAGAGAGTAATATAAGTACTATATCCTAACCTAAAGTAATAAATATTAATACTTATACCCTATACTAACTCCTTACGCCTCTAAGAGTATCTCTTTAGCCTAATTAGGCCTATTTAAGTATTAGGAACTACCTAGCTAAATAGATTTAATACTATTTAGATAATTATATAATTTAAACTCCTACTATTATTAAGGATATAACTTTTTACCTAGATATCCCTAACTAAGATGAAATTAATAAGAGGGCGGCTTCTACCTAGGCTATAGCCTAAAAGCTAGGTAGGAATATTTCTATCTTATTCTTAGTTACTTTAAAAGTATAGCCTTAGTTTAATAAAAATACTATAATAAGTATTTAGGGTCTATTAGATAATAATAGCTTTAAGAATATCTACCCTAAAGTATCTATTAAACTAATTAGGGAAGTTAAACCTTATAAGTAACTAGAAGTAAGAGGAATTTTAGAGTCTTATAATAAGAGTTTACCTAACCTTTAAGATAGTATAGTCTAGGTTAATAGGATAAGAGTAATTAACCTTAAAGCTATTAAGTTAATTATTCTAATATTTATAATACCCTATTTTATCCTATAAGTCTAAGTTAGTAGTTTTAGACCTAATTAGAATAGGATTATTTAAGCTATTATTAATAGTAGTACTTAAATAAATATTATTTTAAAGTCCTATACTTAGAAATATAGGTTATAGCTTATACCTATATATCTTAGTATAATAACGTTTAATCCTATAACTTTATATATAACCTTTAAAGGAGTAGCTATTATTTTAGTTTAGATTAGTAAATACTATATCCTGATAAGTATGTTTATTATAAATAATAGTAAAATAAGTAAGCCCTTACTTCTTAGTAGCCCCTTCTACTTTTACTTAAAGATTAATTTCTTATATAGTAATAAACTAATTATAGTAATCCTATCTACTAAAAATACTTAGCTATATATACCTATAGTATTTATTTATTTTAATAACTTAGGCTTATTAACTAAATATATTCCTTAGTAGGAAAGTTATACTTAGTCCTTATATAGAGTATTACTTAATTAGGGCTAGTATTACCTTATTTTAGAAAACTAAAGTCTAGTAAAGACTTTAGGACCTTTACTAAAAGACTAAAAAACCTTAGTTTTTAAGTTAAAAAAGATAATAATAAGTAGGTAGTTATTAATAAAAGGGAATCTAATCTACTTACTTAAGTAGCTTTAACGCCCTTATTAGTACTAATAGTCTAAAATATTTATAAGACTATTATAATAATAAGGAAGCATACTAATAAAAACTACTCTTATTACTCTAAAACCTAAGAAACGCCTTACTTAGACCTAAACTACTTTAATTAGGCCTATATATTAAAGGTTATACTCTCTTAGGTAGCTATAAACCTTAAGAAGATAGGAAGTAATCTATTATATAAGATTATAAACTACTTTAAATTAATAGACTATATATAGGCCTTAGTAACTTAGACTATATCTACTACTACTAAGAAATATACCCTTTCTTAAAAGTATAACCCTAATTAAGATAATATTAATATAATAGTTATAACTATATATAAGTTAAAGGATAAAAAGATTTACCCTTTAGATAATATATTATTAGATAGTTTAACACCTAAAAGAGATCCCCTCTAAAAGGTTAAGAATTTAGCTAAGGCTAGGAAAATAATACAGCTAGCTAGGGGAGTATTTACTAGCCTAATTACGCTTAAGTTTTTATTAATTAAACTATACTCTTAACTAAAACCTAAGTAACTTAAAGGGATTATAAAGACTATTAAATATCTTACTCCCTATAAAAAGGAATTATTTATTAAGATCCTCCTTAACTATAAAGCCGCCCTTTCTTAGAAATTTAAGGAATATAGATTAATTAATTATAAGGTTACTCCTCTATAAGTAATTAGGATAGTACTATATAAAGCCTAGTATAAAAAGGGCATCCCTATCCTAAGGGTACTTAAGGAAAAAGTAATAGAGATCCTTTATATAAGACTTATAAAAGGAATTCTAGAGGAGAGTTATAAGGTAGTAAGGTATAAGGGGATTACCTAGGGGGTAGAGCCTAGGAAAGAATAAATAGATATTATAATAATAGATAATAGGTATAGGTATTTAATATAGAATTTAACTTAACTACTCCTAGCTAGTTACTCTAGCGTAAGGGTTTTCTATATGCGTGCTAATAACTAATAGCTAGGCTGATGTATTACTAAGGGCCTGCTAATTAATCTATAGGCATCCTACCCCTTAGCCTAGGGATATTGTTATAATTACCCCCCCTTTTTAAAGGGCTAGTCCCTAGGCTATACTCCTATTATTAGGTGCTTCTTTTACTATTACTAATTATAGGTATAGATAGATTCTTATTATTTACTTACTACTAGATTTAAACTATTAATATATTTATTTTTATTATATTTACTAGGCGCTCTATAAGCTATTACTAGGTATTATAACTTTAGATTTAAACTACTAGATTAGTTAATTACTAGGTAATTAGTAAGCTATTACTATATAGTTAGGTACTCTTTATAGCTATTACCGCCTATTAGGTGCTTCTAATTATATCTACGTTAATTATTCCCTAATCTATTCCTTATTAAGTTACTAGGTGCTTAGTAAGCTGTTACTATATAGTTAGGTACCCTCTTCTTTAGAGCTATTACTGCCTATTAAGTACTCCTTTACTAGCTATATTAACTACTATAATAGGATCCTTTTGTTAGGTGCTTATAAAGCTATTACTAAGCTCTTACTAATAGATTTACTATTCTTTATCTAAGGAATCTAGGTCTATTATTTATAGATATAATAGATACTCTACCTATATAGTATTAATAGTAGTAGTATTACTTCTAATTACTATATTACTTCTAGTTATAATAGTATTAACTAGGGTATAGTAGATCCTTATAATATACCCCCTCTTATTATATTTACTATAAGTCTTATTACTATAATAGTCTTCTATATTATAACCCTTTTTTAAGTAAATTATATAATACTTATTATTATAAGGCTTCTTTACTAATACTTTAGCGGCTTACTCTTAAGCCTTAAAGCATATTCTCTTTACTAGTAGTTTACTAATAGTAAGGTAATCTAGCGTCTCTAACGCTTATAATAATACCTAATCTAAAAGCTGGTCTATTTAGACTTCCTATAGCCTTTTAGTAGTAAGGGTAACGTCCTATAGCTTCTAGATAGAGTGCTTCTACTAGACTAGTACCCTCTATAACCTTAGTTATAGGTAGTAGAAAAAGGAGAAGGCTAGTAGTTTACTATCTTTAAAGTCTATACCTAAGGTATAGTATATTACTAACTATTTAGTAAAGAATTATAGAGGTAATTAATCTGCCTACTAGTAGGCGTTATAGAGCTAGCTATATAGGCGTCTCTCTTAGAGTTCTAGATTAACGTATAATTAGTAAATAAACGCTTTAAAGGCAGCCTAGGGGCTAACCTTATTACCTATTACGTTAAGTATAAATTAGTAGTTACGCTACTATATCTATAGTAATAGGGTAACCTTTATAAAAGCCTACTTAATATAGTAGCTTTCTAATACTAAGAGACAAAGCTAATTACTAGCCTATATTACTACTAGCTAATCTAATACTTACTCTAGCGTACTATTCTTAAGGAGGACACTATAAGTATATACTAGAGGGTATTTATATTACTTCTTACTAGTTACTAGATAATTAGTAAGTAATTATAAAAGAGTTAAATTTTACTCCTAGATAACCTATATTAGCTTAATTATTAATAGGTTAGTAGGGGAAGGGTTTAATAATAATAAGCTAGAAGCTAGCTCTAGTTAAGTATTAACTTATTAGTAAGTAGTTACTAACAATCTAGTAGATTATAGTTCTTCTATTCTCAGGCAGGCTCCCTCTAGGAGGTAGAAGTTAAATAATTATAAGGGGATTACCTAGGGGGTAGAGCCTAAGAAAGAATAGATAGATATCATAATAATAGATAATAGGTATAAGTATTTAATATAGAATTTAACTTAACTACTCCTAGCTAGTTACTCTAGCGTAAGGGTTTTCTATATACGTGCTAATAACTAATAGCTAGGCTAACGTATTGCTAAGGGCCTACTAATTAATCTATAGGCATCCTACCCCTTAGCCTAGGGATATTATTACATAAGGAACCTATAGTTCCTTATTAAGAAGAAAGATAGTACCTTACGCCTAATTAACTTAGTAATGTATATAAATATAGTTACTATACGTAATATATTTAATCCTCCTAACGCTAAGATATTCTTAGAAGATTTTAGAATATATAAAATACTATCCCTTTTAGATATTTAGTCTAAGTATAATTAGGTCCCCCTTATAGAAGAAAGTAGGGATTTAATAATATTTACTACCCTACTAGGGTTGTTATATATATATATATTACTATAGAGAGCTACTAACTTACTAGCCTAATTTATATAAGTTATAATAAGGATCCTTTATAACCTTATCCCCTATTACTACTAAGCCTTTTTAAATAACATTATTATATATAACCCTTATACGACTTATAATAATACTAAGCTCCTTAATTAGCCTAAAATCTATTAATACGTCTATAAACACTTAAAGAATCTTAATACTATCCTTCTTAATATAGAACTAATAGGTTATACTATTACGCCTATTAAATCCTAATAGCTTTAGAAAATAGTAACTATTATAAAATATCTCTATAGTTTAAGAGGCTAACAGCCTAATTAAGCTAATATTATTAAGATTCTTAAGTAGAAAGAATATTTAGATCTTACTAAACTCTAATTATTTATTAGGATAGCTAGCTTCTATAAGGTATAGGTAGACTAATATACTAAAATTACTATTCTTTTTTAATAACTAATAAAAAAGAATATAGTCTTTATCTAGAAACCTAATTAGGCTAATATAATAAAAATTCTTAAGATAATCTTTATATTAGTACCTATCCTTATTTATATTAATTATAGCTTTATAACTAGACTTATTATTATAGTAACTAATATTAGTCTTTAGGGCTAAGGTAGCTAGCTCTATTAAATAATTAGTAATAAACGTATAGTAGCCTAATACAAGAGTAGTATATAGAGAGGACTAAAACTTAAGTATAATTTAGGGAAACTAAAGTTATAAGTAGTCCTAATAACCTTAAAGAAGCTTTAAAATTACGTTTATAAGGTAAAGTTCCTCCTAAAGACTAACACTTAGGTCCTTATTATATAGCTTAATAGTAGTTCTTATAACCTTTTAGGTACTCTAATTATATAGTAGATTATATAGATTTACCTCTTTAACTTTAACGTTAAGTATATTCTAAGGATAAAAAATATAATAGCTAATACTCTATTAAGAAAACTACTAGGCCTATCTAACTATACTAAGTATAAAGACCCTAATTAGGTTAAGAACTATATTAATATAAG
The DNA here is from genome assembly GCA_020631755.1 of Colletotrichum sublineola. Lineage (NCBI taxonomy): Eukaryota > Fungi > Ascomycota > Sordariomycetes > Glomerellales > Glomerellaceae > Colletotrichum > Colletotrichum sublineola. Next base: position 758,327 of record JAHSQG010000028.1, on the reverse strand, counting down.
CTTTTATTTTATTAATATTTACTTTATTTATATATTAGCTATTATACTAAATACTATCCTAGCTCTAAATATCTTAAAGTCCTCTTACTATTATACCCTTCCTAAAGTATAGCTCTACTTAGATTAGTTCTAAAGTATTTAAACTAAGTAAATAGCGTTTTATTTAAAAACCTTACTTTACTTAGATAGTATTTTAGTATAAGACTATAAGAAGTTTAAGATAGAAGCATAGTTTTTTATAGCTAGAGATAAATACCTATATATAAGACTAACTAAGTACTACCCTATCCTATAATAACTTATTAATAATCCTAAGATTTAAGCCTACCTAATTAGACATACCTATATTAAGTCTAAATACTAAGGATATAATATAACCTTTTATAAACTTATACTTTTATACTTCTAGAGGGATATATACTAGTAAGTATAAGTAAGCTTAGTTTTATACCCCTTATACTAAAAGGCCTAATTAGCCTATATAGATAACTAGTATATTAGTATTATACCTAGGGAAATACTATTATAAAGGTCTTTTTAGATATCTAGTAGATTAGACTATAGGTATTAGTTAAAGCCTAATATAATATAATAGGATAAATTAAAGCTAGATAAATACTTAAAGCTAGGTCTAATTAGGTTACTAACTTTATCTAAGAAGATATATTCTATTACTATAGCGTCTATAGATAGCTACTTATTAATAGAGGCCTAGAAAATAGAGGTATAATAGATATTCTTAACGTAAAATACGGTATTACTAAGTAAGTAATATTAGTATATAACTTATAGGTAAATAAAGTTAATAAATAAGGATATAAGCTTATTACCTATAGTATTTTAACTTAGTTAGATAGAGGAAGATAAGACTAAGGATATATCCTATATACTACCCTTTTTATAGATAGAACTACTATTTAAGTACCTATAGGATTTATACTATTCTTCCTAATATATAGCTATAAAGTAATTACGCCTATTAAGGAAGACACTACTACTTAGAGAGTAATAGACTAAGGATATATTTATAACCCTAATTAAGAGCTTCTTACGTATACTAAAGTATTTTAGTAGCTTAAGGAGGATAGGGATACTACTACTAAGAACGTTATATTAGCCTACTAGAAGATTACTAATTATTATAACTAAGTTTATTACTATACTATTTATAAGGAACAGCTCTAGCCTAAGGATCTTATTTTTATATTTCATAAGAAGTAAGTAATTAATAAGTCTAAAGCCTAGAAGCTATAATACTATTAGTAAGGCCCCCTCTAAGTATACTCTATCTCTAATTAATCTAGCTCTTATTACCTAGAGATATTAGGAGGTAAAGAAATAATATATATAATATATAGAGGATACTACCTAAAGTAGTATTACTAAAATAACTATAGCTTCTAGAAATCTAAGGACCCTCTTTAGGTATAAATAAGACTCTATAATAAACTTACCCTATACTTTCCTCTATAAGACTACTAAGATAAACTCTAGGAACTTATTTAACCTCCTAAGCCTAATTAAGGTACTAATATTACCCTTATATAATTATAACAAACCTAGCTTAAACTTTAAAGACAGAATAACATCCTATATAAAGAGCTCTAAGTACTAAAAGAAAAGACTACTCTTATTATTAATATTCCTACTTAGGACCTAAATAAGGATTCTTAGTATATAGAGATACTAGACTAAATCTAATTAGGTTTACTATATTACTTTTCTTTATATATCTATTTTCTATATTTTTTATTTTTTATTTTTTATTTTACTTATTATTAGGTATTATTCCTCTTATATAAAGGTTATTTATTTCTTAAACTCTATTTTTATTAAAAAGAATAACCTTAAGGATAGGATAGATAAGAGAGAATACTCTAATTAGACCTAAAAACTACCTAAAACCCCCCCTAATAAATTATATTATTATCCTAACTTAGAAAAAAAAAGTTTTTCCTAAAACCCCCCTTAGTATTAAGTATTACTATTACTAGGGCTATTATTATAGTCCTCCTTACCCTTATTCTACTAAATAGAATCCTAAGCCTAAATAGTACTATTAAGTATAAAGGTAATATTCTTCTTCTTCTTAAGGAAAGTCTTCTTCTAGTTAGTAACTAGCTTTATAAGCTTATAATAATAAAGCTACTTAGAATTAATTAAAGAAATATTATTTAGAATAATAGAAGGCTTATTACTACTACTAGTATAATACTTTTAAGTACCTTTAATTATAATACTAAAGCTATATTTATAATAAAACTTAATACTTTTATAGTAGTAGTAAACCTAGTTCTTATAATAAAGATAATTAAAGTAGGTATTATTATAAATACTTAGAAGAGAAATATATTCTTAGAAAGGAATAAAAGTAGTAACCTAATTAGTACTAAATTAAATATCTACCTATCTATTTTTATAATATTTATAAGGAATAGTATTTTAACCTCCTAAGCTATAAATAGTAAGAGTACTACTAACCTAAAGGTAGTTTAATAGCTTCTAAGCTAAGTATCTAAAAGCTCCTTTATATCTAATATAAATAAATACTTAGTACTTAAAGAGACTATTATAAGAGTACTACTAAATAATCTAAAGGATATAACTATAAGTAATTATATTCTAAAAGTTCTAAGTAATAATATTTTAATTTTAGCTTTAATAAATAGAGTTAGTAAACTAAACTTTATAATAGACTCTACTAATAAGGTACTTAAGGTCCTTTTATATAAGGAAAGTAGCTACCTAGTCTAATTAGGCTAATAGACTTAAAAGAGGTAAGGAAAATAAAAAGAACTGTTGGAATAGTAATCTCACATAACCGTACGGCAATCCCTTAAGTTACGTATAAAGAACAAAGGCCATTAGATTAGAGACTTAGACCTTAGGTATAAACTAGTGTATGAATTAGACTAAACCAACTTAAGCCTGATAACTAAGTACATAACTATTATATAGTAGCTATCTTATAGTTAGAAAGGATAGTTATAGATAATATATCTTTAGTTTACCCTATATTTATTTACCCCCTTATGCGTAAGAGACTCTTATAGATAGGAGAGAGTCTATTTAATACTAATTAGTAGTTACTTAGGTAATTATATATAATTACTTTATATAATTATAAATTAGTAAGAGTAAAGAGATAAGGACTTAGGAATCTAGGAGGATTACCTTATACTAAGAGCCTTAATCTTACTGTTATTGCCTAGTAAGTTAGAACCGGATAGTAAGGGTAGGGAAGACTAGATACTATTATATTATATAAGAAAGCATCCTATGTCTGCTCTAGTAAGTTAGAACTAGGTAGGAAACCTATTATACGCTTTACTAGTAGATAGTATATACTATAGCATATTATATAACAATCCTAACGCTATATAAGACAAAACGGCTACTACCTAACTATAGCTTTAGCTTAAGAAATAGAAGCCTCTTAACTAGAAGAGGAAATCTAGTAGAATAATAATAATATAGATAAATATTAGATTATATATAAAGATATAAGTAAGAGGAGTAGTATTCCCCTTAGTATCTAGAAGAAGTTAACTAACCTAAGATTCTAAATATAAATACTAGATATTATAGCTACCCTAATAAAAGTAGAGCTTACTATATATATTAGATATATTATAATAAACATAATTATAGTTAGACTACTAAATAAAATCTTTATTAACTAGCTATATAAAGACTTTAAGGACTAGTTACTATATTAATAGTTAAGAGTTAGTTATATATACTAGGACGAGTTTATCTAACTACTTACTAAATAGGGAATTTAACTCCTAAAAGGTAAGGAAAGATTAGCCTCTATATAAATTATAAACTTTATTAAAGGGATTAATAAGGAAGATATAGAAGATACTACTATAACTACTCCCTCCTATGTAATTAATATACTAATAACTACTATTAGGAACCCTAAAGTTACTACCTAGTAGAATATAGCTAAGCCTCTAGTAGAGTTAATTAAACTCTAGAATATACTACTAGCTTAAGGGACTAAAGGGTTTAACATATAAATAACACCACCTAGGATAAGATTTATATAGGAAGTAAAGAGCTTCCTAAGATTATAAAGTTATAGTATACTAGCCCTATAGAAGGATATCTATAACCTTCTACTAAAACAAATAGTATAGAATAGACCTTATAAGCCTTATATAATCTCTATTTTCTAGAAGGGATAGAGAAAGGATAGGAACTATATAGGTAAGCTATATAATATACTATATAATAAGGCTAAGGTTTTTATTAGTTTCTATTAACACCTCTAGATTATAGAGGATTAATACTATATAGTATTTCTAAATATCCTAGCTAATTATATAGAAGAATTCTACCTATACTATATTAGCCCTATATAAAGGTAGGATAAGATATATAGCATACTAGATATATATTTTAATACTAGTATTAACTATAGTTTATATTAGACTAACTAGACTACTATATTATTTATATAAGTTAAAAAAGAGAACCTAGATAAGATACCTATAGAGGTGTTAGAAGTACTTCTAGATAAATTACCTCTTATATAATAAGTACTAGGATCTAGATTCTAAGGAGAAATTATACTCTATATATAGGTTACCAGGCCTACTGTAGTATACTAGAACTTAAGATAGCTCTTAGTAACCTTAAGGCATATTATATATATAAAGAGTTCTTCTTAAACCTTAAGGCTTCCTTATAAGTAGCCCTAAATAGGAAGACTACCTTATATAATATATACTTTATAGATAAGAGATATATATTAAACTATAAAGATTAATAATAATAATATTTATATAAGAGAGGACTACTATATTAACTATTCTATAAGAGTAAAGGTTTTTAGAATAATAGACCTAGACTATATTATATAAACATAACTAAGAAATATTTTATATATAAAAAGGAGGGATATTAGTTAACTAACTACTTAGAAGAGGAACGTAATTATATAAAGACCTAATACCTCTAGGCATATAACATACTTAACCAGAAACTATATAAGGATTTCTTACTATATCTCTTAGAGGTAAAAGGAGAAGACCCTATTAAGGAAGAAGAGGATAACTTATATAATAAAAATAAACACTAGAAAGACTAAGATATTTCCTAATACCTCCTATTAATATTATTTCTTTATTATATAACTAGAGAAGATATCTTCTCTAAATAGGCATTAGAGGAAGAGGAGATTTTTATATTATAAGACCTATATAGTACTATATACTAAAGAGAATTATAGGATATAGGAGTAGCTAAGTTCTCTACTATTAGAAGGCTATAAGTTATAGTATACTTATAAGAGAACCTATATATAAAGGTAATATAAAAGCTAGGATTAGCTAACATATAATTTAGAGGAAGTAAATCTATTATGTTAATTAGCATAATAGAGATAGATAACTAAATTAGATAAGTTACCTATTATATCCTAGATATACTAATACTATTTCTATTCTTACTATATAATATAGATCGGCTAAAAGCCTATTTTAATAATATATAAAATACTATTATTATAAAGGATAGTAAACTAATACCTATTATATAAAAATAGGGACACCTATTCTTTAACTTAAGCTATATAGAAGCTAGGATATTCTTTACTAAACCCTAGTTAAGGCGACTCTATAAGAGGTTTAGACATCCTTATATAGATTACCTATACTACCTCCTAAAGAAGGCTAGACATAAGAATATTAATTTTAATATTCTAGAAAAGATCTAGAAGTTCTATTATTATTACTAATTATATAACTAGGCCCTAAGGAGATTCAAGTTCTTACTTAAGGATAAGAATTACTTTAACTATAAGATTATTTTAGATATTATATAACTAAGGGATAAGAATACCCTTTATATTATTAATATAGAGATAAGCTTCTAAGAAGTAATATTTCTTAAATTACTATCTATATAAGACACCTAGAACGCACTCCTAAAATACTAGATTAACATATATGTAGGTCCTCTAGACTATATTATATATAACTTAGGTATAAACTTTACTTTAGAAGAATTTAGGAATAATACTAAGATTATAGGTATATTATATAAAGAAATACTAGTTAAAGCTTACTAGGCTATAGGTAAGATTAAAAGGGTATATACACCCTTAAGATATATATATAAAATACTCTATAAGGAATTAAGATATAATATAGATAAAGAAGTTATTCTTTAGATAGTAATTAAGGCCCTAAACGATACTACTAGACTATATAGTATTATACTAACCCTTCTTGTTTTTAGGATATATCTAAGGATTAATATAGATTTACCTCTATTACACGACATTACCTAGCAAGCTAAGGCTATATAAAAGGCTATGAAGATGCTCTAAGGCATTTAGGCTAAGGTCTTATTACTCCCTATCTAGAGTGAAGTCCTTGTATAGAGAGAAAATAAGGGATAGACTAGACTATATGAAATCTAGGGAATAAAGGGACATACTATTATAGTTAATATGGTTAACAGTCCTACCTAGTTTTATACAACACATGTTAAGCCTTACTCTAGAGAGGAGACACTACTAGAAGATCCCTAAGATGTCGCATAACTAACCCCTTAGTAGCAACCTAGGAAGAGGGGAAGACCTAAGAAAGGGCAGAGGAAGGCCGTATAACAATCACTAAGGGCCTTCCTATCTTAGAAGGAAAAGGATTACTATAAGCTAGCCCTAAAGTTAAGACGTAACAACATTATTACTACTCTAGGAGTACTATATAAAGAGTCTAATAATATTAAGATTAACTCCCTTATTAATAAAGGAGTATTCTCCTTTATATGTTATAAACTAGTAATATATAATCTCTTATAGATCTATAAAATAAGGATAGTAAGAGAAGTTAAGAACCTACTTACTAAGCCGTATAAGAAGTCTAGACTTATTATCTAAGGCTATAGAGACTAGGAGAAGGAGACGCTCCTTATATAAGCTCCTACTATCTAAAAGATAAGCTAGAGACTCCTTCTTACTCTTAGACCTACTCTTATATAATTATTTAGTTGTTAAGGAGAGCTTAGGGATATTACCTAGGTATACACCTAATCTAATAATACCCTTACTAGGACTATTATTACATAACTTCCTAAGAAACTAAAGGATAGATATCCTCTAAACATACTTCTATATATTACTAAGCTACTATATAGATTAGTAGAGTTAGGCCTCTATTAGTATAAGACCTACTCTAAATACTATAAGGAGGACTTAGGTATAATAGAGTTAATATATAACCTATACCTCCTATATATAGTTAAAGATCTAGAAACCTTTAGTATTATAGTAATATAGATAGATAACACCCTAAGCTTCTATATAAAGGTATTCTTAGAAAGGGAAGAAGAGGTGCTATAGATAAAAAGACTTTATATAAAGCTAAAAATAGTCCTTACTAGTAATTAAGACATTAATTTTAATAGTAAAAGGATTTATATATATAAAGATAATAGTATTATATTTACCCTAAAAGGTTAAGCTACTAACCTTTAGTAAGTAGATACTAAGGTAGAAGACACATAATAATAATACATATCTTAGAGAGTAAGAGGTACTTATCTTACCTCTATTTACTAACTAGAAGTATTATATAACCTAGCTATTACTACTTAGGTTAAGGCCCTAAATAATAAAGACATTTAGGCCTTAAATATATAACTAAAATAGCAGATAGATAATTACTAAAGAGAGCTTACCTATATCCTACTTAACCTTATATATATAAAGATATATATCTTTATAGATAGGTCTTTTATAAATAATACAGACCTATCCTTATAACTTAGATTTATAATTATACTTATAGAAGAGATTACTTATATAAATAAGGACTTTAAAATTAGAGGTAATATCCTCTACTAGAGTTTAACTAAATATAAAAGAGTTATATAAAGTATACTAGTAAGTAAGTTATATAATATAACTATAGGATTTAATAGTAGGATTACCTTAAGTATAATACTTAACTAGATACTCTATATACTTTAGATACCTTATATACTAGTAGTAGTATATTCTAATTTATATTCCTATATAAATACCTTATATAACTAAGTATAATAGATAAAAAGAGGTTAATAATAGATATTATAAGCCTATATAAGTTATATAAGAAGAAAGAGATCTTAGAGGTAAGATAGATTAATAGACAAGATAACCCTATAGACATGTTTACTAAGAAATCGCTAAATTTAGCACTTTAACAACTTATCTTATATAATATACTTAAGATATATATTAAAGCGTATATAAATAGAATAGGGGAAGTAACTTCTAATTAACAACTACTTATATACTTACCTATATAAAAAAGCTATCTACTTCCTATAAGTAAATACTAACTAACCTAGGTATTATATAAGAACTAAAAACCCTAACTCTAGAACTATATAACCCTAAGAAATAGAATAACTATTACTACTTTATATACCCTATCCTACTATAACTATAATATATATAAGAATTAGATATACCTTTTACTCCTAGTTAATAATATATAGAGAAGAGTAGTTATTAAGGTAGATAAGCTAGTAAGATATAACATACTTATAAGCTCTAGCCTTAAGAGTAGGGAGGGCCTTCCTAATAGAAGGAGCCTCTAAACTATTATCTAAACTACCTCTACTAAAACTAAAGCTAGAACTACTATTACTATTATTATCTTTATCTAAAGACTTATAACTATAATATATATAGGAAGTAGCCTTAGACTACTAGGTATACTTAGTATATACTCTACCTTAAAAGTTAGCTATATAATAATACTTATAGAAGTACTTCTAACTATAGGTAGAGTAGTAACTATATAGAGTAGTATAAAGACGTCTATAGGACTAAATAATAATTCTAACTATATATAAAGACTATTATATAATTAAAGTAATAAACTCTTAAATAGATATTCTAGTAGTTATTTAGATCTTAATATTATAAGAAGGGTAATTAAGGGTATAACGCTTCTTATCCTAGAAAAGATTATTAGTATATAAATAAGGTATAAAAAGGAAAAAGTAATATATATTAAGAGTAAGAGTAGCTATAAAGTTATAGTTACCTTAGGTTAATATTAGAATAGTTAACTAGTAAACACCACCCTTAGAGTAGATAGTAATATTACTAAGGGTAGAAGGCTAGTTATAAATAAGAGATATAATAATAGGCGTATAATTAATCTATTAAAGTTAGTAGATTAATAGGTAAGAAGGGAAAAAAAGGAAATATATAAGAAGATATATAAAAAAGAAAAGAATAATAGTAAGGAAGGTAAGTAAAGTTATATATTAGAAGAATTAATAATATATATAAATATTATTAGTAGATAAAAGGTTTAAAGTAGTATAAGGAAGAAAAGGGAAAAAGAGAAAAAAGGTAGGAAGAAGAGAGGTTTATATACTACTAAAGGTAAGGGCTAATTAACACCCTCTAGGTAGTAGTATAGGCAGAAGGTAAAGTTAAGGAAGGAGCTTACATACACACCTACTAAACTTATTTATAATAAGAAAGGTATATATATAAAGAGTTTTTACCTTACCTATTATTTAGTTTAGAAAGGGTATATTTAAAGTTTATTTTTTACTTAGTAAACAACTTTATTATATGTTTAGCTAGTAGGACTAGCTAAAGGGAAGGTAAAGCTATTTATAGGTTTGTTTTAAGGGATTTAATTAGATAAAGGGTATATAGTTATAAAAAGAAAAGGTTATAAGTATTAGAATAGTAATCTTATATAACTATATAGTAATCCCTTAAGTTACATATAAAGAATAAAGGCTATTAGATTAGAGACTTAGACCTTAAGTATAAACTAGTATATAACTTAGACTAAACTAACTTAAGCCTTATAACTAAGTATATAACTATTATATAGTAGCCATCTTATAGTTAGAAAGGATAGTTATAGATAATATATCTTTAGTTTACCCTATATTTTGTTTACCCCCTTATATGTAAGGGACTCTTATAGATAGGAGAGAGTCTATTTAATAAAAACTTACTATTAAGAGGGGAGGAGTAATAAGTATAAAGTTACCCTTATTAGGAGGAGGATATAAAAAGAACTAAGGCTAGAAAGTAACTTTAGGATAATAAGTAGTTAGTATAATAAGAATTTAATTAGGGTATAAAAGAAAGATTTAAGTTAAAAAAAGTAGGAGTTAATATTATAGTAAGTAATAAGGGTTTTATAATAAAAAGAAGTAAAGGTAGTAAAGAGAAAAAAAAAGAAGAAGCCTTAGTTAGGAGGAAGGGATCTTTTTTATACTTAGTACCTACCTATTAATAAAATAGAATTATAAATTAATAAAGAAGGTAAAGTTATAAGAAAAGAATAATTTACTATAAGGGATAATAAAGGTAAACTTTACTTTAGTAAAAACCTTACCTTAATCTTATTTATACCTATTTTATCCTATCTTTTTCCCTTTTAGACTCCTCCTTCCCTTCTAATAGCTTATTTAACTTCCTCTCTTACTACTATATTAAGTACTTAACTATAGCTAACCTTAGTATAAACTACTTCTTCTTTTATATATTACTAATAATAATATTTTTACCTCTCTATTTTACCCTTAATCTTTTATTAATAGTTTTCCTTACTTTTTATATCTTTCTTACCTTAATTAGATACTTACCTATTATTTTATAATAGCTTTATTTACTCCTACTAATATAGTTCAGGTTACCTCTTCCCCTAGTAAAAGAGATAATATTTAGGTCTAGAATTACTATAATAAGCTTACTTAGGACTATACTACTACTAATAAGATAGATACTCTCCTTAATTAGAGAGTTATATATATATAGGTTAATAAACCTTTAAGTTCTACCTATATTTATAATTAAGTATTTTAGCTACTAAAAGATATTCTAAATCCTATAACTATTAATCCTATTATCCTAACTAAGCTAAAAGACTACTTAGTACTAAACGCTAAGAATACCCTACCTATACTACCTTAGGTGCTAAGTAATATAACCGTCCTAATAATAATTATAAAAATAAGATAGGCTACTAAATATAAGGATAATATTTCCTAAGGGAAATAGACTATAGTAGAGATAGATTATTATCTACTAAGACTATATAATATATTTAGCACCCTAATTAGGTAGGTTTAGTTTACTTCTAATAACCTTTAAGTTATAGTAGTATATATAGCCTAAAATACTTAAGTAGACTACTATATTATAGATTATCCTCCTTAGTTACTAGTATAGCTAAATATTATAGCCTAGAGTATATACTTAGATTAGATTAAGTAGGTAGATTACCTTACTTTTATTACATATTATCTTAACTACTTTTATATACTATTTATTAACTAAGTTACTAGCTACTTATTTTAATATAATAGCCTATAGGGTAGAGAGTCTACTTATTACTTTACTATTAATATTAACTACCTTAGTAAGTTTTACTATAGTATTAGAGCTAATCCTACCCTAATTAAAGTAATCTAAGTATAAGTAGGTATTATTAATAGTCCTTAATAATATAACAGATAGGCTTATAGACTATATATAGGAGAGTTCCTTTAGTACTATATAAGGGATAATATCTCTTATATTAAGGATAGTACTACTTAGTTAGATATTTAGTAACCTAATTAAGGAGACGTTATTATCTATATTAAGAAGTACTAGTATATATAGATTACCTAAGAATTTAGCCTACCTAGTAATATAAAGGATCTCTACCCCTAGCTAAAGTAGCTAATAGACTACTATGTCTAGACTCTCTAGAAATAAGTAGCTTTTAGGCCTAATTAGACTAAAAAGGGTCCTAAAGAGGTAGAAGATATTACCTCTACTAATACCCTAAAAGATCTAAAGCCCCCTCTAAATACTATAGTTATATCTAATACTATTAAGAATATAATAGTACTTTTTAATAGTATTACTACTTTACGTAAGGTAGATAATAAGGAGATATCTATTTAGGATATTAATAACGTCCTAAAGGTATATTCCTTAATAGAAAATAAGATATTTAAGGCTTAAGCCTTATACTATTAGGTGTAACTTAACTAAGAAATTAAAGGACCTTTAAAGATAATACTTAAAGGATATAAAGGAGCCTATTATCTTATAGAGCTTCTAATTAGGGCCTATAAAGATAAAAAGTCCTTAATTATAAAGGAGGATATAAAGTATATAATAAATATATATAGATTACTTAGATTTAATTCTACTATAGATAGGAATAACCTAGAGAAGTACTAAGATATTTATAATAGTAGTATTAAGAAGCTATTACTATCCCCTTACCCTAATCTAACTAAGCCTAAGTAGCCTTAATAGCTATAACTACCTTAAGATAAGATATTATCTTCTCTAAAGAGTACTAAGGATCTTACTATAGATAAACTTTATAAGTACTTTTTAGCTTTACTATCTTATAGGTTAATATTATAATACTTAGTAAATAATATAAATATTAAAATCTTTCTATATAATATTAGCCTAGGTAAGAAGAATAAGACTTATACTTACCTTAAGGCTTTATAAAAGGATTATAATAAAATAATTACCTAGCTTACTACTCCTCCCCTTAACCCTAATTAAGAGAATATTAATATAAGTAGAGAGGATAATAATCCTTAGGATAAAGATAAAGAACTAATACTACCTATATCCTTAGTTACCTCTTAGTATCTTCTAGCCCCTACTTTAATCTATAATATAAGCCTTATAGCTTAGGTAACCTATATAAAGAATAAGGGACTATACTATACCTATATACTTACCCTAATTAACACTAAGGACTAATATAAGGCCTTATAAAAGTATAAGGTTAAGTCTATAACTAACTATAATAAGGATAAGTATATTAGTCTCTTTAATAACCTATATAAGGTTATTACGTATTACTAGAAGCTATAGTAACTATTCTTATATCTAACTATTATACCTAGTTAGTAGGGGTATAAGCGTTATAACTAAGGTATTATTTAGGATAATACTTTTAATAAGGAAAAGTAGGAGAGAGAGAGAGAGGCTGCTTATAAGAAAGCAGGTAAATTAGGCTATAGCTTATATAGCTATAAGTAGGATAATTTATAGGCCTAATTAGGCGTAGAAGGATATTTAGGGCTTAGGCTTACTTTATATTTAGAATACTACTTAGTTTAATAGTTCTTTTTCCTTTATAATATATAACATAGGAGTAAGAAAAAAGAATAGGGGATAATTAGAATAGGGTAGGGTTTTACTTTTTAATAGGTTCTTTATCTTCTATAAGCCTAATTAAGAAAAGGGATATTTAATTAGAAGAGTAACTAAGAAGATAGTTAAGAGAGGATTATTATAAATTTCTAGATATAAATATATAGGAAAATATAGACGTAGGGAAAAATATATAGAATCTTACGTAATAATAGTATTTATTATACTTTTAATAATATTCTTACCCTAATTAGACCTTTATAGTCTAATTAAGGTATACTTTTATTATAAGAATCCTATTAGTAATAGTTATAGACTTTTAAGTATATATAACTAGATACCCTTAGTAATAATAATATATATTTCTTAGTTTATCCCTAAAGACCTTAAATCTATAAAGTATAAATACTTTTTACCCTAATTAGGCCTATAAGTATCTATTCTAGAGGATAAGACTCTTTACTAGTAGTAGTAAGTCACCTTAGGTTTATTAGCACCTAAGGTATACTAGTAATAATAGTAGTAATATAGCTATATAGTTTAGGTATTTATATACTATCTATCTTATATACTAAATATCTCTTTCCTACTTAGTTTTACTATATAATTAGGGTAACTAAAAGGTTATAAGAACTACTATTAAGCTATATAAAAAGGACCTAAGTGTTAGTCTCTAAGAGGAACTTTACCTTATAGACGTAATTTTAGAGTTTCTTTAAGGTTATTAGGACTACTTATAACTTTAGTTTCCCTAAATTATACTTAAGTTTTAGTCCTCTTTATATACTACTCTTATACTAGTCTACTATATTTATTACTAATTATTTAATAGAGCTAACTACTCTAGCCTTAAAGACTAGTATTAGTTACTATAATAATAAGCCTAACTATAAAGCTATAATTAATATAAATAAGGATAGGTACTAATATAAGGATTATCTTAAGAATTCTTATTATATTAGCCTAATTAGGTCCCTAGATAAAGACTATATTCTTCCTTATAAGTTATTAAAAAGGAATAGTAATTTTAGTATATTAGTCTACTTAGGCCTTATAGAAGCTAGCTATCCTAATAAATAATTAGAGTTTAGTAAGATTTAAATATTCTTTCTACTTAAGAATCTTAATAATATTAGCTTAATTAGGCTATTAGCCTCCTAAACTATAGAGATATCCTATAATAGTTACTATTTTCTAAAGATATTAGGATTTAATAGGCGTAATAGTATAACCTATTAGTTCTATATTAAGAAGGATAGTATTAAGATTCTTTAAATATTTATAGATATATTAATAGATTTTAGGCTAATTAAAGAGCTTAGTATTATTATAAGTTATATAAGGGTTATAAATAATAATATTATTTAAAAAGGCTTAGTAGTAATAGGGGATAAGGTTATAAAGGAGCCTTATTATAACTTATATAAATTAGCCTAGTAAGTTAGTAGCTCCCTATAGTAATATATATATACGTAATAACCTTAGTAGGGTAGTAAATATTATTAAATCCCTACTTTCTTCTATAAGGGGGACCTAATTATACCTAGACTAAATATCTAAAAGAAATAGTATTTTATATATTCTAAAATCTTCTAAGAATATCTTAGTACTAAGGGGAGTAAACGTATTATATATAGTAACTATATTTATATATATTACTAAGTTAATTAGGCGTAGTATACTATCTTTCTTCTTAATAAGGAACTATAGGTTCCTTACTACCTTATAACTCTCCTTTAGAATTCCTTTTATAAGTCTTATATAAAGGATCTCTATTATTTTTTCCTTAAGTACCTTTAGGATAGGGATACCCTTCTTATACTAGGCTTTATATAATACTATTATTAGAATAGTATTTTATATAATTCGTATACGTAAGTTAGTAGCCTAAAAGTCTATATAAGACAGCTACTTCTAGGTATATCTAGGTACTAAACTTAGATAATATATGCCTCCTAATACCTCCTAAACTACTAGTTTCTTAATATATCAACCTATACTATATCCTTCTAATATTAATTAATACCTCTAAGTGTATAGATAAACAAGGAAGAAGAGATATCTATATATTCTCTATATCTAAAGATTATATAAGAACATATAGATATACTAAGAATAAGTAGGAATTAAAGGTATTATAGTAATAGCGTTACTATTAATAGGCGCCTCTAGCTAGCTTTTAGAAAAGGGGTTTTTATTCTTATAACGTTATTACCCCCTAAATTATTCTTCTTTTTCTTAGCGTTTATTACATACTTATATTTATACGACTTAAAGGATATATATATAGACTTACGACGTTATCGCCTAACTATTCTCCTTATTAGCTAATTATAGTTACTATTGCTATAAAGCTTCTAAAGCTAGCTAACTATCTAAAAGACGTTAATATACTTATTAATAGACTCTAACTTCTACGCCCTATTACATATAAGACAGACTAGGCAGTCTATTACCTCTAAGAGACACTATTTCTAGGCTTTATAGAAGGTCTAGAAATCTATAACCTAGACATATATAAAGACTAGTTGTTATAGTTCTAAAGGATAGGTATAGAATAATTTATATAAATAGATTCTAAAGTTATCTAGTAAATCTAATAATTCCTCTATATATATAGGATTATCTAGAAAGACTACACACTAATAGTCCTTCTATTTGCCTAGCTCGTAAGAGGGTAAAAGGACATATCTTTTAAACAGAGGTTATAAGTTAAGGTAAGGAAAAGGAAGGTTCTATTAATACGTATACAAAAAGTAAAAGTCGTAAGTATTAGAATAGCATTTTATATAATTTATACGTTAAAGTTAGTAGCCTAGAAGTCTATATAAGACAGCTACTTCTAGGCATATCTAAGTACTAAACTTAGATAATATATACCTCTTAATACCTCCTAAACTACTGGTTTCTTAATATATTAACCTATACTATATCCTTCTAATAACTATCCTAATTACTTATAGAGGAGTAACCTTATAATTAATTAATTTATACTCCCTAAATTCCTAAGAAAGGGCGGCTTTATAGTTAAGGAGGATCTTAATAAATAATTCCTTCTTATAGGGAGTAAGATATTTAATAGTCTTTATAATCCCTTTAAGTTACTTAAGTTTTAGTTAAGAGTATAGTTTAATTAATAAAAACTTAAGCGTAATTAGGCTAGTAAATACTCCCCTAGCTAGCTGTATTATTTTCCTAGCCTTAGCTAAATTCTTAACCTTTTAGAGGGGATCTCTTTTAGGTGTTAAACTATCTAATAGTATATTATCTAAAGGGTAAATCTTTTTATCCTTTAACTTATATATAGTTATAACTATTATATTAATATTATCTTAATTAGGGTTATACTTTTAAGAAAGGGTATATTTCTTAGTAGTAGTAGATATAGTCTAAGTTACTAAGGCCTATATATAGTCTATTAATTTAAAGTAGTTTATAATCTTATATAATAGATTACTTCCTATCTTCTTAAGGTTTATAGCTACTTAAGAGAGTATAACCTTTAATATATAGGCCTAATTAAAGTAGTTTAGGTCTAAGTAAGGCGTTTCTTAGGTTTTAGAGTAATAAGAGTAGTTTTTATTAGTATGCTTCCTTATTATTATAATAGTCTTATAAATATTTTAGACTATTAGTACTAATAAGGGCGTTAAAGCTACTTAAGTAAGTAGATTAGATTCCCTTTTATTAATAACTACCTACTTATTATTATCTTTTTTAACTTAAAAACTAAGGTTTTTTAGTCTTTTAGTAAAGGTCCTAAAGTCTTTACTAGACTTTAGTTTTCTAAAATAAGGTAATACTAGCCCTAATTAAGTAATACTCTATATAAGGACTAAGTATAACTTTCCTACTAAGGAATATATTTAGTTAATAAGCCTAAGTTATTAAAATAAATAAATACTATAGGTATATATAGCTAAGTATTTTTAGTAGATAGGATTACTATAATTAGTTTATTACTATATAAGAAATTAATCTTTAAGTAAAAGTAGAAGGGGCTACTAAGAAGTAAGGGCTTACTTATTTTACTATTATTTATAATAAACATACTTATCAGGATATAGTATTTACTAATCTAAACTAAAATAATAGCTACTCCTTTAAAGGTTATATATAAAGTTATAGGATTAAACGTTATTATACTAAGATATATAGGTATAAGCTATAACCTATATTTCTAAGTATAGGACTTTAAAATAATATTTATTTAAGTACTACTATTAATAATAGCTTAAATAATCCTATTCTAATTAGGTCTAAAACTACTAACTTAGACTTATAGGATAAAATAGGGTATTATAAATATTAGAATAATTAACTTAATAGCTTTAAGGTTAATTACTCTTATCCTATTAACCTAGACTATACTATCTTAAAGGTTAGGTAAACTCTTATTATAAGACTCTAAAATTCCTCTTACTTCTAGTTACTTATAAGGTTTAACTTCCCTAATTAGTTTAATAGATACTTTAGGGTAGATATTCTTAAAGCTATTATTATCTAATAGACCCTAAATACTTATTATAGTATTTTTATTAAACTAAGGCTATACTTTTAAAGTAACTAAGAATAAGATAGAAATATTCCTACCTAGCTTTTAGGCTATAGCCTAGGTAGAAGCCGCCCTCTTATTAATTTCATCTTAGTTAGGGATATCTAGGTAAAAAGTTATATCCTTAATAATAGTAGGAGTTTAAATTATATAATTATCTAAATAGTATTAAATCTATTTAGCTAGGTAGTTCCTAATACTTAAATAGGCCTAATTAGGCTAAGGAGATACTCTTAGAGGCGTAAGGAGTTAGTATAGGGTATAAGTATTAATATTTATTACTTTAGGTTAGGATATAGTACTTATATTACTCTCTTAGTAGGAATAGTCCTTACTTATAAACCCTTAGTAGATAGTATAAGGCTTTACCTAATTAGAGTAGTAAAGAACTCCTTATAATAGTCCTCCTTAAGAGTAGGTTATAGTATCTATCTAAGTTTCCCTTATTAAGAAAATATTAGTATATATATCTAAATTACTAGGTATATAGTAAATAAGGCTAATATAAGTATCCTAAGTAACTTAGGGTCTCTATAATTAGATTTCTAACTAAAATGGCCTCCTAACGCCCTAATTAAGTACTCTTTTAGCTACTTATACTAACTTAAGATATAAGGTACTATTAGTAATATAGTTTAAAATAACTACTTAGTTAGTTATATAGTTAGATCTCCCTCTTATAATAATAGTATTAAAAACCTTAGTAACGTCTATATTATTACCTAATAGCCTTCTAAAGTAGTAGGTATTATAATTAAGTATAATAAGGCCTACTTACTTATCCTCTCTTAACTAGGGATATTTCTAGTACTACTTACTATTATAGTTATTATACTAATATTAGTCTAAATAGCTACTAATAAATCCTAGCTATTAAAATATAGATAGTCTATTAGATAAATTTAAATATAACTACTACTAACCTCTATTACTAAAGATATTATAGTTTTAGGTAGTAATAGGTAAAAATAGTATAATATATAGTCTAGTTATATTAGTATTTATAATTATTATAAAAGCCTTAAGCTTTTTAGAAAGTTTAGTAACTAGGTTAACTAGGATCTAAATATCTATAATAGCTAGCCTTAAATTAATACTACTATAGCCCTAATTAGACCTAATAGCTACTTTTAAAATACTAGTTAGGGTTAAAAGGGGTTTACTAATTATTAAAGTATCTAAGTTACTATAGTAATTATTATACTTAGCCTTCTAGCTAACCTATAATAATATATACTTCTTAAAGGCTCTAAAGTTACCTTTCTTAAAGAGCTTAGTAGGCGTTATACCTATCTATAAGGCTACTAGTTAGATAGTATTCTCTATATACTATTTTATAAAAAGTTTAATAAGTTCCTAGGTAATTATAATAGGCTTATTCTTAGCTTAAGCTTTCTTATAAATACTCTTAACCTTTTAGAATAGCTTAGTAGTCCTAACTAAGTTATCCTCCCTAATTAGATTACCCTAAAGACGATCTTATATATAGTAGTTAGGATAGAGGATAACTTCCTTATTAAGGGGGCTATAGGTATCTATTAAGTATTTCTTTAATAACACCTAGGTATATATCTCTAACTTAATTTTTACTATAGCTTAGTACTTATTAGGTAAATACTATAGGAGTATAATAGTCTTCTCCTAATTAGGATAACCTATAAGTCTAGATAAGGCTTTATACTTATCTAGGAAGTTAGTAATATTATAGCTATTAAAGATAGGTACTCTAGTAGTATTTAAGGAGGGTATCTTAATTACTAAGCGTATATAACTAACTACTTAAGTCTATATAGGTTACCTAGTAGTACTTATAAGGGCTTCTAAGTTAGTAGTAATAAGGTTAAGGAGCTTATTTATAAGCTCTTATTAGGTATAAAAGTCGCTTTAGGTTATTATAAGTTAGCTACTTATAATAGTATAGTAGGCTACTATAAATACTTCCTTAGTCTAATTAGGTAGTATAGTTAGATAAGGATCTAACCTAGTATATCCTTAGCTATACTAAATAACCTTATTATTATTAGTAGCTATACTAAACTCTAAGTTATTAACGTAAGGCTCTTAATACCTACTAAAGGTATCTCTAATATAGCTAGTAACCTAATTAGTTACTCTACTAATAGGGTCTAAAGTAAATAAGGATAAAGTAGCTTTAGATATTTTAGTAGTTATCTTTTATAAGGGGCCTATAATATATATATAGTAAATAGTATTCTAAGTAATAGATTTTATTAAAGTAGCTTATATTCTTTTAATAATTCTTCTAGCCTATCTAATAGGTCTAGTTAGGGTAGGGAGAATTATATATATAACTATATTTAAGGCCTAGTATACCTAAAAGTAAAGGGTTATTTTTAATATAGGGTTTACTAGTTTGAAACTAAGGTAAAATGTTTAGCTATAATAAGTTATTATTACTCCCTTATTCTTAATATTTTATTATCTTATTATTAAGATAGCCTATAATCTAACTAGGCTAATAACTCTATAAAAATATATAAAATAGTAAATATTAGTAAGTAATATAGTTTTTAATATCTTATAGCCTATACTAAGGAAGTAGTCTAGTATCCTAAGGTTATATTAGAGTACTATTATATAAGTTAGTAAGGGGTTTTTAAGTCCTAAGGGATACTATAATAGGTAGAAAGTTCCTTAGCTCTAAAACGCTAAAGAGTACCTTATAGTAGAGCTTGTATATAATTATAGTCTAATAGTTAATAGTTATGTCTTTTATAGATTTTTATTAGTTTTAATAGCTCCTATAAGCTATTAATAGGCTTTTTATTCTTTTAAGGGTCTAACTTACTCCTATACTAAAGTTAAGTCTAATTAGGTTAGTTATAGGTTTACTTTTTTAAATAAGTAAATTATTTATATATTATCTAGTTTTATTTAAGTTAAAGTATTTACTTAGGGTTAGATAGAAATATTAGTATTACTATATTAGTAATAAGAAGATTAGTAGTTTAATTTTACTATAAGGTACTATTAAAACTAAGTAGGAAAGGGATGTCTAGTATATAGGATAGATAGTATATAAACACCTAAACTATATAGCTATATTACTACTATTATTACTAGTATACCTTAGGTACTAATAAACCTAAGGTAACTTACTACTACTAGTAAAGAGTCTTATCCTCTAGAATAGATACTTATAGGCCTAATTAGGGTAAGAAGTATCTATACTTTATAGATTTAAGGTCTTTAGGGATAAACTAAGAAATATATACTATTATTACTAAGGGTATTTAGTTATATATACTTAAAAGTCTATAACTATTACTAATAGGATTCTTATAATAAGATATACTTTAATTAGACTATAAAGGTCTAATTAGGGTAAGAATATTATTAAAAGTATAATAAATACTATTATTACGTAAGATTTTATATATTTTTCTTTACGTCTATATTTTCCTATATATTTATATCTAGAAATTTATAATAATCCTCTCTTAACTATCTTCTTAGTTACTCTTCTAATTAAATAGCCCTTTTCTTAATTAGGCTTATAGAAGATAGAGAACCTATTATAATGTAAAACCCTACCCTATTCTAGTAGTAGATTATATAGATTTACCTCTTTAACTTTAATATTAAGTATATTCTAAAGATAAAGAATATAATAGCTAATACTCTATTAAGAAAACTACTAGGCCTATCTAATTATACTAAGTATAAAAACCCTAATTAGGTTAAGCACTATATTAATATAAGCTTTTATTTTATTAATATCTACTCTATTTATATATTAGCTGTTATACTAAATACTATCCTAACTCTAAATATCTTAAAATCCTCCTACCTTTATACCCTTCTTAAAGTATAGCTCTACTTAGATTAGTTTTAGAGTATTTAAACTAGGTAAATAGCACTCTATTTAAAAGCCTTACTTTACCTAGATAGTATTTTAGTATAAGACTATAAGAAGTATAAGATAGAAGTATAGTTTTTTATAGCTAGGGATAGATATCTCTATATAAGACTAACTAAATACTATCCTATCTTATAATAACTTATTAATAATCCTAAGATTTAAGCCTACCTAATTAGATATACCTATATTAAGTCTAGATATTAGGGACGTAATATAACCTTTTATAGACTTATACTTTTATACTTTTAGAGGGATATATACTAGTAAGTATAAGTAAGCCTAGTCTTATACCCCTTATACTAAAAGGCCTAATTAGCCTATATAAATAACTAGTATATTAGTATTATACCTAGGGAAATACTATTTATAAAGTTCTCCTTAGATATCTAGTAGATTAGACTATAGGTATTAGTTAAAGCCTAATATAATATAATAAGATAGATTAAAACTAGATAAATACTTAAAGCTAGGTCTAATTAGGTAGCTAACTTTATTTAGGAAGATATATTTTATTACTATAGCGTTTACAGACAGCTTCTTATTAATAAAGGCCTAGAAAATAGAGGCGTAGTAGATATACTTAACGTAAAGTATAGTATTACTAAGTAAGTAATATTAGTATATAACTTAAGGGTAAATAGAGTTAATAAATAAGGATATAAGCCTATTACCTATAGTATTTTAACCTAGTTAAATAGAAGAAGATAAGACTAAGGATAAATCCTATATATTACCCTTTTTATAGATAGGACTAGTATTTAAGTACCTATAGGATTTATATTATTCTTCCTAATATATAGCTATAAAGTAATTACGCCTATTAAGGAAGACACTACTACTTAGAGAGTAATAGACTAAGGATATATTTATAACCCTAATTAAGAGCTTCTTACGTATACTAAAGTATTTTAGTAGCTTAAGGAGGATAGGGATACTACTACTAAGAACGTTATATTAGCCTACTAGAAGATTACTAATTATTATAACTAAGTTTATTACTATACTATTTATAAGGAAAAGCTTTAGCCTAGGGATCTTATTCTTATATTTAATAAGAAGTAAGTAATTAATAAGTCTAAAGCCTAAAAGCTCTAATACTATTAGTAAGGCCCCCTCTAAGTATACTCTATCTCTAATTATTCTAGCTCTTATTATCTAAAGATATTAAGAGGGAAAGAAATAATATATATAATATATAGAGGATACTACCTAAAGTAGTATTACTAAAATAACTATAGCTTCTAGGAATCTAAGAACCCTCTTTAGGTATAAATAAGACTCTATAATAAACTTACCCTATACTTTCCTCTATAAGACTACTAAGATAAACTCTAGGAACTTAATTAACCTTTTAAGCCTAATTAAGGTACTAATATTACCCTTATATAATTATAATAAACCTAGCTTAAACTTTAAAGATAGAATAACATCCTATATAAAGAGCTCTAAGTACTAAAGGAAAAGACTACTCTTATTATTAATATTCCTACTTAGGACCTAAATAAGAATTCTTAGTATATAGAGATACTAGACTAAATCTAATTAGGTCTACTATATTACTTTTCTTTATATATCTATTTTCTATATTTTTTATTTTTTATTTTTTATTTTACTTATTATTAGGTATTATTCCTCTTATATAAAGGTTATTTATTTCCTAAACTCTATTTTTATTAAAAAGAATAACCTTAGGGATAAGATTAGAGTATTAAATATAATATTTTTATAATATTTATAATATAGGCTTTTTTTATACTAATATACTAGTATAAAAAAATAGAATTAATTATATATATAATATAAGCTAATTAAACCCTAGTTACTATATATAGTTTTTAGAAATAGCTCTTATATAAGCTTATAATAAATCGTAAATACGTATATTTTTAATATTATAAATATTATAAATATTATAAATATAGTTAGTATATATACTAAATTCTTAAAAATATAGCTTAGAGTTTAAGACTAGTCCTAAATAGGAAATACATAAGACTTATAATATCTATATATATTATAACTTTATATACTTAGGAAATTTTAAAAAAAAAAATTTTTTAACTATATATAGAGAAATATATATATTTATAAATCTAGTATACTTTAAAGATACTAATAAGAAAATATTATAGTATAATATTTTATAATACTCTAGATAGGATAGATAAAAGAGAATACCCTAATTAGACCTAAGAACTATTTAGAACCCCCCCTAATAAATTATATTATTATCTTAACTTAGAAAAAGTTTTTCCTAAAACCCCCCTAGTATTAAGTATTACTATTACTAAGGCTATTATTATAGTCCTCCTTACCCTTATTCTACTAAATAGAATCCTAAGCCTAAATAGTACTATTAAATATAAAAGTAATATTCTTCTTCTTCTTAAGGAAAGTCTTTTTTTAGTTAGTAACTAGCTTTATAAGCTTATAATAATAAAGCTACTTAAAATTAATTAAAGAAATATTATTTAGAATAATAAAAGGCTTACTATTACTATTAGTATAATACTTTTAGGTACTTTTAATTATAATACTAAAGCTATATTTATAATAAAACTTAATACTTCTATAGTAGTAGTAAACTTAGTTCTTATAATAGAAATAGTTAGAGTAGGTACTATTATAAATACCTAAAAGGGAAATATATTCCTAAAAAGAAATAAAAGTAGTAACCTAATTAGTATTAAATTAAATATCTACTTATCTATCTTTATAATATTTATAAGGAATAATATTTTAACCTCTTAAGCTATAAATAGTAAGAGTACTACTAGCCTAAAAGTAGTTTAATAGCTTTTAAGCTAAGTATCTAAAAGCTCTTTTATATTTAATATAAATAAATACTTAGTGCTTAAAGAGACTATTATAAGAGTACTACTAAATAATCTAAAGGATATAGCTATAAGTAATTATATTCTAAAAGTTCTAAGTAATAATATTTTAATTTTAGCTTTAATAAATAGAGTTAGTAAACTAAACTTTATAATAGACTCTACTAATAGGGTACTTAAGGTCTCTCTATATAAGGGAAGTAGCTACTTAGCCTAATTAGGCTAATAGACTTAAAAGAGGTAAGGAAAATAAAAAGAACTTACTATTAAGAGGGGAGGAGTAATAGGTATAAAGTTACTCTTATTAGGAGGAGGATATAAAAAAAACTAAGGCTAAAAAGTAACTTTAGGATAATAAGTAGTTAGTATAATAAGAATCTAATTAGGGCGTAAGAGAAAGATTTAAGTTAGGAAAAGTAGGAGTTAATATTATAGTAAGTAATGAGGGTTTTATAATAAAAAGAAGTAAAGTAGTAAAAAGAAAAAGAAAAGGCCTTAGTTAGGAGGAAGGGATTCTCTTTATACTTAGTACCTACTTATTAATAGAAGAGAATTATAAACTAATAAAAAAGGTAGAATTATAAAGGAAAAATAATTTCCTATAAGGGATAATAAGGGTAAACTTTACTTTAGTAGAAACCTTACTTTAATCTTATTTATACCTATTTTATCTTATCTTTTTCTCTTTTAAGCTCCTCCTTCCCTTTTAGTAACTTATTTAACTTTCTCTCTTACTACTATATTAAGTACTTAACTATAGCTAACCTTAGTATAAACTACTTCCTCCTCTATATATTACTAATAATAATATTTTAACCTTTTTATCTTACCTTTAATCTTTTATTAATAATTTTTCTTACCTTTTATACCTTTTTTACCCTAATTAGATACTTACTTATTATTTTATAATAGCTTTATTTACTCCTACTAATATAGTTTAGGTTACCCCTTCCCCTAGTAAAAGAGATAATATTTAGGTTTAGAATTACTATAATAAGCTTAATTAGGACTATACTACTACTAATAAGATAGATACTCTCCCTAATTAGAGAGTTATATATATTTAGGTTAATAGACCTTTAAGCTCTACCTATATTTATAATTAGGTGTTTTAGCTACTAAAAGATATTTTAAATCCTATAACTATTAATCCTATTACCCTAACTAAGCTAAAGGACTACTTAGTACTAAACGCTAAGAATACCCTACCTATACTACCTTAGGTACTAAGTAATATAACTATCCTAATAATAATAATAAAGATAAGATAGGCTACTAGATATAAGGATAATAGTTCCTAGGGGAAATAAACTATAGTAGAGGTAGATTATTATCTACTAGGACTATATAATATATTTAGTAACCTAATTAGGTAGGTCTAGTTTACTTCTAATAACCTTTAAGCTATAATAGTATATATAGCCTAAGATACTTAAGTTAACTACTATATTATAAATTATCCTCCTTAGTTACCTATATAACTAAATATTATAGCCTAAAGTATATACTTAGATTAGATTAGGTAGGTAGATTACCTTACTTTTATTATATATTATCTTAACTACTTTTATATACTATTTATTAACTAAGTTACTAGCTACTTATTTTAGTATAATAGCCTATAGGCTAGAGAGTCTACTTATTACTTTACTATTAATATTAACTACCTTAGTAAGTTTTACTATAGTACTAAAGCTAATCCTACCCTAATTAAAGTAATTTAAGTATAAGTAGGTATTATTAATAGTCTTTAATAACGTAATAAATAGGCTTATAGAATATATATAGTAGAATTTCTTTAGTACTATATAAGGGATAATATCTCTTATATTAAGGATAGTACTACTTAGCTAGATATTTAGTAACCTAATTAAAAAGACGTTGTTATCTATATTAAGAAGTACTAGTATACGTAAATTACCTAAGAATTTAGCCTACTTAGTAATATAAAAGATCTCTACCCCTAGCTAAAGTAGCTAATAGACTACTATATCTAGACTCTCTAGAAATAAGTAGCTTTTAGGCCTAATTAGACTAAAAAGGGTCCTAAAGAGGTAGAAGATATTACCTCTACTAATACCCTAAAATATCTAAAGCCCCCTTAGGATACTATAGTTATATCTAATACTATTAAGAATATAATAGTACTTTTTAATAGTATTACTACTTTATATAAGGTAGATAATAAGGAGATATCTATTTAGGATATTAATAATATCCTAAAGTTATATTCCTTAATAGAAAATAAGATATTTAAGGCTTAAGCCTTATACTATTAGGTGTAACTTAACTAAGAAATTAAAAGACCTTTAAAGATAATACTTAAAGGATATAAAGGAGCCTATTATCTTATAAAGCTTCTAATTAGGGCCTATAAGAATGAAAAGCCCTTAATTATAAAGGAGGATATAGAGTATATAATAAATATATATAGATTACTTAGATTTAATTCTACTATAGATAGGAATAACCTAGAGAAGTACTAGGATATTTATAATAGTAGTATTAAGAAGCTATTACTATCCCCTTACCCTAATCTAACTAAGCCTAAGTAGCTATAACTACTTTAAGATAAGATATTACCTCCTCTAAAAAGTACTAAAGATCTTACTATAGATAAACTTTATAAGTACTTTTTAGCTTTATTATCTTATAAGTTAATATTATAATACCTAGTAAATAATATAAATATTAAAATCTTTCTATATAATATTAGCCTAAGTAAAAAGAATAAGACTTATACTTACCTTAAGGCCTTATAAAAGGATTATAATAAAATAATTACCTAGCTTACTACTCCTCCTCTTAACCCTAATTAGGATAATATTAATATAAGTAGAGAGGATAATAATCCTTAGGATAAAGATAAAGAACTAATACTACCTATATTCTTAGTTACTCCTTAGTATCCTCTAGCCCCTACTTTAATTTATAATATAAGCCTTATAGCTTAGGTAACCTATATAAAGAATAAGAGACTATACTATACCTATATACTTACCCTAATTAATACTAAGGACTAATATAAGGCCTTATAAAAGCATAAGGTTAAGTCTATAACTAACTATAGTAAGGATAAGTATATTAGTCTTTTTAATAACCTATATTAGGTTATTATGTATTACTAAAAGCCGTAGTAACTATTATTATATCTAACTATTACGCCTAGTTAGTAGGGGTATAAGTACTATAACTAAGGTGTTATTTAGGATAATACTTTTAATAAGGAAAAGTAGGAGAGAGAGAGAGAGGCTACTTATAAGAAAGTAGGTAAATTAGGCTATAGCTTATATAGCTATAAGTAGGATAATTTATAGGCCTAATTAGGCGTAGAAGGATATTTAGAGTTTAGGCTTACTTTATATTTAGAATACTACTTAGTTTAATAGTTCTTTTTCTTTTATAATATATAATATAGGAGTAAGAAAAAGAATAAGGGATAATTAGAATAAGGTAGGGTTTTAGTTTTTCCTTTTTAATAGGTTTTCTATTTTCTAAAAGCCTAATTAGGTAATAGGCTATTTAATTAAAAAGAGTAATAGGTAATAAGAGAAGGAAGAATATTATAAATTTCTATATATAAATATATAGAAAATATAGATGTAAAGAAAAATATATAGAATCTTACGTAATAATAGTATTTATTATACTTTTAATAATATTCTTACCCTAATTAGACCTTTATAGTCTAATTAAAGTATATCTTATTATAAGAATCCTATTAGTAATAGTTATAGACTTTTAAGTATATATAACTAAATACCCTTAGTAATAATAGTATATATTTCTTAGTTTATCCCTAAAGACCTTAAATCTATAAAGTATAGATACTTCTTACCCTAATTAGGCCTAAAAGTATCTATTCTAGAGGATAAAACTCTTTACTAGTAGCAGTAAGTTACCTTAGGTTTATTAGCACCTAAGGTATACTAGTAATAATAGTAGTAATATAGCTATATAGTTTAGGTGTTTATATACTATCTATCCTATATACTAGACATCCCTTTCCTACTTAGTTTTATTACTTTTTAACTTTAAGATTAAATACTAGCTAGGAAAAGAGAATATAGTAGACAGCCTATCTTAATAGCCTAATTATAAGCCTACTAATATAGAAGAAAAGGAGGCGTATAGTATGTTTCTAAAAGACTTCTTAGGGTAGTTTAAGAAGAGGGTTACTACCTTTAGACGTAGTAAGTTACTAGTAACCCCCCTAGTTATACTAAAGTAGCTAGTAGCTACCCTAGAGGAGGAGGTAAAAGAGGCCTAATAGATAGATAAAAATATTTAATTATATAACTAGGAGTTATAGGGGCTAGGCTAAACCTAAGATAACTAAGAGGTACTAAGGTATAAGGGGTATATAGTAGTACTAAAGGGTTATACTATCTAAATAGAGCTACTAATAGTATTTTATAATAAACTAATAAGGAGCTACCTAGGGGTAATATATATACTTAAATAGATAGGCTAAACGTTTTTTTAGAAGTTAATAAAGAAGGACGTTAAGGAGTATATATAGATATATACTATATACTAATAAATAAAACCTAGGTATTATCTACCTTATAAGAAGTTAGTACCTCTACTAGTACTAAGCTAACTATAAGAGTATATTACCCTAGACTTTATTACTAAGCTACCTAAGTTAAAAGGATTTACTATAAGGACTTATAATAGTATCTTAGTTATTATAAATAAGCTTATAAAATATATAGTTTACCTACTTATAAGAGAAACCCTAATAGTAGACTAGCTAGTAACCCTCCTTATAGATAGAGTATTCTTATATTTTAGTATCCTAATAGTAATAATCTTAGACTAAGGATCCCTTTTTACTAGCTACTTTTAGGTAGTAATATACTACTTATTAGCTATTAAATAAAAACTTAGTACTATATACTACTTATAAATAGATAGCTAGACTAAGTAGTAGAATTAGAATATTAAATACTTCCTCTATACTTTTTATAATATAAAGTAAGATAACTAGGCTAAATAGCTACTAATAGTAGAATTTATCTATAATAGAGTATAGTATAGTACTATTAGAGTAGTACTAGTAGAGATACTAATAGGCTATATACTATATAACCCTTATAATATAAGGCTAGAGGGGCTAAAACTTATAGAAGTCCTAACTACCTACTAGAGGGTTAAGAGCCTATAAAGCTAAAAGGTAGTAATTTAAAAGACACTATAAGTAGTAATAAAGGTATATAAGAAGTAGTATAATACTAAGTAGTTAGACGTTAAGTTTAAAGTAAGGGAAAGAGTCTTACTTTTAGTAAGGTTTATTAAGTAGAGATAACTATTAAAAAAGCTATCTAATAAGTATTTAAGACCCTTTACTATTACTTAAGTAGTTAGTAAGGGGAAAGCCTATAAACTTAATATAGGAATAAAATACTATATTTATAATATATTCTCTTTATTATAGCTAGAGAAGTATAAAGGGCTACTAGAGGATCCCTAGCCTATTCTAATTAATAATAATAATAAAGACGTCTATAAGGTTAATAAGATAATAGACTATAAAGGCCTACTAAGAAATAAATAGTACTTAATAAAGTAGAAGGGCTATATAGAGGAGAAAAACTCTTAGGAGCTATAAAGGAATTTATAACTAAAGCTATAGTAAGAATATAAGTAGGGGATTACTAAGGGGGTATAGGTATAAAAGTTACTAAGTAAAAGGGCCTATAAGGGCTAGATATTTTATTTTTAGCTCTTTAGTATAAAGGCTAGGGAGTATAATAGTATAAGGCTAGGTATCTAATAATAAAATAAGCTAATAGGGGCTAAGGGGAGTAAGGGGTACTAAGGGGGTACTAAGGAAAAACTAGGCGTCCCTATTATTATCTTTTACCTCCTCTTCCTCCTCCTCCTTACCTACCTCTTCTTACTTCTTATCCTTAGGTATAAGAGAGAGGGTACTAAAGTCTAATATACTAATATACTAAGAGAAGATTAATAAATAGAAGGGGTATACTAAAGGGGTACTAAAGGGGGTCTAAGCTATATATAACCTAAGAGTAGGTCTTAGACTACTCCTTAAGGAGGGTAGACTAGGCCTTAAAGACTATATTCTACTACTAAATAGTAGTAGTAGCCTTCTTAATAGCTATAATAGTAACCTTAGTACTTTTAGCTAAGGATTTAGCTACTTTAGCCTAACGTTTAGTAGTATTAGTAGAGTTCTTAAGGGTAGTAACGTAATAATAGTAGAGGAGCTACTCCTCCTCCTCTTCTTTAGCCTTATACTTAGCGTTAAAGGCCTTAGCTAGGTTAACTTAGTACTAAAGGGCCTTTTTACTTATAACTTAGGCCTTATAGAGCTTATCCTAAAAGAATTAGTAACTAATAGGGTACTAAGGGGGTAGTAAGGGGATATATATAGTATCCTTATTAGTAGTAGTATAGGGATTAAGCTTATAGTAGATATTCTTAAAGAGGTAGTATAGATTAATAATAGCTATAGTAGTAGTATAAGTAGCTTATAGGGGGGGTTAACTACTACCTATTACTATATAAAAATAAGTTAGGTATAAAAAGGGGGTAGGTATATTAGAATATAAGACTTACTATATATAGTAGTATAATAAGTATATTT
The DNA here is from genome assembly GCA_020631755.1 of Colletotrichum sublineola. Lineage (NCBI taxonomy): Eukaryota > Fungi > Ascomycota > Sordariomycetes > Glomerellales > Glomerellaceae > Colletotrichum > Colletotrichum sublineola. Next base: position 727,280 of record JAHSQG010000028.1, on the reverse strand, counting down.
ATTACTTATAGCTAAGGATTATTAGATTAGGGAGTATTAAGGGAGACTAAGAGGCTATAAGGGGGTAAAAGGACTTACTAGTAGTCTTTAGGTAATAAGGAAAATTAGCTAAAAAGGCGCCTAGTATAATAGGATACTAATTATATATTACCTAAAGGTAGTAGTTATAAGGGATAGCTTAGATACTATTATTATTATTATTATTATTATTAGTAGTAGTAGTAAGGGGTATATAGTAAGGTATATAAGAGGATACTAATAATATACTAGTACTACTAGAGGTACCTATAAGGCTAAAAGGTATAGTACCTATAGGGCTAAAAGGTATAGTAAGAGGATTAATATTAATAGTAAGAGGTATAAAAAAAGATATAATAATAGTAAAGGGGGAGCTAATACTACTACTACTATTACTAGTACTACTATTACTAGGTAGTAATACTAGTAGTAGTAATAAAAAATAAAATAATAAATTAAGGGTATTATAAAAAAGAAAAAAGAAAAAAAAATATAAAGATAGAAAGTTAAAAAGAAAGGTAGAAGGACTAACCCTTTAGGGCTAATAGCTAAGAAAGCTAAGTTATAATACTAACTTAAACCTATAGAGATAGAATATTCTAAGTAATAAAGATAGGCTAAAGGGGCCCTAAGGGGAGAATAACCCCTATATTAATAATAATAATTGACTACCCTTAGTAACTATAAGAATAATACTTCTTAAGGCCTACCTACTTAGAATAATAAAGATATAGCTAGAGGGATATTAGTTACTATTAAAAAGTATAATTTAAAGTAATAGGTTAAAAGGGAGATAAGTAATAATAAGGACTAAATAGTATAGGTAGGTAGTTTACCCCTACTATAAAGTAAGTAACCCCTAAGGTTATAGGCTAAGAGGTTAGAGACCTATAATTAGCTAGAGTTAGCTAATATAACCTAAGGGGGTTATAAGGCTATAACTAGTATAACTAAGTAGTATAAGAGTAAGGCTAAAGTAAGTAACTAACTAGAGAGATAGTTATTTACCTAGTAGACCTACTAAGCCTAAAGAAGTTCTTAGACTTCTACTAAAACTACTAAGAGTCTATAGTACTAGCCTAAGGGGACTATTAGGGGCCTACTAAGGGGGGGCTAATAGTAGTCTAATAAAGCTAAAGGTCCTAAGGGTAGGACCTCTAGAGGGGGGGGATTATATTAGGTGCTAGGAAATAGTAGCCTAGTACTAATAAAGGGGCACTAGTAGGGCGCTAGGGGGGGAGTAGTACTAAAGAAACTAAGGACTAAAGGACATACTTAAGAGATTTCTATATAGACAAGAGGGATTTAGGAGGTTAGATTAGAATAATTATTATAACTAACCCCTAACTGTGCTATTATTAACTCTTTTACTTAGGACTATCTCCAGCCTCTGACACTAACGCTTATATACCTCGTGACATATATCACCTAAGGTCTATTATAAGAACCTTCTCTTTAGGCTCTACGCTGGCGCTTAACCGATTTCTCAGCCAGTTGGTGTCTGCCAGAGTGATATCTAGGGCCTATGTCTAAGAGCTGTAAGCGTCGCTCTGTGGTCTACGACCTGAGAGGCTGGCCCTGAGCGACTGGAACGTGAGACTATTGATCTTAAGCAGCATTTCTAGGGTGGTGGATAGAACATCGTTGCCGATAGGGCTTCTGAAAACGGTGAGGTCTGTAAAGAAGGATTGAGAGGTTTTCTTCTTTAAGCAGGCTTACGTATGTAACTAAGACCCAGCCCTAATATTAAGGAGAGTAGAGGCTACTCTAAACTTCTTTAGTCGCCTTAGCACTAGAGCAGACTTCAGCTACATCCCTGTTAAGAGGAGCGGAGCGTACGCTGCCTAGAACGCTAAGTCTAAAGTTGTTAGGTGCACGACGTGCTGACTCTTGTAAGAACACAGCATAATAGAGGTAGTGTTGGCAATCTTAAAGCTGTAGAGGGACAGCTGTCTGCTGCTTTAAATCCGTGAAATATTCTAGAATATAGATCTATGATATATCCCTGTCTCGTGCAACGACTCCTAGAGATCTTTCAGGTCCGTCTTACAGCTGTAAGTTTCCGGTTTCATCATTTCTAGTTCCAGGAGATCTAGAACGTTCCGGCTCGCTTGGTCCGGCCTTTCAACCCGGATCAACCCGTTGCAGTGTTCAATCCAAGTGTTCTTATCTCTGGAGATCGATTGGACAGAAAATGGATGCCAGCTTTTCAATCCTAGAGACTTATCGTCACAAGGGCGGATGGTCAGACACAGATCTAGGTCTAACTCTGCGTCACCGGGCAGCACGAGAGCTTGCATGAGCTTCACGTCGCGGAGACTGAGGAACTCGTTTCCGTCTGGATTCACCTGGTGAGCTTGAAACATGCCGTCGATAGCCATGCTGATGAACCCGGCACCAGGGAAGACAATGTCGGAGCCGACGACGTGATCCCGGATCCACGGAATATCAGACATCCGAAGTTTGTTCGTCCAGGTCGGAGCGGAGAGGGACGAGAGAGGATCCTGCGAGCCGATGAGATGATGGGGTGGATGGTCGTTCTGCCTGATGGCTCGGTTGTTGCGTGGCTCTCTCCAAAACCGTAGTTGATGGCTCCATGGGTACGTTGGCAAGTCATGGAGCACCTGGACTTGCGAGTTGTCTCGCCCGTGAGGGAAGTTGACGGCATCCATTTCAAGTCGGCAGCCTTTCCGCACTAGTGCCATGGCAACGCCATGAGCGGTGTCAACTGCATACTTGTTGCGATAGAGACAGCTGATAGAAGAGATGCCCGCTACGCTAGGCTCATGCTGTTGCAGGATCTGTGTTATGGGCGCCCCCAGTGTTCCATGTGGTCCAATCTCGACGATCACATCAATACACTGCTTCTTCGTTTTCGAGTCAAAACACATCTCGCCCAGGGAGGACTAGCGCTCCACGGCCTTGAGCATACTCTCTGTCCACTGGCTTGGGTGCAATAAAGGCTCCAGGCCGTCCATGATGATGATGATTTTATTTAACGCCGGGATATCCAATCTAGTGGCAAAGGGCGCCTGCTCAGCCTAGCTAGCACCCTAGATAATATACAAGTTCCTATTACAAGACCAGCCCAGAGCATTGTGAGATGTCTCTAGGCCTTTTCTATGCCCCGCTCTACAGTATAAATAAGAAGTACTAACAGTAATCCCCCTGTTAAAGGTACCTACTTAAGATGTCTTCTTATAGCTAAGACTAGGGGGGAAGGTGTATATAGTAAGCAGTATAAAAAGAGTTAGTAGGGATTTAATAGTAAGTAAGAATATATATGTAAGCATAGTATTAGCGCTAGCTAAAGAGTAGAGTAATAATATAGTAATTTATATCAGTATAGGGGGGTAGGTAGGTAGGTAGTAAGGGGTCTTTAGTCGTCAGACGTTATATCTTACTAACCCTACTAGTCTTATATCTACTAGGGGAAGCTAGGTTCTCACCTACTTACTAGATACTAGATTAATATATAGGTTATTAGTTCTCTAGATACTAGGGAGCTCCTAGCTAAAAGGGGGTTTTCTTCCTCTATAGCTCCTAACCTAGGTAGGTAGGACTATATCCTACCCTACTAGGGGTAGAGAAATAGGTAAGAATAGGGAGGTAGAAGGGATTATAGTTATATATAGGTAAAGGTAGGGGTTCTACTATAGCAGGGTAGTAAATTCCTTTTATTTACTACTAAGCGTTTCTTAGATATAATTATCTAAGGGTGGCTATAACTAGTAGGGGTAAGCCTTCTAGTAGTAGAAGGGGTGAGTTAGGGCTTTTTCCTACCCGTACTTATACTTTATGTTTACTTCTTTATAGTTAAAGCGTGTATAGTATTCAGCAAAGTCGCTATAGCTAGATCTAGCAGTAATAATATTATATAGTATAGGTTAGCTTAGGGATAAGAGTTTTAGTATTAGCCGCGTAGTTATATTTAGGTTAAGGAGGTAATATCTATTTAGGCGGTGTCTAGACTACTAGTTACTTACGTTAAGTAGCGCGTTATATTTAAGCTGTCTTTTAACATAGCTATAGGTAGGTATATAACCTTCTAGGTTAGGATAGCAGATCTTTATGCCTTTCTTAGCTAGAAGGTCTGCTATTTTGTTGCCTGGGATGTTAACGTGTCTAGGGGTCTAGACGACTCTAACTAGGTATAGTTATGTTACGGCGAGGGCATAAAAGTCAAGTATTACTTCTTATGACGATATAGAGGGAGCGCCGTCTAGACAGTATATTACAGCGTAGTTATCTAGGCAGACTGTAATAGCGTGTGTGTCCGGCGTGGCGAGACGGATAGCAGCGCAGAGTCCAGCCCAGGCACCTTCAGCCTCCACGTCAAAGACTTCGGCTTTTAACAGGGGGCGGCAGCCGCAGTGTATTAGGTTTCGGCCCACGTAGATAGCGTATCCATACCCGGTTTGACTGTCTAGCTGGGATCCGTCTGAGTAAAGATGAGGTCCATCCAGGATTCGAACCTGGGCCTACGGAAATTCCAAGTAATCAGAATCCGACGTCCTAACCAACTAGACTAATAGACCTCCAGGCCGTCCATGCGTCCTCCAGTTGTAGGAGATGAGTAGATTACGGGACTTTGCGCACTCAGATCGGTGCTATTCACCTGAAGCAGCCCGTCCAGCAATGTCTTAAATTCCGCTTCTATTAGCTTCATGTGACTGGAGTGGAATGCCTCGGTAACTTTAAGTATTCCGGTAAAGACTTGATAATATATTCTCTAAGTACCTTTTAGACCTTAATATTATGTTTACCTTTAGTTACGCTATATAAGCTACCTTTATGTATTATTAACTATATCACTAATTACTAGGTAATTAACAGACTAGTAAGCTAATGTGATGAACCGCAGCGTCTGGTTACATTGATGTAAAAGTAGTTGTCCTATTAAGAATCTATGTATGAGCCGGAGAGCGGGTAGAAATACACATCCTCAGTGGTCCGTGCGGGTGATAAGCCACATCTAAGCTGAGCACCACTGAAACTAGCCACACGAAGCTATTCCAGCTTCACGACAGCTAATAATACTATTACTAAGTATTAGCCCTAGCTATACTTCTAGTAGAAAACTACTATTAGGAATCCTAATTGTAACAAATGTATCCTTGCTAGGAAGATACAGAAGGGCTGGGATAAGCATAAATCTACAAGATAGAGTTCTAAAGCAGGGAATCTAGCATCTAAACGCCTATTGGGGTAACTACCGGATTGTAAAAGGAAGGTTACCCTCTCTCCTAACAGCACCTTCGCGAGGATTAAAGACATCCGACGGGCGCAGAGGGTGATGGACGAGTTATCTGATAGGCCAGATGAATCCAGACTATCTGGATCCCCAGCTCAGTAAGGAGTTTTACATATATAGGTGGCAAGCCAGAGGAATAAGTAGTGATAATAGTAGTGGTGTTGGTGGTGTTGATAGTGCGCAGGATGTAGGGTGGGGGAGTTAACTTGTTAGGTCGTAAAAAGTGGTTAGAGACTGTTAACTGACTAAAAAGGGGCAGTTAATCTACCGGCAACCCCCGAGGTAGAGCGAGTATTCCGGCGCCTCCGATATTAGCTACGTAGTACCGAATCATGTACAAGGTGGATTCTTCGGATCGCAGACTTTTATTATGTAGGCCGTGATCCACTGAGCGCCCTGAGGGAAGAAAAGTCCTCCTCTCCATATTCACTTGCCCGCTATCGCCGGTTACTTCAAACGGTTGCAGCAAAGGTCCTATTAAATGGCGTTGCATTTGTTACTACGTCGTTTAACAATAATTAATTGGGTGGGCGCTTAGTCATGTTAGCATTGAATAGTTATGTATCAATTTTTACGTAAAACAGCCCTTCAACCCCACTCACATCACATTACAATCTTTCGGCGATGCCGGTACTAAGGGCTCATCTGTCCATGTTAAAAACCAAGTCCGCAGTATGCCTAAACTAACATTGTATAAGAGACGTGCAACTTTGTCTTGCTCCACGATTTGTGCCTACTATCAACACTGTCATAAATACATTTTCATTTTCAGTACATACCCTCTGCACTCAAAAGTTATAGCCTTTTACTAACTACTATCAGACATTGAGGATGAGGCCATCATCGTTCCTTTTTGTCTTCGCTATGGCTCTGGCCAGCGAAGCATGTGCAACCTATAAATATTGCCACTGCACTAACAAAGACGGAAGCGCAAATAACACCGCAACCAATACCACGTGTGGCGATTACACGGTCATATATGACCAAGTATATGCCGAGTGCAAACACTATACATTCACTTTTTTCAGCTACGAAGCCCAAAACAATTGCCGTTTTAGGGAGAAATGCAACGCGATAGGCGCACTTGGAGATTCGAACTGCAGAGTCAAGGTCAACGGCTGGCAAATCCCGTCATGAGATTGATTAGAGGGGTTTCGACGCTACTTGTGCTAGGTGCAGGCTTTTATATACCTACTCTTCGGGATGCCGAGCATCCCCAAGCAAAGATGCTAGTTAATTAGTGTAAGGATTTTCCTATCATAGACAATAACATCCTGACATGGGTCTTGCCCTCGCGCCAGGCGCTCGGAGACGAGGATTACCGCTATGACGGGCTGGTTGGGTACTTCGCTCCGCCCGGCGGCGGCTCGGCGTCACGGAAACCAGACTTGACGACGTGCTTTACCAACTTTCCCAGTCCCGGGGTGCCTGACTCCTCGTGCAAGACGACAAGTATCACTGGCGAGAACGCACCGCTGGTCAAGCCATACTACATCCAGCCACTTGACATAAGCGATTCAGCGTATGAGAAGGCTTACGGGATGGTTAAAACAACGCTTCTCGAGAGACTTGGCTCGGCCTATGGCGCAGCACAGGCCGAGAAGCTCGTTATACTCACGGCACTCATCAACCCCTATTCGCCGGTGCATATCAGAACCGGCGGTCTGCTCCCCACGAAGACGTTGCAGCTTGCTCCGTGGACAATCAAAGTGGCGCTCGAATCGATTGACGTGTTGTTCCCAGCTGGGGGCCCATCTTGGCTCTGACGGATCCTCTACGTCCCCCGCAGCCGCAGAATTCTTCCGCGGCTCGAGTGGCTAAAAGTTCGAGCGCGATGGTAAATGAGAAGTTGGGAGATAGGAAGACGGCCGAAGTAAGGATGTGGATCCTGACGCTAGCGGGCAATGCGTAGATATAAAAGCAGCATACATTTATCGGAGCACAGTCTCAGACAACGTTCGCAACATTCTTCTTGCGGTATTGCATCCAATATTAGTTGCCCAATTCCGTGATTGCAATTCACGACAGCTGTGCATATTTTCGTCTCCGGCGTTCATTAACTCAACAACCAGCACTATGCCACCAGCTCGCCCACCTTACGACATGGATCTTATCCCTATTCAAGCCAGTTTCGAGCCCTTTGGCCCAATAACACCAGGCTTCGTCTCCAAACACCACGTCCGTACGGACAGCGCCCTGTACTCTCACTGCCGCCGGTGTCATAGGTCACCGAAATATCACACACACCCAGCACCACGCACCTGGTCTATTCCCCTCTCAACCTCCCATCGCACTCTCCGTCTTCACGCCCACGGCACCTTACTTATCCACTAAGCTACGTCCTTACATCTTTTACATCCACGGTGGGGGCTTCATCTTCCTGCATCGGCTAGTCGGTCTCGACCAGCCTTTGGACGGGGCCCTAGAAACAGGTGCAGTTCTTGTGAGTGTCGAGTATCGTCGGGCCCCGGAGCATCCTCAACCCGCCGCGTGCGATGACTGTTCCGCGGGGCTCTCGTGGGTTCGCTTGTCGGCGGATAAGCTAGGTATCGATATCACCCGCATGATTGTCGCCGCCCACTCGGCGGGAAGCGCCCTCGCTGCAGGCCTTGCCCTGCGCGCTCGCGATGAAAACGTCGACCCGCGCATCCTCGCCCAGATGCTCCCATGTCCCATGTTGGACGACCGCAGCAACACCCTTCGCTGTCTACAAGTCGACGGTGAGGAGCCCTGGGACAGGACCAAAAACATGGCCGCGTGGAAAATCGCAACGGCGGACAAGATGGGGAACGAGGTGAGTGGGTACTGGGCGCCGGCTCGGGCCGAATCTCTCGAGCGTTTGCCCCCCGCCCCCCCCCCCCCCCCCCCCCCCATATCTGGAGGCCGGTTCGGCCGAGTTCTGCCGTGACGAGGTGGTTTCGTACGCGTCGCGCGGCTCTGGGCGGCTGGCGGCTCAGTTGAGTTGCACGTTTGGGCGGGGGCTTTTCATGGATTCGATGAGATGACACCTGAGTCTTGGATAGGGCAGCAGGCTATTGCAGCCAAGCCTGCATGAGTCAAGCGAATTCTAGGGTAGTTTATAGAGCCAAGGGGCCCCTACTCTTCATAAGTATCAAGCCCCGCTAGCCAATGGAAACTGTAAAAGACCCGTAGTTAGGGATAGAATCACATAGCCAAAGTTTGAACATCAAAGCAGGACTGTCGGGATGCCGAGCATCTACGGATAGTGGAGGAGCCGATCCGGGTCACGTGTCACGCCACGTGACCCACCTTGACGGCTCTTTCAATATCTACAGCACTGTTGCCAGCCAGCATGCTGGCCCTCTTTCTCTTCTATTCAACTCTAGCAACATCTTTAAATATACTATAGTTCAACCCCTATATCTAATATTAGATCCTATAATACTAATACTAATTAGTAGTTAACTTTATAGTTACTACTACTATAGATCAGTAAGGTTAATAGAAGAGACTATAAATACTACCTATCTAGGCTGCCTAGTACTACCTAGAAGAAGGCGCTAATTACCTAGTATAGGTTATATTTAATAATACTAGTAAAAACCCCTTTATCCCTATGTCTGTTATATAGAAGATTACTATCTTTAACTTTATTGCTTATAGAGAAGTCCCCTCCTTCTTTACCTATACTTTACTTACTATCTTACTAGCTATAGTAAATCCTCTAACTATATAACTCTCTTAGTTACCTATTACTATTAAGGGTATATTATTAAAACTACTATGTTAGTATCTTTACTACTAATTAAGGTAAGTAAATTTTTTACCTTTATAAACGCCTAAGTAAATAGGCCCTTCCTATACTTTCTACTACTTCCTATTAGTACTATAATATCTAATAGTAATACCTATAGATTAATAATATCTAATAGTAATACCTATAGATTAATCTACTTCTAATACTATAAGGTAGCTAGTAGTAAGTAATCTACTTCTAATACTATACCCCTTAATATCTATAGTAATAATTAAGTATTTAAATCTTACTAGCCCTTACCCTTAAGTCCTCTATCTTCTTCTTCTCTATCCTCTTCTGTTACTTTCTCCCTTATCTAAACTCCTATTACATCTTTCGCCCTTCCTTTTATTACATCCTTTATCTATTGTCTATACTACTAGTAGTAATTCCTCTAATAAATAGATTTACCCCTAAGCCTATATAGTTAGGGGTAAATACCTATATTTAAGAGGTTGTAAGGCTATTAGAGGGTAGTAGATCTATTCCTAGATAATTATAACTATTATTAATAGCACCTAGGGATTTCCCTACTAAAGAGTAGGATCCCTTATACCCTATAAATATTAGGAACCTATTCCCTATCCCTAAGTAGTATTAAGGTTAAGTTAATATTAAATAATAGGGTAATACCTATATTAGTAATATCCCTACTAATACCTCTAAGGATAAAAGGAGGAAAGCCCTAGCTACTATTGTTATCTTCTAGATAATAAGGTATATAAGAGAAGGGCTCTATAGGACTAACCTATAGGATGCCTTATAGGATGACTTTAAGGGATAGACTAAAGAGGACTTTATAGTAATATACTATAATACCCTAATAGGATTCTATAACTATCTCCTATACTAAGGGATATTTATTAATACTACGTAAGGTAGCTAGATTATACTATAAGTATATGCTACTATATTAGCCCCTAAGGCGTTAAAGTAGACAAAGGAGCAGGTAATAGCTAATATAGGTAAGACTAACAACTTTAAGATAAGGGCTAACAACCCTAACTTTATCTATAATATTATAGGATTATTACTATTAGACCTATAGTTAGATAGTTTACTAACTCTAGCTCTAGCTCTAGCTCTAGCTCTAGCTTTAGCTAGCTAATAGTTAGTAGTTAATCTAAATTCCTTATATAATAACCCTAACTTTATCCCTCCCTTCCCTAGTATAGTACTAGTACTAATTATAACCATACTATCTACTAGAGGAACACTACCCCTCTACTAGCTTACTAACCTTATTAAGATATACCTAGAGGAGCTTAAATATAGTAGAGAAGTATATAAATTAATTAAATTTAAGCTTACTATTTTCTAAGACTAGTACTTTAAGGTAGGGATACTATAGGATTAATTTACTAGTATGTTCTTTATTATGCTTAAAGGGGTAGTAGTAGACTTCTATACTAACTATCTCTATAATCTATCTTATACCCTTAACTTCTATACTATAGTTATAATACTTAAGGGTAACTTTAAGATAGAAGAAATATATTAAGCCTGCCTTATAGAGCTATAGAGAACTACCTTTACTAGTACTATCTATAATAACCCTAATAAGAGTAAGCCTAAGGCCCTTAAGATCCTTATCTAATAAGTAAATACCCTCCTGTAATCTATTATAAGGATTAACACCCTATCTAACGCAGCCCTCTATAATTAGCTCCTTAACTCCTACTAAGGCGTAGAGGAGTACGCCCTTATGCTGTTTAACCTAGCCCTAATATTTACTAGTATATATAGCTAGCTAAGATCTACTATTAGTAACACTACTAAGATTAAGTAACAATAGCAATATATACTATACTAGTATCCTACTAATATTAATAGCTAATATAAATATCCTAGTAATAATTAGTACTAGACTAACTATATATATAATAGCTAGTATGGCTACTACTAGTATAACCCTTCTAACTATAATAACTATAATTATGTAAATAACAGCCTATAGTACCCTTTTAACTATAATTAGTACTAGTATAATACTTCCTTAAAAAAGTATTATATATATAGGAAGCTAGGATGCTAGTTAACTAAGTACTCTAAGGATAAGTACTAGTAATCCTACTACTAGTATAAGGATTAGTACCTAATAGAGGGATTAATAGAGGCCTTTTAATAATTTATTACTAACTTTAAAGGATATAAGCCCTTTAAATTAGATAATAAGAATAATAATTACATAGATTATAATAATAAGCTTAGTACTATGTTTTTTATATTAACTACCTTCTTTAACTCTATAGTAGTAAATAGCCCTTTGTTATTTTCTAAGCTATATAACTAAGTAACTACGTACTTTATTATAAAGGAAGATCTCTAAGGGGATTAAGATAAAGATACCCAGCCTATAGTAGATATCTTTACTATTAATAATTAGTATTTAGTAACTACCTTCTAAGGTATTATATTAGACTTAGGCGCTATAGAGTACTTAATAGTAGGATACTAGTAGTATCTTACCCTCTATAAGCTATTTAGAGGAGACTTACCCCTAGATATAGACTATACTAGAGAAGTAAGGATCTAATTTAGTAATAGGATATATTTTATATCTAAAGGTACTATTAATATTACTACTCCCCTAGGCACCCTTACCTTCTATGTAATACCTAGTAATACTCCCTTCCTACTCTACCTTATAGATATAGATTACTAGAGGATTAAATTTAATAACCTTACTAACTAACTTATCTAAGGTAATACTATTATCCCTATTATATGTAAATAGGGGTATCTATAGATACTATTAGAACGCCTAACCTAGAGTATTACCTAGTACTATCTTACTAATACTAAGCTATATTAAGTATACTACTAATTTAGCTATCTATTAGTCTAGTAGCTTTATAAGGTACTCTAGTAATCTAGTAATAAGGTAGTAATCTTAGCCCTAAGGAAGATCACTAGGGTCTACTACTAGTACTAACTTAACGCTACAGTACTAGGCCGGTTTAAGTTCTCTTTATAGGATAATAACTATAACTTTAACTATAAGATTATTATTAATATAGTATATCTTAATAGTAACTACCCTATGCTATATGTTATTAATATAGCTACCTCTTTTTAAGTAGTGTAATTCCTTAAGAATATTACTACTAAGTATATATAGGAGGCGCTCTATATATATTAGATTAATATATATCTTAGCCTACTAGATTAGATTATTATAGATACTAGCCTTAACTTTTATATGGCTAAATTTAAATAATCTATATGTACCCTTTTAATCTATATTAAAGAAGTCCTAATTAAGGCTTATAATAGTATTAGTAAGGTTAAAAGATACTATATACCTCTATACTATATATATAAGATCTTCTATAATAAAGGAGAATCCCCTACTATAGCCTTATAGCTTGCTATAAAGGCTATTAATAATACTACTAGCCTAGACAGCCTTATCCCTACCCTACTTATATTTAGGGTATACCCCTAAATTATAGATTCTTTACTACTATTACTATTAATAATAAAGAGGGCTAAAACAGTAAAAAAGGCTATAGAGGTAGTATAGTAGATCTATACTAAGCACTAAGTTAATAAGGTAATTACTACTTATAACAGCCTAGATATATCTAAGACTACTATACTCCTACTTTAATCCCCTATTTAAGTATAGCGTAAAAAAGAGGGTTAGTAAGGCCTATACCGCCTTATTATAGTTAATAGTACTAAGTATACTATAGAGTTCCCCTATAGCCTAAGAACCTTCTACTTTACTATTATTAAGCTATACTATTATAAAGAACCTAAAGATTACAAAGGAAACACTACCTCTAAAGCAGCTAATAAGAGGCCCCTAGAGAATAATAATAGTAAGAATAACAAGGGGTTATTCAGAATAGTCACAAGGAAAGTAGAGAAGATAGATAAAGGTAGACAGAAAAGGTATATCAATATATTAACCATATAGAAGTCCATAGTAGAAAAGACTGTCTAAGTAGAGGAATAACTCTTAGTTATATAGGAAGTCCTTTAGATACGTATAGTATCTAAGCGTATGTCTAAGCGCCGAGAGGTGCTTAGTATGTATCTCGTATATGCCCGTATATGCCCGTATATGTATGTAGGTAGGTATGAGCGTAGGTATAAGCGCCGACATATGTAATGCTTAGAGGTATATGCGTTTACATACAGTAGTCTGCATTAGTTTGCATTAGTTTGCATTAGTATAGTTATATATAGAAGTATATACTTCTATAGTTCATTTTTTAAGAGGAATCTAGAAAAATTACTTATATAATTATAGGACTTTTAGTTATAGAGTTATATAGAGATTTATATACCTAAGAATTAAAGAATATTACTTCTTAATTCTTAGTTTCCTCCTTAAGTTATATCTAAGTTATAGATAAAACTTACTTATTATTATATAAAAACTTATAAAAAACCTTATATAAGGAAAAAGTAAGAAAGTTATAGTTATAATTATAGTTAAAACTTATTAAAAACCTAATTATATAAAAATAGGAAAAAAAAAATAAGAAAATAGGGGAAACCTAATATTTAAGCTGTACTACTTTCTTTTTAGAGAGTATTTCTTTATTATCTATAGTTTCTTTAGGTAAAAACCCCTTTATATTAAGATTTATAGTCTCTATAAAGTATTTAAATACTTCTTTATTAACAGACTTAGTAAATATATCTGCTATATTATTCTTTGTATATATATAATATAAAGAGACTTGGTTATTATTTACAGCTTGTCTAGAAAAGTAATATTTTATATCTATATGTTTAGATTTCTTATGAAGCTCTGGATTTTCTGTTATACGTTGTGCTGCCTCGTTATCTATTAGAATAATAGGCTTATTTAACGTTATATTTAATCCTAAGTTGTTATATATATAGGAAAAAGAGTTATATAAATATATAGATTCCTTTATAGCTTCGCATAAAGCCATATATTCAGCTTCACAAGTAGATAAAGCAATAGTCTTCTGTTTTATACTATTCCAACTTATAACATTATAGTACCCTAAGGTAGTTATATATCCAGTAGTAGACATTCTATCGTCTAGGTCTCCAGCCCAATTAGAGTCAGAAAACGCTATTATCTGTAAATCTATATTACAGTTATATATTAATCCTAAATTAGGATACTTATTAAGATATCCCCATATTCTATTAAGGGCTATAAAATGCTCTTTAGAGGGGTTACTCATATATCTAGCATATATATTAACTAGATATGTTATATCTGGTCTTGTTTTAAGACTAGCAAAGAGGAGAGATACTATCTCTTGTTGGTATTGTGTTATTTCTTCTTTTGTTGCTTGCCCTGGATTTTTCCTTAACTTAATAGTAGGATCTATAGGCGTATTATAAGGATAAATATCCTTTTTATTATACTTTTCTAGTATATTATTTATATATTTGGTTTGGTGGATATATAAGACCTTATCCTTTTTATTTATATATATTTCGTTCCCTAAAAACGTATGTGGAATTCCTAAGTCCTGTATTTGTAAATCCTTATTTACATTATTATAGAAATATTCTATATCTTTATCTATAGGAGCTACTATTATAATATCGTCTACGTGACAGGCTATTATAGCTCTTATATTATTATTATTAGCTATAAAGATTCCCTTATCATAAGGAGATTCTTTAAAGCCTAATTTATATAGTATAGATCTTAACCACTTATACCAGAGTCTAGGGCTCTATTTTAGACCATATAGGGCTTTATTTAGCTTACAATATAAAGCTTTTTTATTTATATTATTAGTATATTCTAAGGTATTTGTTTTATAGTTATAAGAGAAACCTATAGGTAGTTATACCTATATCTCTTTATCTATATCGGCATGGCAAAAAGCATTAGAGATATCAAATTACCTAAAAGACCAGCCTAATTTTATTCCTATAATAAATATAGCTCTATAGTTTTCAGGTTTACAGGTAGTACTAAAGGTTTCTAGATAATCAATACCTATATATTAATTAAATCCTTATACTACCCACCTTGCTTTATATTTTAACAGGTTATCATTTATATCCATCTTTAATTTATATACCCATCTTCCTCCTAAGGGTTTAATACCTATAGGTAAAGGAAGTATTATCCAAGTATTCATATTATGTAAGTTATTAACCTCTATAACCATTACTTGAATCCATTCTTTCTTAAACACAGAAAGTATAGCCTTTTTATAGGTAGTAGGGTCTTTATTAGTTATTATAGTAAGGATATATATAGCTTTATTAAACCTATTTATCTTATTATTATAATTATTTATAGTAGAAAGTATTGGTTTAATTATAGGGCAGTCTTCTATAGTATATAAAGCGCTTTCTTGGTCTGCTACCCATTTATAGTCTTTAAGCTTATTATTATCCTGCTTAGGAATTTCTACTATTATCTTAGATTTATTTATATTATTTATATTATTATTATTATTATTATTATTTATCAGCTTTATGTTTATACCTCTAAGATTCAAGTCTTCCCTTCCACTTTTATAGTCACATAGGGTTATATTATTACTACTATTATTATAATAAGTTATATTATTATTATTTATATTATTAATAGTAGGAGGTATAAACTAATTTTCTAGAATAACTATATCTCTAGTCTAAAAGGAAGTTTTCTTTTAAAAATCATAAATTTTATATATATTATTCTTATAGTTAAGTATTATAGCTTTTATTGCTCTATTATCTAACTTTTTTATCTTAGGATCCTTATTTTTATAATAGCATATAGATCCAAAGGTTGTTATATTATCTAAGTTAGGTTTTATATTATTTGCTATCTCATAAGGGGTCTTATAGTTAAGAGCTTTATAAGGAGTTATATTATATAAATCTACTACAGTTAAAGCAGCCTCACCCCATAAATATAAAGGCAAATTTGCCTATAAAAGCATAGCTCTAACTTTATTAGTTATAGTTCTTATTACTCTTTCTATTATACCATTAGGTTTATAAGTATAAGGAACTTTTATATTATGATTTATTCCCTTAATAATATATATATAATTTATAGTATTATTATTAAATTCTAGACTACTATCTATATTAAAGTATTTTATCTTATTTTTATTTATATTATTCTTATTTATATACTCTAGAACAGCAGAATTCACTTCTTCTGCTTCTTTAGTTCTTAGTAATTTTATAGATATAAGTCTAGATTTTCTTTCTAAGAAGATAATAAACCATTAATATTTATTATAAGTAGAAGGTGTTATAGGTCCACAGAGATCAGAAGAGACTTTTTCCATATAGTTATATTCTTTATTATAGTTATCAGAATTCTTATTAACTTTAGTAGTAAAGTTTGCCTTTATACAGGTACTACAGGTATAGTCTTCTTCTATTATATTATCAGTTATATTCGTATTATCTTTAAGTTACATTAGGACTTTTCTACTTACGTGTCCAAGTCTATTATGCCACTTTTTATAGTTATTTATCTCCTTATTATCCTTAACCTTCTTATATTTATACAGTTTTCTTCTTATATTTATAGTATTTATATATTCGTTATTATTATTTAGATCCTCTTTATTTAATACCTTTATAGATAGGTAATATAGGCTGTTTTTTATCTCCCCTTTACAAAGGGTTTCTTTATTTATTATATTTATTAAAAATACCTTTATATCCCAAAAAAGGGAGGCTATCTTTAGTCTTCTTAGTCTATTTTGACTCAGAAGATTTATACTTATCTCAGGCATATAGTAACAGTCTTTAAGGATATATATATTATTATTATTATTAGGAAAAGAGATAGCTATATCTCCTTATAAAGAGACTTTCTTTTTCCCAGTATCTCCCCAGTTAACATACTTATTTATAGAAGTAGTCTTTATAAATAGGGATTTATCACATATTATAGTAATAGTAGCAGCAGTATCTAGGCAGAAAGGAGTATATTTATTATTTATAGTTATATATATAAGGTTATTCCTTATATTACTACCTATTATTTTATTATTAGTTATAGGTTTTATAGAGGAGGTTATAGGACTTACATCTTCAAAATCTAAGTCAATCTCACTCTCTTCCTCATATAGAGGGTTATCTATAACCATATTGTCTTCTACAACCATTATATATGCATTTTCTACATCAGATTTATCAGATTCTTCTGAATCTTCTTCCTCTATAATAGCTCTTTTAGCTATTAAGGCCTTTTAGGCCCTATAGAGTTTATTCTTCTTTATATTAGTCCTTCGTTACCTTAGGACTTCTTCCTTATCCTTATTTTTCCAGCCTTTAGGGGCTTTATTTAGATATAGGAAGTTGCAGTCTTCAACCATATGGTTTTTTAACTTACAATATATACAGTAAACACCCTTTATCTTTTTCTAAGGCTTTTTAGTTCCTTTTCTAAAGGTAGAAGTATATAATACTATAGAGGATCCTTTTCTTTTTGCTTCATCTATTAGATTTACAAAAAGGGATTCTATAGTATAAGAATCTACATCCTTTCTAAGGGCTTAAGTTACATTAGTTATAAAGCCTTCATAACTACTATCCAGACTATTTAATACCCAAGCTATAATAACTTATTTTAGTAAAGCCATATCTTTAGAAGATAGGTCGTCTATAAGCTCTTTTACCTTATTAAGGTATTCCTCCATAGATCTAAAAGAGTCTAATAAAGTATTAAAGAACTCCTTACAGGTAAGATATTCATTAGTAAATCCTATAGGTTCATATAGATCCTTTAGTTTCTTCTAAGCTTTAAAGCCTGTTTTAGAGTCTTTTATAACCCTTAAAGGGGAATCCTCACAAAATAGCTTAATATAAGCTAATACTTTATTATCACTCTTCTGTTAAGAAGGTATAGTTAGAGGTATTTCTAAACTAGAGTTAATATCTTTACTAATAAGTAAAGCCTTAAATCTAGTTACCTAAACATTATAGTTAAGGCTGCTAGATAGGCAGGGTATAGTTATAGATTTTTCTATAGTATTGATTCGTTTTGGTATTAGTCGAAAAAGAGGTATAGGAGGGTTTTTGTTAACTTTTGTTATAATAGTACAGGTTTTTTTGGATTTTGGTTAATACGGATGAATTCGTATTGAAAAATAGATATTTAAAGTGGTTTAGTTGGAAGTTGCCGTCTTGCGTTGCGTTGGGTTAGTAATAGTATAATACTTATAGGTTAAATCCACCAAAGATTTTCACCAGCAATTAAGAGGTCTTAGGTTCAATTCCAGCTCGAGGCAAAAGAAAAGATCCTTCGTCAGTTAGATCTAAAATTAACCGACAAATTGGGTGTTATGGTGTTATATATTATCCAGAGCTGTAGTAACGTTAAATATAGCAGGGTATATAACTTACCCAGTAAGCCAATCCCTCTATTCCGTTGAATATGGATTGCTAGGTATGGGGTGTAGTCGCCTCAGAGTTATATTCCATAAAATTCCCTTAGCCTATGTAGTTCATCCCCCAGCAAGGTTAAGTTTTTTATAAAAAAAAAAATAACTAAGTTTTTAACTTAGTAGGAATAAAATTTTAAAGTCGTATAGACTTATAAGGATATAAGAGTAGGGTATAGAGATATAAGAGACTTAAAGACTTAGATATAAAGTCTTAGAGTAGAAGGTTAAGGTATAAAGTATATAAAGAGAAACCTTCTCTACTAAGCTAGGCTCATAACCAGTAAGAATAACAAGGGGTTATTCAGAATAGTCACAAGGAAAGTAGAGAAGATAGATAAAGGTAGACAGAAAAGGTATATCAATATATTAACCATATAGAAGTCTATAATAGAAAAGACTATCTAAGTAGAGGAATAACTCTTAGTTATATAGGAAGTCCTTTAGATACGTATAGTATCTAAGCGTATGTCTAAGCGCCGAGAGGTGCTTAGTATATATCTCGTATATGCCCGTATATGCCCGTATATGTATATAGGTAGGTATGAGCGTAGGTATAAGCGCCGACATATGTAATGCTTAGAGGTATATGCGTTTACATACAGTAGTCTGCATTAGTTTGCATTAGTTTGCATTAGTATAGTTATATATAGAAGTATATACTTCTATAGTTCATTTTTTAAGAGGAATCTAGAAAAATTACTTATATAATTATAGGACTTTTAGTTATAGAGTTATATAGAGATTTATATACCTAAGAATTAAAGAATATTACTTCTTAATTCTTAGTATAATAATAACAATAAGGGCCCTATGCTAAGCAATAATAAAGAGGAGGATAAGCTTACTACTATACCTACTAAGAAGGTTTTAGATACTATTATTATAAGGGCTCTACTACTAAGGAGATAGCCTAGCCGCCCTTATAAATATAACACTAACTTCCTTAATAAGACAGGCCTAGGTGTAGTACTTATTACTACATACTAGGTATCTACTACTTACTTCCTATTATTAAAGGAAGAATCTAACCTCCTACTAGTAATTAATCTATATAAGAAGGGTATTATTACTACCCTAAGAAAGCCCTTTAAGTATGCTATTAAGCTTAAGATTAATACCCTTATTACCTATAGCGTATTCTAATTTATTAAGTATAATAAGCACCTCCATATAGGCTAACAAATCTTTAAGGCCTATATTATTAATAAGGTGAAAGGGACAAACAACTAACTATATAAGAAATTACGCCTAGTTATCTAAGGATATATAGATAATAGTAAGGAAGTAATCCTTACCTAGTCCCCTATAATCTAGCAGGCTAGCTAGTAGTTAATACTTATACTAGCTCTATTACTATTACTTAAGCCTAGATTTATTATCTAGCTTTAAGATATAATATAGGTATATACCTAATCTACTACTCTATTAAATTAAATAATCCTTATAAGATTACCTAAGTAGATCTAATACTATTATCTAAAGGGTATAATTATATAAGTTATTAAACCTTTATATAGTATTATAGAGGTAGGTACCTACTAATAAGTAACTCATAGCTACTACTATAAAGAAAATCTTAAGATAGATACTTTAACTTTTAATCCCTACCTACTTATATCTATAGTAGAGAATCTAAACTTTAGTATTATTAGGATATAAACTAATAATATAATTAGACTCTTAGATAAATCCTTTTCTACCTATAAGGTAGAAGAACTTACTAAGGCAACCTTTACTACTAAGGAGAAGTAAATCCTTAGTATTAATAATCCCCTAGCGTTTAATAGTAGTATTATAACCCTTACTACTAATAGTAAGATAATCCTTAAGTAGAAGGGCTAGGGTAAGAAACTCTACCCTATTAATCTAACTACTATAGATACTATTAAGCAATACGTTAAGTAATAAGCCTATAGTATGTATATTACCTCTATATACTAACCTAAGGCTAGCTTTAATTATTCTATTACAGCACAGCACTAAGTACCCTAGGCTAAGGAAATTAAGGCACTTAATTAGCATATTAAGTAGTAGATAGATAACCCTAATTACAGCCTTACTTTTTAACTACTTAATCTAGCTGCTATAAAGCTCTTTATCTTTATAGATAGATCCTTTACTAACAATAAGGATATAACATTACAACTAGGATTCCTTATTACCCTAGCTAATAAGATAACTAGTAAATACCCTAATAATAGTAATAAATTTATAATAACTAGGAATATTATCTACTTTAGCTTAACAAAGTATAAGAGAGTTACCTATAGCATACTTACCTCTAAGGTATATAGTATAGTTGCTAGTATAGATATAGTATATACTATCTCTATAACCTTAAAGATAGTAACTAATTATATAGGACTTCCTCTAATACTAATAATCCTCTATATAGACTCCTATTTACTCTATAAATACCTTATAAAGCTAGGTACTATAAAGGAGAAGAGGCTTATAATTAATATTATAGCCCTTTAGTAGTCCTATAAGAGACGTAAAGTCTATAAAGTATGCTAGATCTATAGTACTAATAACCTAGCTAATAGATTTATAAAGGTAACGCCTAATAAGGCGCTAGAGGAATTAGTAGCCAGCAGGAGAGTAAAGATTAGGATAGAGGGATAGGTTTCTTATACATAATTAGGTTATATATATTTAAAAAGTATAATACTTTTTAATCTTTTGTTTTTATTATATTTTTAAGTTTTTTAGTATTAATAGGCAAAAGGGGGTAATAGGCGTATTTATTACCACTTTAGAAAGTTACTAGTATCGGGATGCCAAGCATCTACAGATAGTAGAGGAGCCAATCTAGGTCACGTGTCACGCCACATGACCCACCTTGACGGCTCTTTCAATATCTACGGCACTGTTGCCAGCCAGCATGCTGGCCCTCTTTCTCTTCTGTTCAACTCTAGCAACATCTTTGAATATACTACAGTTCAACCCCCATATCCAACGTTAGATCCTGTGATACCAACAAGGACATTGAGACCTTGCTCGAACGACCTTTCTATAGAGAGATATACCTAAAGTAAAGATATCATGTAAGTTAAGCTAACCTTCTGACTTGCTTGTCGCTAATTAATGCTAGACACAGCTTCGAGTTAAAGAACGACTAAACAAGCATTCTACTAATAGCTATTGCCTAGGGATCAGTACGGAAAGCACTGTTAGAGACAGAGCAGAGGTTTAGTAGACGTAAGTATGCACAGAATCAGATCCCTAATTTTGCCTCCTGTTATTATGTACCGGGCCAGTCCGAAAGCCTTACTGAGCTATTTACTTGGTAGTAGCGACGGATTCTGAGAGGGACTATCGGCTCAAGCCGATGCAAGTTCGAGTTCATAACTAACAGGTCTGTGATGCCCTTGGATGTTCTAGGCCGCACGCGCGTTATACTGGCGGAGCAAGCGAGTACTCCCTTGGCCGGAAGGCCCGGGTAATCTAACGCCGTCGTGCTGGGGATAGAGCATTGCAGTTATACATCCTAGTAGTAGGCTGCCTCTTTATTAGTGTGACTACCGTATCCTCTCGGCAAATTCGTTATCCACTTTGCCCTTGGCGGCCGAAGGAGGTATAGTGTGACGGCAGAAACAGGGGTCAAGCGCTAGGTTAGTTATGTATGTCAGAGGCAAGTTTTGGTGCAAGGGCCAGCAAATAAACCTTCTTGTTGGCATTATCTGTACCTAAAGGGCAAGTGGTGAATTAATTGGCAGACCGCCTTCTATTCTGAGCCTAGCGCGTGGCCTACCTACTAACCTCCTTCCGTTAGTTTAGTGGGGATTTGGATAACGAATTTGCCGAGAGGATACGGTAGTATAAAATAATTACTTACCTTGTTACTACTAGTAGGAGGTTTCCTAATTATACGCAGGTAAATTACACGTGATATTAGCGTCTCCTATTTTAAGTGGACAGACCTATCTAGAAAATACACCCGACATGTACCTGGCGGTATTACCTAGTTTATCGCATTCGCCTACTACGCAGTAAGGCCTGCAGCGACCCACACTTTCATATTAGTAGTGCAGCCTCGGATATTACTGGGTGGGGTAACTGACAACCTAGTTACCTCAGCCGCTTACCAGAAATCTCTACCAGTTACTTCTTTGCTGTACTATAATTAGAAAGCGTCAAAAGGGTCCTAGGAACAGTTATACAATATATATAGTCTGGTAATAGTAGGACAATAATTTCACTTTTCTTTACTCTATACCTACTTCCTCAAAGCACTCTCTACACCTTTAAGCCTTCTCTCCTACGTTAAAACATTCTAACCTATTTTATAAAAATGAAGATCTCTATCCTTACAGCTATTCTCTATTCGGTTGTTAGCGTTAACGCTAGTTGCTGGTATTGTTAACAATAACCTTCTTTATTCGAGATTAACTAATGATAATATTAGGTGTTTTGAAAGCAGACGTTATAACAGTCAAATAACAGCCAAGGCTTGTAACAGTATGGGCCAACGACTACTCAAAGTTGAGGGAAAGCAAGTTTGTAGCATCTCTAATCCAAACCACGACCGATGGATAACAGTACGTAACCTACGTAGCAGCTTAATATACTTAGTAGGCATAACTAATGGTTATAGGCTTGCAAGCATTATGGGGGAGATGCAGGATACTGCACTTAAAGCCGCGAAAGGGCCTTGTTACGACCCAACAAACTACAGGCAATGTTAGCCCCACTAGGACCTGGGAAGCGCGAGCGGCGGAACGGAAGAACTATAGACAAGTCACTTGCAGATGGGATAATCACTCTGCATGACAGACTGAGCGATCACTGGAGTGAGGAAACGATTACAACTAACAAGAGGAGAGGGATCTAGGAATAGACAAAGGCAACAGGACTTGTATATATGGACTTAGACGCACTCAAGGACAGACTTCTATACCTCTTCAGCCATCAACTTGTAATACTTCTCATAATACCTTTTAGGTATCTAACCTTGGTGTTTACTCTAATAATTAAGCTATATAAGCTACGCTTACGACTAGCCAGAGCAGACGGCCACTACAAGGGGACGACAAGGCGGTCAGTAATATGCCGAGAGAGCCGACGTCATTGAGGACCAGGAAGCTGATGGCGTACCTACCGTCCAGAGCGAAGCCTATGCCCTCATGCGATGTCTTGTAGAGTTGTGTGCTTATTGATATTGTTGGCCTGATCCTGACACTAAGAAGCATTATCTACTAGATACCTATGTCTTGAGTAAGCTTGTAGACTACTCTAAGGAAGGCAAGCCGCTTAAGACACATAATGACGTACTACTTGTAATTCGTGAGCACCTTTATTCCCAGGAGTAATACAACGCTTGCAAGCGGAAACGAGGTGTGTCTGACTTGATGCCTATTCATATTAATCTCAATCCTAGGGAGTGGGGAGCGGATGAATTAACCTTACTTCACTTTGATCTCCTAAGGTCAAGAGAGGAAGCCCTGAATGAAGTGTTGCTTTACGTGGCACTGTAGCAGTGCCTTAACTCCTGAATAGGGGGCAGGCTTTAAGAGGGCGTATCAGATCTGCCTAGTAGAGTGTCTTGATCTGGAGTGTCTCTGCAGTATAAACCTATAGTAGGGGGGAGGGGGGCTCAGGAAGTAAAGCCTTACTATATTAAAGCCAGCTTTAGCGTATAGGTAGCTAAGGTGCTACAGGTCTAAGCCTTTTCAATACAACCGGGAACGGTTTCTTTACGATAGATCTCTTAGGGTGCTAGCCAGGATTCTCCAAGTCTTTTTAGTTATTTTTGCTGAGGTCGTTCCTGGTTGTAACATTGAGAGCGTCGGACTAAAAAGAGTCAGGTAAGCCAAACAACCCCTCCCCCGCTCTGCAACGGGCAGCTTAAGACCAGCGGCCATTCAGCAGTACCTCGTTTCGCCCCACCAATAACCTCACCCACCAACGCCCGCCGAAACTTTGGCCATCTAATCTCCCCCAGGTTCCAGAGCTTGGCTCTCCATATACGTTGCAATTTCGTATCTGATCTAATGCAGATTTGGTGGTTGGGTTGTAAGCACAGGCAGTTTTGTACTGTTAAGTACTACTACTGCCTGATCAAGACAACTTGGTGGCTGCTAGCGTGGCCAGCTGAAGAGTTCTGGAGATGGGAACGAGATCTCCAAGTAGGGAAATACTATATAATGGAATCAATATCCTTGTTCATTTCCCAAGAGCTCATTTCACTATTCCATCTTGGTACAATGATGAGCAGAACAGTCACTCTTGTTGATTATAGCTTTCAATGTGATTCTTGTGGCGACCAATCAACCTTTATATAGTTACATTACAGTAATCCAACTTGGTTTGCAGATGTTTGTTCACGCAGCACAGCCAGATTGAAAGAATACGCCCATGCCTATTTTACTGCAGCCCGAAGATGGTAGTTTTTGACGTGAGAAATGACACTTGGCTCCATGCGCGTGTGATTGAGCCCGTTTCCCAATCGCTTGACGGGCTGTCATCATTAGTGAGACCTCAATGTCCGCCCGATCCCTGCTCACTTGCCCTCTGTTCCTCTCGGTTTCGTTCTCATTCTTGCCCTTGCCGCGGTTGCCTATGTTTGCCCCGGCAAAGAGCCCTCTCCCTCGTGGCCAACCCACTTATCCTAAGGATACTAGTGCTCGCACCAGGAGTCCTCTCCAGTGGCACCCACCTTGGTGCAGGCCTCGCGCACTTTGCAATTGTTGAGAGGGACCCAGTCGCCAGTAAGGACATTCAAGTACCGCTTGATCCATAGCGTGCCGTTTTTGTCTTGCTCAGCAGGATAGTTATAAATAACGTTGAGGCCCTTTGTGTTCAGATAAGTCAGAGCTGCACCTGTAGCAGTGTTGTTGATTGAGCCATCCGCCATGGTGCAACGGCAATCGTGGTAATTGGCACACGCCTCCGCAGCGGCGGCGAGTATGACAACGGCAAGGGTTTTAGTAATAAGCATTATGTTTGTTCAAAAGAGTGTCTGTTTTAGTGACAAAAACGAATGTGAGTAGTGAGGATGGTGTAGTAGTAACGGAAATAATGGGCGTATGATAAGACTTAAGTAGGAGAGGTCCCTGTACGTATAATCGCGATAATCCTCGTTTATATATTTGCTTTGGTATACCCGCACTCCGCATCTGTGGCGATGTAGTAGTTGCCTATTGCCTAGGCTTCAACATATTTGTCCCTGGAAACTTTACAGCTTTTATCTACCTTTAGCCTTGGCATGTTGGATAACCCATCGCGTGTTATTCCCATGACAATAGTAGTAAAGCGGGCGAGGTTTGAATCGAGTTGTAAGCAATCGCTTGCTAGACTTATAGTGGCATTATGGATTTCGTTGTTGGCAACGACACTGCATGTAAGATGCTCACGGCTCAACAGCGCCAGTGACCAAGGCAACAGTGAGTGCTCTAATGATGAGCGACTTCATAGTAAATAAAAAAGCGTAATTTTTTTTCATCTTCTTTTCTTTTCCGAGGGTTTTTTTTTGTTTTTTTTTTTTTTTTGTGGGGAACGAAGGAATGGTGAAATATAGGACAGGTCAAGTCAAGTTAGTGCAGCGTTAATAGGTTGAATGGGGCGTCTGAAGACTTGAATGAATAAATACGGGTGTATTAAGTGTCTGCCTCAGTTTAAAGGTACGTGCACGACACCCTTGTTGAATTGCTTCGGTGTTCTCCGTATCTTTAACTAGTATTAGTTGCGGGATTTTAGTGAAGTGGCCAATCACGGACCGGACGAATCTTGACATGTCCGTCAATACCACCCAGTGCCGAGCTTGACTCGGGCTTGAACATAACGGAATTGGACCAAATGCTTTTGCCTCCACGGAGTCCTTGGAAATCTTTAGCAGGTGTTTAAGGGTGCACAGTTGGCAGGGGGGTATTCTAGCTTTGGGGGGGGGGGGTATCCGGCCAGTAGGGCAAAAGTTTGGGGGGGGTATTAGATTTATGTATGCCTTATATACTTCATAAATCTATAGAGTATAGTATTATAATAGATAGTCTAGAGAGTAATACCCCCTTACTAACTATTAGAAATAAGTTAATACCCCCTTACTAACTATTAGAAATAAGTTATAAAGTAAGTTATATAGTTAGTATAGGTAAATTATATATATAGTATATATAGTATATATACTTAGTATATATAATCCTTATATAAGTTATATTTAGAAGAAGTAGTTAAAAAGATAGTAAAATAAAACTTTAGAAGGCTTCTTAATTAGCAAATAAAAGAGAGGGGGTAGAAGTTAGGAAGAAAAATTATATAGAGGGCTCCTACCTAGTATATACTTAGATAAAGCTAATAATATCCTAAGCCTATTTTTACTTTATGTTAAGAGGTAATAGATAATATACTAGATAATATAAGTAGTAATAATAGTCCTATTTTTTCCTTCTTATACCCCTCTAACTTATCTAATAATAAGGATTAGGTAGATAACCTTAGGTACCTTAGTATTAGAGATAATAATACTAAGGGTACTAAAGAGATACTAGCTAGTACTTAGTATATACTAGGTAGGTAGATAAATAGTATAAGTCTTTTAATAATATTAATAGTTATTTTACTAATATTAATAGGATAACTTTTAGTTAAATTAATATAACTAAAGTAGTAAATTAAGTATTTTAAACCTACTATATTATATAGGTTAGACTAAGGTATAGTACTAATACTTACTCTATATATACTATATATATACTAAATATATTCTAGGAGTTAGTTAAGTAGTTTAGTATTCTTCTTAACTATAGAGGGAAAGGTAGGACTACTATAAAGTCTATCTAAGATTATCTTACTTTACTATTCTATCTACTAATATTAAAAGATAGAATCCTTTACTATATTATATCTTTTACTTATTAAGAGGATATTTCTTAAGATAAGGCTAAAGAGCTTATTAAAGTACTTTTAGATACTATCTAATACTTAATATATTATAAGGAGTATCTATCTAAGTAATTATATTTAGTATTTAGGTAATACTCTCTTTATATAGACTTAATATATACTTAGTATATACTAATTATATTCTAGGAATATACTTAAGAATAATAAAGTCTAGTATTAATCCCTTAGATATAGTAGGGTTAAATACTATAAATTTATTTATAAGTCTCTTCTAAGGCCTAATTAGCTTTATAATAAAGAGAAGGCTATTAAAGTATATTAAAAGCTTTATAAAAAAACCAAAAGGTTAAGAATTACCCTAATACTTAAAGAGAATATCTAGTCTTGAACTAAAGCGTATATTATATCTATATTCTATATATACTACGTCTATACTAATTATATACTTATTAAACCCTATCTAGATACTTTAAGTTAATCTAAGGCTATTAGTAGATTAATTACCTATATAAGCAGCTAGGCTAAAATAGAGACTAAGATATCTATACTTACTAGGGATAGAGATTTAAGGTCTTTACCTAGAATAAGGTATATATATACTAAGTATATACTAGTACTAAGTATTAATTATATTTATTTCTAGACTACCTATATTAGTTATAGACAGTTAAGTAATATAGAGCCCTAATATACTATATATAGTATTCTATACTTATAGAGCTAGCTTAATATTAAGTATTTATATTAGCTTTACTTAATAGGTTAACTATATAGCTAGAGTAATAAGTATATTTAGGCTAAGAAGATATTAAGTATAAGGTAGGTATATAGTATATATATACCCTATATATACTTATCTTATACTAGACTTTAGCTAACTATATAGGCTACTTATATCTAGCTAGTATAAGTATTAGAACTATCTAGAAGTATAGGTATAGTATTAAAATAGATATTTATATCCCTATTAACTAGGTCTGCTTCCTATTTATTCTTCTTCTCTACTAAGGGTCTTATACCTATATCTTACCTCTACTAATAACTCTTTTATCCTAGCTTTTAGAGCGTATTATATTAAGTCTAAAGGATAAGCTAGATATTAGAACTTTAACCCTATATAAGTATAGTATATACTTAGTATATCCTATATATAGACTAAGTATATCTAGGCCTACTCCTTATAAATCTAGGGATTTATAAGGTATACTAAAAGTTTAGTATAAGCTTATTTAAGGCTATTTATATAGCTTTAAAGAATAAGGATATTATTAGTATCCTTATCTATAGGGCATGCCTACTTAAGTTTCCTACTAGCTATAGCTTTACTAGTTTATACTCTATACTAGGTATATATTAAGTATATACCTAGGGGGTGCTTAAAATATACTAATTATATAATAGGTATTATATGTAAATATACCTTTAATTACTAGAGATTAAAGGAGGATTAATAGATTTAAAGGGTTACCTCTAGACTAGATAGTAGATTTATTATTATCTATATTAAGTATATATAAGCTTAAGCCTTCTTAAAGGCCTAATTTCTTAAAGTTAATCTATCCTTTAAGATAGTAAAGGGAGAAACTAATACCTTTAAGATATATAGGTAGAATATAGAGGCTTAGAGTATATTTAGTCTATCCTTAGTATATACTAGGCTTATATTAGGGCTATACTAAGAGTATATACTTATAATACTTAGAAATTAACTTATATATCTATACCTAGACTAACTAGTACTTATAAGATAGATATAAGGAGCTATTTTTATAATACTTTAAAGAGCTTTATAAGGCTTTTAGTATATAAAAGAGCTAATACTATATTAATCTATCTAGAAATTATTTAATCTATATAATTACTATAGATATAGATAGGAAATAAGCTAGAGGTAAGTTAAGTATATATTTAGGATATACCTAGTATATATTAGGAATTTACTAATTAGATATAAGGTCTTAGGGACTACCTTATAGAGCTTAATCCCTTAAAGACTTAGGATATATACCTCTACTATATCCTTATATTTTATTAGGTCCATATATAATAAAATTAGTATAAGAAGTTCCCTAATTATATAGCTAAGTATAAGCTTTAGTAATTATAGGAGTCTAATATATCCTTAGTATATAGTAAGTATGTTACTAGTATTACCTTATAATATCCTAAGATAAAGTCCTAGTTTAAGGGTAAAAAGGCTAGATAGATTATATATAGGCTTATATTAAAGATTAGTAATATTAATCCTAAAGCTAAGGTATTAGCTTAGAAGTATAATAATATTATTAAATTAAGCTATAACTAGGATAATTAGGCTATTAGGAAAAGGCTTTAGCTTCTTATTATAATTATATAGTATAGTATATAGACTATATATACTAAGTATATACTAACTATATACTAGACTTAGGCGCTATATATTCTAATAGGTAGTAAAAGTAAGAACTAAGGCTCTTACTAGTATTAAGTCCTCTTAGTAAAATAAGAGCTAGGTAGTATACTATACCTAGGTACTAGTAAAAATATAAAAAAAGTAGGTAATTTAGGCCTAATAGTACTAAAACAACCTAACCCTCCTATTTAATTTATATAATCTATATAATATACTAACGTAGTTCACAAGTGAGTGAGCCACACAAGTGAGTGAGCCACTCCTTATCGCTAGAAAAACCTTAATTTCTAACTATTTCTTAAAAAGCGAATTCTTAGCTAAAAAAGATCTAGTTTTTAGATTTAGGTTTTTTAACTAGTTATATAACCTAAAATAATACTATAGAAATTATCTCCTAACCCTAACTCTTAGATACTAAGAAAATACTCTTATCTAAGAGCGTAGATAAGGGTTATATAGGGTTAGGGTTAGATAGGACTTTTTATAATATTATCTAGTGTTATATAACTAGTTAAAAAGCTTTAATCTTAAAACTAGACCTTTTTTAGCTAAGAATTCACTTTTTAAGAAATAGTTAGAAATTAAGGTTTTTCTAGCGATAAGGAGTGGCTCACTCACTTGTGTGGCTCACTCACTTGTGAACTACGTTAATACTTAGTATTAAGGATAATAGGGATAATAGGTTAGAGGGAAGTAAGGTAAGCTAGGGTATATCTAAAGTAGGTTTTTAGTATATACTATATATATCCTTAGTATCCTCTCTATATACTTAGACTATAGTCTTAGTATTATTCCTACCCTTATTAGTATTATCCTTAGTATTATCCCTATCCTTACTAATATTATTACTACTTAGATCTTATATATATTTATATAAGTAGGCTACTTACTCTTAATTAATAGGTTAGTAGGAGGTTTCTATATTTATATAAAGGATATAAGCTTAGTCTTAATAATAGTATATCTATACTAAAATAGAGTAAGATAAAATTAGGATTTAAGAGCTAGAGTATAAGGTAGTAAGGCTAAGGTAGGAGAAATAGATTTAAGACTTAGAGGAAAAAGCTATATAGCTTTAGTAAGATCTAGGTAGAGGATAGGCTAAGTATATTATAAGTATATATAGAGTATATATAAAGTACTATCTATATTTTAATTACTTAATATATAGTATTAGTTTAGTATATACTAAGAAAATATCTAGTAAATACCTTACTTATATCTTATCTTAGTCTCTTCTTAGCTTTTCTTTAGTATATACCTAGAATAGTAGTAATATATATAGGAAAGATACTTAGTATATACTTAAATACTATCTATATTAGTATCCTCCTTAAAGGTAATATCCTCTTATATGTTATTCTTAGCTTAAGTACCTACTTAATATTAGCTATATATATACTAAGGTAGTACTAAGATACTTATAAGTCTTATAACTAGTAGGCATGGCTATAGCCTTCTTATAAGGCGCTATATAGGTTAGTATTATATATATACTAGGATAATACTAGGAATATACCCTTCTTAGGGGTTATATAGGGGTACTTAGTAGGAGTGTTAGGGGACTCCTTATAGGTAGGGCTAGGGTGCTATATTATATAAGTATATACTAAGTATAGACTAAGAGAATACTAAATAAAACTTATATTCTTATACTTATATAAAGAAGGAGGGGCTAAACTACTATACTATTTCCTTATTAGTATCCTATATATATATAGTAAGTACCTAGTATATACTACCTATATCCCTTATTAATATTTAGTTAGTATTAGTTCTAATATAGCTTAGAATTATTATAGGGTTAGTAGTATAGGATATTTCCTAGATATATCCTCTATATATACTAAGGGTATACCCTACTTATTAAGAGTAGATACTAAACTATCCTATAATACCTTCCCTATAGTAACCCCTTACTAGAGTTTAATACTATAATATAGTACCTAAGGTTTGTTAGTATATTAGGGGATAGATAATAATAAATAGTAAAATAAATAGTATCCTCTAGGTATATACTAAGTATATACTTAGATTAGGTACTTATAGGGTAGTAGAAGTAGGTATTATAAGTAGTAGTAAAGGTAGTATTAGTCTAACTAGAGTAAGGTATTAGTTTAGTATATATAGAGTATATATAGAGAATATACTTATACTAGCTACTCTATAGTATTATAATAGGTCTTAATAAGACTATTAGTAGGTTTAATACTAATAGGGTATTAGTAGAGTATATACTAAGACTAGGTTAAGAATATATATAGGCTTATAGATATAATCTATGTTATGCTAACTACTAGAATAAACCTAGTTCTAAATAGCCTTAGTATAAAGTTAGTATATGCCTAGTAGATACTAAGGTAGAGTCTTAGTATATATAGAGAATATACTACTTACTAATAGACTCCTTACTAATACTAGTATTAGTATAAGAGGGATTAATAACTAGTATATAGTTAGTATATACTCTATATATACTAAGGAGATATATATATAGGTATTAGGATAAGTAGTATAAATATAGTAATAAAGCTAGGTGTTATATAAGTATAGTTCTAGTATATACTTAGGGTATACTTATAGTAGGCTAGGAGGTAATAATAGTACTATATATAGTATTAGTATTAGTATTAATAATAATCTTATAGCTAGGTATAGAGTTAGTATATACTTAGAAGACGCTAGGCCTATATCTATATATACTTTAGTATTAATTAAGGAAAGTCTATTACCTAGGTTAGGTATAGCTAGGTATATAATTAGTATATACTAGTAATATTCTAAGTGTTATATAAATTAATATACTAGTATTTATATTAGTAGTAATAGTATCTATTTAGAAGGTAGTTAGTATATACTAAATATATATCTAAATAAAGCTAAGAATATATAGGTATAACTAGTATTATAGAGCTCTTAGACCTCTATATATAATAAGTTAGTACCCTATATATATATTATATAAGTAGGGAATAAGGGTAATACTAGTAGGGACCTAGCTATTATTAGGGTTAGGAATAGGTCTTATATTAAGTTAGTATATACCTTAATAAAACTTAATAAGAATTATATATATACTTACTATAGTAGTAGCTAAAGCTACTAAGGTTATAGGTATTTAAGATACTAAGGTTAGTAAAGTTAGTAGATATCTAGAATATTATTAGTATATACTAAGAATATAATAAGAATAGATTATAAAAATATATTACTAATATTACTATTACTACTACTATTTTACTAGTTAGTAATAGTTTAAAGAAAAGAAAAAAGAGGAGGAGAAATTTACTAAACTAAAGCTTAGTATATACTAAGAATAAGCTAGTACTAAGCCTAGGGTAGATATATAAATAAAGTTATGTAATAGCTAGTAGCGCTTAAGTAAGAATTTTTTACTATACGTATAGTATAACTGCCTATTATTTTTATATATATTACTTTTATATAACTCTGTGGGTCCCTTACTAATACCCCTGCCCTAACTTTTTTGCCCCACAACGGATACCCCCCCCGGAAGCTGGAATACCCCCCTACCAACTGTTCTCCCGGTGTTCAATACCTACAACCGTGTACACTCGTCCCCGCGAGAACCCTTCTGGCCCCCAACACCTTTGCGTCTCAGGCCATAATATAATCCTAGAGAAACATTAACCTGTCGAAAAAGACACACCTCATTCCAAGTTTTTGCGCAAAGTCTAAGAACTACTATTAATCTGATTGAAGAGGTGTCGCGATGGCTTCACATCCCATCGCGGATCCGGGTGGGGCCGGCTCCGGCTCCGGATCATAGTTATCCCGGCCCTACTCGGCCGGATCCACCCCACCAGGAGCGTATATCTACGATCCGCTGCAGAGCCCCTACACGTAGAATAACTAAGCTATTTTCCCTCTGTATTTCCATACCTATGGGTGACTCTACGACAAGAGGATAATAGGCGATAATTTGTTGTACGTGTTAAATAAGCATGGCAATGCCGGGCAAACCGATTACCCGGGGATGACTAAGATGCTGGCAAAATTAAGCACCCCCTCAAGATAAGTCAAAGCACCCACTTTTCGCCCACCTAGAACAAAGCTATGATGTTGAGGTGAGGATGGGTACAGGCTGCGATGGCATCTTCTACGTTGACGGAACGCTGACGCTTGTGGTTGGGGCTAGGATAAATTGACAGTGGGCTTGTCGTTGAGGAGCCGTTTGAGGGTAATAGTGGATTGATAGAGATGCGGCGAGTGGCAGACGGCATCCAAGGCAAAGAAGAAGGAGGCGACGCTGGTGTGTGTGCTGAGCCTATCCAATCCATCGGCGCGGATCTTTGGTTTGGGTCGGGATGGTGATAGTAAAGTAAAGATGTAGTTTGCAAGAAGTCGAATGGCCATGCGAACAGGCCTTTAGTTTTGTCTCATTGCCGCCAGGCATCATCAAAGCGAAGCAAACCCAACAGATACACCGTCAACAAACATCAAACCCAAATCAGCCAGACATTTCCCGCCATCTGTTTTTGCCTCCATTCGAGCCCAGCTAACCTCCTTACAACTGTAAGCAATAACGCACCCGGTTCACTGTGTTTCTTCTAACCCTACCGTTGCCCCTCAACATGCGTCGCGTGAAGTAGCTGATGATTAGCCTCAACACATATCGACTCGGGACTTGATGCCTTGTCTTCCACTTCCAACGCCCTACTAATTATTTAGTCCGACTTTGCCGGCGAGGTCTGGCATGTCGGTGTCCGCCTGGAAGTTGCACCCGCCCATCATCAGTGCGGTCGCCATGGTGTCTAACCTACTGCGAGTCGAGTCTTTCTTGACGCTATCTACGTTGACGTCCGCTATCATATTCTTCTTTAGCATACTGACGTCTCGGCTTACGTCACGGAGACCTTGGTGCCACTTGACAACGGCTCTCACCTTCTCCTCCATTAACAACACCGTCCGTCTGTTCCGCTTAATTCTTGCCCCTAAAGTGCTATCCACAGCACTCTCCGGTGCCCAATGTCCAAGGTACACTCTCCTGCTATGCCTGCCTTGGTCTAGTAACTCATAACCTAAACTCCTGCCGCCACCTCTCGCTAGAACTCATCATCCGGATCACTCTGGTCATTAGACCACGAGCGAATCAGCCGCCTTAATCAGGCCAGCATCCTCGTGACCGACATACTCCTTGATGTCGCTGCGTGGGGCGAGTTCTTCTCCTACTAACAGCCCTGGTCCGGGTCCAAGTTGTCGTGGAAAAACAGTGCTAGGTCCGCGAATAGCTTCTACAGGACTCTCGATACGGTGTAGTATACTGGCTAACAAACTACTCCTAGTCCCCGCTGGTCCTTACATATTTGAGGTCGAAGAATGACTGTTCCATCAGAAACCAACGATGAGAGACATACAAAAGACAGATATTGCCCTGCTTGTCCCTATTTTCTTTTGTTCTGGGCGACTCGGCTTGGCCAAGTACTTCAGTTTCATCCAGGTCTTATGTGCTTCCCCAGCCTTCGCAAGTCTTTTCGACAGTCTTTCATCTCACGTCCCCCCTTCTTGTCTTTTCCTTCTCCTTCGGCTTCGTTGACGTTTCAGTCTGACGACAAGCTTGATTGATGTCACTCGTTGACGGCGACATCACCTATAACCACATTGAGTCTCTGCCCGAAGCTTTGAGCTCTGTTTCCGTGCAGACTTCGCCGGCGCGGCGGATCGCATCTCATGGCACCTTTCATCACCTTCCCCGCCACGTTACCGTCCTTTATCAGTCCGATAACAACACCAGCAGCGGTATTGTGTATTAATATAATTAAGCCGCTGCCGTTTTTTGAAAGCCCCCTCTGTGCCCTTTTGTATCCATAAATCAGCCCGGCTTCTTAATCTAACCGATGCCAGATATGTCAGCCTAGAGGGTTACAATTATCCTTCTTGCAGTCCTTTAATGCTTTTTTTCGTATTTGCCATCAGCTCAATGTTTTACCTGTTAGTCCCCTGTTCACCTTGAATCTCTGTGTTCTCTTTGCCTCCAACCCCAACGAGCCTTATTAACACTGCCGAGCGCGGCATTGCTAGAAATTCCCCCTTTGAACCATCGCTTTCGGGTTGACGGCACTTCGATCAAGCCTGTGGAGATATACAGTCTGCTTCTTCTCATCTAAAAGATGCACTACTCTCCATTGTCGTGGGTGTCAAGGCCTTCACTGATGGAGGACCGTTGCCCCCTCTCCCCGAGCTCGACGGTGTCGCTGACCTCATCCCGACCGGTATTCGTCTTAGGTGTCGGCTTGGTGTTGCTGAAAGTGCTGTTTCATCTAAAAGAGCCAGCGTGAGCTGCACTGAAGAGTTGCGCAATCATTGGCAATATTCTATGATACAGAACACATCGGATACTAATTACGGATTATTTATCAAGCTCTCCGTATCAATGGCAACTGAGATCTGTCTTGAAGTAACCATCACCTTTCGGGTCATCCGGTTGAGGCCGAGGTTGGGATCGCGATATAATCTTAGTGGTCATCAATGCGTCAAGACGTCTGAGCGTATCATCGGCGCCCAGAACGTGAAGCTCCTTGTCCGCAACGATGTCTTCTGGGACGATCTCAAACTCTTTTGATGGCCCCTCCACAGGAACAGTCCAAATATTAATCTAGATGGAGCTGATGAGAACGAAGATGATCACGAGGCTCGTTTCCCCTACAATGCTTGGTGTAAGTGTTCCGCCCCGCATCGAAAGATCAAAGGCAACGACTGTATCAATCAAAGAGGAGAATGTCGAGATGCCGCCAACAGGTTGAACACTATGTTTGAAGGAAGGTAGTGCATCAAAGGAAATGCTTTCTGGCTAGAAAATATCATCATTGGATGCCAAGTAGATAAGGACCCTTCCATAACTAATGGAAAGCAGGCAGGCAGATAACAACGTCAACAGCATCCGGCACTTGAAACTACGTGGTCACAGTTGTTGGGCTTTTCATCCTGTCCGCTTCGGCTCAGTCCGCGGCGCAATAGATTGTTTCCCCGTTGATGGCGTTTGAGGTGGATGAGCGTGTTTTCCTAGACTGGAAGTATCCAGTCAACTCCGAGCAAGGCCTCACCTATTAGCTTTGCAAAATACGACGTGCGTGTAACGTAATAAAAGGCCGTGTCCTTGTGACCTTTGAGTCTTGCGGGAAGTTAAACTGACGGAGACGAGAATTGAGACGAGATTCAAGGCGAAGGGGGGATGAGAATCAGAACAAGAATCGTGACTAAGGGAGAACAAAGAGAGGAAGCACGGTCAGACTCAGGTGGTTTTTGGTCGTCGGCAGGAGCGTAGGCGATGCGATCCCTAGTGATTTCTGCCATCTGTGAACTCCTCTGTGTATTAAGCTGAAAACCGCCTATCCTCACCTTCCACTCGTCCAAAAGAGTTGCCAGTGTGTGCTTTAAGCCCCCCTGGCTTGTAACCTTATAGTTGAGGTTGCAAAGCTTTAAGCTCCTTCAGGTGCTCCAGCTCAGTCCTGTCGGCAATCCGTGTAACCAGCATGGGCGACGGGCATGCTAAAGGAAGGGTTAGGTGATGCCGCCTCAGGGAGTCAGGTCAGGTCGAGAGGGCTCGTGTCAGGAACGGCATTCCTGCCTTGAAGGAATATCCCGGGATGTTCAGCTTGCGCCATTGAAGGGGTCGTCGGCGGGAGCGCATGGTGCGCCTGGAGGAGATTCGAACGTTTTTTGGGGGTGGCGGGATGGTGCGATGCACAAGCCAGAGGAAACAAACGGGCCAAAGAAGAAGATGGAAATGATGGTGCGCTAACAAGCCGGTAGCCTAAGAAAGAGGTGGCAAAGCGGTTTGTTTGTTTGTATTGCTTGCGATGATTATCCTCGGAGCTTTTGCGC
This sequence comes from Colletotrichum sublineola, assembly GCA_020631755.1. Lineage (NCBI taxonomy): Eukaryota > Fungi > Ascomycota > Sordariomycetes > Glomerellales > Glomerellaceae > Colletotrichum > Colletotrichum sublineola. The sequence continues at coordinate 689,814 of JAHSQG010000028.1, read as the reverse complement.
TGCTGCAGTCATAGAGAGAGGTGAGGCATACAGACCAAACAATGTCTTGCCTGAAATCCCACTCCGTTAATCCCCCTAAGCCTCGAGGGTGCATCGATTGCTTCTGCAACAGACTAGACCGGTTTAAACGTTAGGCAGGCAACCTGCCTCACGATCCTGCCCCAAAGTCTCGAAACTCTTTTGCATCCAGGTGATAACAAAAGTCATTACGGTGCTAAAGCCGGTGACGACATTTCTATTCTATGGACTTAAAGAACCACATGGATTAAGAAGTCTAAGACGACTGGCGTGTAGAAAGTTTAGGATACCGTCAGCATCGACAACTATAACCAGATCTAGACGAGGGGCTTGTTGACGACGGCCAACGTCGGGATCTCATCTCCATGAAGCCCAACACCGCAAACAATGTTGTCGAGTTTGTCAACCGCGACGAGTACGGGTGCTTCTCTAACTCCGGCGTGACCGACTTGGACTACTGCAAGATCAGAACCGGCTTCTTCAAGTGCAACAATCACATCAACCTTGCTAATGTCGTCAAGCATTCAAATGAACAACTGTACCAAGCTTAGGAAGTGAATCGTCATCTATTACACCATCGATTTGAGTAACGACAGGGAGATGGAGCAGATAGGGTCTTTCTCTGACGACGGGATGGTGTTTAACAGATTCGTCAGACTAGCGCCAGGGCGAACCTCAACCCGATCTTGAATATCATGCCCGGGATCTGGAACTTGATGGCGGAGGAACCGTCCAAGTGCCTGGAGCACTTCATCTTCTTCTTTGAGTTCGTGTCGTCCGTCGGTGTCTCATTGTTGGTCAGGCTGTTAGCCAGTCATGATGACTCTATTGACCCACGAATATTGGGAACCTTCGCTGCCAACGCCGAGAGCGGGTACAATGTGAATCCCCATTGGGAGGGAACCGAGGCGAACGAAGCAGCTCTTGGACCTAGTGCGGCGAACGAGCACTGCACCGCCAGCTCACAACACCCTTCCGCTTCTTCACACGGTCGCCGCCATCTTGACCAAGCATTATATTCCGCCGTCGATGCGATGCCGCCACGACATCTCTCTCTCCAACACAACCCGTATTATTAACACGGTTTCTTGGTGCGCACAATTTCCGAGACGGGCCGCTCCGACTCGGGTTTTATCCTTATTCTGAACCTTGTTACCACCTCATCCATCTCTCTTGTCACGCTTACGCTCTCTTGAACTCGGCTGTGAGCCGGAGCTCAGCAACTGCATGGACAACGCGTATAACACGCTGCCCCAACGTTATCGCGCTGCAGATGTGCGAGTAAGCACTGCTATCTCTCACCGGCCAGACACCCGCACGAGGAGGGTGTTACTCACCTTGGCGTCACTGACGGTAGTGACGGCAGTGGCGGTGATGCCAGCAACAAAATCGAGAAGGGGGAGACCGCTTCTACGTGGGACGCTTCTACTAGAGGTGGCTGCTATAATGCTTGGTGATTGGCTATACCTGCATCTTTTAGCGAGCCTTGCGTTAGGTTAAGGGTGACGATCATACCGAGACGGATACAAAGACAGAACTGGGGCAGACCCTGCGATCATATGGAGCAAAGGACTCAACAGCCGTGATGCTTAGGGGTCAGTCTCGACGATTATTCCACTCCATCTTGCCCTATTCCTAGGTTCTTGCTGGGCAATAGCCTCGGTTGACATTCTGTTGGTTCTCGACATAAACAACAGTAACCGGAATCGGCAAGGCGCATGGCAGGAAAGTAGAGCCGAAAATACTATCATAACCGCGTCAGTGAGAGAATGAACGCCAAGGGACGAGAAGCGAAAGGATGGCCAAAATGACGGTTCTCCGCTTTCAAGAGCCCTGAAGAGGACGTAACGATAGAATGGCTCGCCGCCTCGAGCGCCGTAGGGAAACAAATGTGAAACACTACGTGATGTGGCACATAATAATACAGTTACAGAGAGTGGAATGGATGAAGCTATTGTGACAGAAGAGCTGTTTCTACCCTCTAGACCGGCCTAAGCCAAGATACCCCTTCTTCCTGAACTGTCGTCTGGTTTTAAGAGCTTCAAGAAACGTATAGCACGCCCCAAAAGAGACCGTACTGCCTGCCGTTAGTTATGACTTGAAACCTGTAGTTAGTCCTTTTCTCAGAAATATGTCTGCTCTAGTTAGAGAATAAGGGTCGAGACGAGCTGGCCGCGCCGTTACCTTGCTTCTAGTGGTGGTGGTTCTGCTACTGATGCTTCTCCTTCCTCGCCTTGCGCCGTCTTGAGACCGCTACGACTCTCTCGTAGGAGACTTGATAGCTTGGCTCATCCATGGAAAAGGCGTACGGGGGGGCTACAATGTCAAGGTGGGCGGACGGCTATGGCAAGGCGTACGGGTAGGGTTGGAATGATCAGGTGAAGACGTTACAAATCAAGAGGGAGTGGTAAGTCAAGTAGGAGTGAGTGGTCTTGGATTCAAAAGGCGCTATACTGAGGATCACGGCCCCTGATGGGGGGTTGACTGGGAGAACAGACCCTCTGGTAATAGATATAACCTTTGATAAGCGGCTTAGGCAGCAACATATGATACCTCTCCTGCCCCTGATCTGCCGCTATAACACCAACCCTGTGTACGAAGTAACAATGTCTTGAGGTGGTTACCTTGTTTCGATTTGTGTTTTCTTGTGACGTCAACTAGCCGACTGTGCAAAGGTGAGACTGGGGCTTTCTGACTTTGCAGGGAATTTCAACAGTTGATTCTTGATTGTCTTTGCCAGTCACATAGAGCAATAAGCTATTATCATGCGCACGAACTATCACCAAACAGAACGTTCTGGCAGTTAGAACGCCATGGCGAAGGGACAGAGGCCGAAACATGGGGCTTAGGCACTATATAGAGAGAGATTAAGAAGCCTCCTTAGGCGGGCTAATTACCTCAACCTCGTTAACTAGAGAGCACCGCAATCCAGCAAATATCACTTTCATGCCTTCTATCTACCAGACACAAGGGGCAGTACCCTAGAGCGTAAGGCAGAAGGCTTTGTACTAAATATTATAACTACTGCCGTTACTGTCCTTGTCGTATAATACTTTTACAGATTCCTCAGCTCTACTAACACTAGAGCGCGGCTACTGCTGCCATAACAATACCTTACGGCCCTCGTCCCCCTCATCAACAACAGTGAGTATCTACACGACGCTCCACGCCCTATGCACACTAGAGCCAGACAATCCGTCCAGAGAACCAACGCTATTTGAGTTCCTCTACCTAGACCTGCTGGCGGCGCCCTTCCACCCACTAAGAGACATAGCCCACATAGGCTCCAAAAACCACAGCACAGTCATTAAGGCCGTTAAAAAGACCGGTTGTAATAATAGAGAATCCCTACCGGTTTGTTGCCAGGTGATAGTGGTGATGGTAGTACTAGTGCCGCAGCCGGAAGGTCAACCAAGGCCGAGCTCGCCCTTAACGCAAGCTGGTTTGTTACGGACATGCTGCTTGTCGGCGAGACGCGGCTTCACTTCTTGGAGCTCATCCAGCCAAAGATAGAAAAGCTGCGGACTGCTATAGACGCCGTCGAGGGCTTGTGTGTGTCGATTTGTGGAAGGAAGGGAGGCGGGAGTTGTCGAAGGTGCAGAAGGGGGAAGGGGGACTCTGTTGCTGGCCTTCAGAGTCATGCAGAGGATTGAGACCTACGCTACGTACAGGATGATCAAAATGATGTTGAAGTCAACAAAGCTTAAGATTGTGCTCGCATCTGACCACTAGATCTTACACTAGAAGAGGTTCACATACAGAGTTGCGTCTTAGTCCGTAATTTCCATGGTAGGCATGTGGAAGACTATGTGTAAGGCCAACATGTCGGTCATGCACATCTTTAAGTCCAAGAAGGTCGTCCTGATATAGTCCGTGTCGGGAGACCTGATCAGACCCATCCGCCTCACCCCAAACAAGGACCGACGCAAGTTCGAGCTTAAGACAACCCCGACTACTTCGCCAGCTTCTTGGCCTGGGCCCGGTCAAGGCGATGCTGCGGTCGTGGGCCTAGGCAAGACCAAACCCTTGATTGTGATCTCACCTATGGACGTGCTCATTAAAACCTCGTCGTAAAAGAATCCGGTCAGGACCCCAAACAAGACCACAGTCGTGGCGTTCATCAACCGCAAGTACAACACGGAGGACGCCATATCCGCCATGAAGGACCGGGCAGAGTCAGTCGTATTTCCATAGGAGGGCATAGACTTATTTATGGACGGGTTCCCATTCGGTATTATAGACCACGCCTGGCGTACAATCATGGGCAGCCTCTGGAACGTGGTCATGGGTTTGCTTATGTACGGCCACGACTGCGGGATCACCCATTCGTCCAAGACCAATGTGGCGATGTAGATCAAGGACCTGCAGCTCCGCAACCATGACATTCGGCGTGGTTGTGACCTCGTGCAGGGATGTGGATGAGCACACGCACTCCATCGATATCACGGTCAGGGGCGTGTCTGTGTACGCCACCACATACCCGAACGAGTAGCATAACACGCACACCCTTACACAGTCCCTAAGCGTCGGCCTAAATTAAGCATGAATGTACCCTTGTATAGGGTTATATGCTAGACATCGATGACGACATAGCTACTTCTCCTAGCCGAGGCTATCATCTTACAGTCGATCTCCCTCACAAGCGTGTCCGGTTTCCGCACGCATCCAAAATACATGATCTCCCTCAGCTTTTTTTGCGAGACCTTGGTTGGAATCTTACCCTCTGACGCATACGAGTACTTGTCCTTGGCCTCGGTGTCTTATATCCTTAATTATTAGGCTTACTATTATGCAGCCTATGATTTGTTGCACTTTTACTCGAGCATGCTCGTTCAGTACTCCAGGTATGACCTAGTACGTGGATATAAGCACTTTCACCACCATCTCCCTGTCCGACCTCGACCTCATCTTAGCATTCATGTTTATTTCTTTGCCAGTCCACTAGGAGCACCCCAAGTCCTCGATCCTACATTTCGTGTATCCGAACCACCTCCTGGACATAATCTCGTACATTCGCATGAACTGAGTCTTGTACAACCTCAACTCCACATCCACGTTCGGACTCGCAGGAAGGACTCTTGCACAACAGGATTCACACTCCTGCTCTGGACACAGTTCATGGCCTTTCCCACATTCTTAGGCACCGTCTCGATCGTATCCATGAACTTCTTTCTCATTGCTGTCAAGTACTTAATCATACTCTTGCACTTGCAGAGCTTGGGCTCAGGGGCTCGTCCAAACCCAGCCTCACGTGCAAAAAGTCCGCTCCCTCCACCGTCTTGGACAAGCCGCAGACCATGAATCTCTGGTTCGGTGTGTTCGTTATTACGATACCGTTACATGTCCAGTTTGCGACGTAGCGCACATACAGTCACGAGCTAGCTGTCATCATGAACAAGGATGTATACGAGATTGAGAGGACAAGGCTGAACTCGGCCGTAAGCCTGACTAGACCCAGGTACAAGGTCGCGGACTTGTTCAAGATAGTGAAGTGCGTCTAGACTCCGCTCAGCATCAAGAACTTGGCCGTAATTCCAGCCACGTTCGAGCAGATGTCCTCATCCAGAGGTTGCTAGATGCACAAGGCATGGAAGTCAGACCTGGCCACAGACGAGAGTGCGTAGCACGTACTCAATTCCGTACGGATTAGCGCACGCACGTAGACGAGCTTATGCAGTCGACGGGTTCACTATGAACGAGGCAATCCTGACGGGGGACAGAGCCATGGCTGACATAGTAGACTTCTGCTTCAAGATGTTAGCAGGTAAGGAGGAGATCATAAGGAAATAAGTCATACAGCGGAACCAGACCTACAAACAGCATGAGTTTCCTGATGACGCCTTTGGACATGGACGAGAAGTGGAATATGGTCGAGATTCCCGGCGCAGCCTTCAAGAAGGGGTTATTCACATACGTGTACAGGAACAGAAAGTGCTCCACGAAGAAGACCAAGGAAGGGGGCGGGCTTGATCATGTTCGTGAGATGTCCCTCGCAAGGATCCGAGAGAGCGCCTCCCTTGAAGATCAGGAGAAGGACCAGGAACGTTTTATCGGTTAGGGTCCCGCTCGAGATCTAATACCTAAACAACCTAGATTTCTTTAGCAACGAGGGATGGTTATACAAGCCTATGAGCGGCGACGGTGTCAAGAGCATAAACAAGGTGTGGGATAGGGTCTGGATCAGGGGCAGGCAGCATCGTCTCGCAGGTGAAGGGGGAAGAGAAGGGAGGGGAGAAGGGGAGGCGGGACCGGATGGATACAAGACTTCTTTCACCACGGCAGATCGGCTTCTTCCGGTCTCGCAGCCAAAACAAACCAAACCAAAGGAAAAGCTACAACACCAACCTCCCTCGCGCCACACTATCCAACACGCATCGCATCGAAAAATGGGGTGTGTCTCGACGCATTTGGTCAACAGTACGACCGACCTTTTATAACATATCTACAAGGTCATCCGTCTGGCTTGTGCGCCCTAGCCCTAAGTTGAGTCCCAGATGCATATACGAACCGTCTCAGCCAACTATCAATTATGAGCTTGTCATAGAGTCGATTTCTGGGTAGGAAATGACATGGGAAAACCGCTTGATCCTTGCGAAAAAAGCCCATCTGTGAGCGCATCGACCGAGTGCATCCGGCGGTTAGGTGTGAGTACAAGTCACGTTGGACGTTGAAGAATAGTAGGGAGGTCGCTCCCTCCGTTCCGGCTTCGCCTCCACTCCAGTCACTCAGCGCCGGATTAGTTGGCCATTCTAGTCCTAATAACATCTCGCATGAGGCGACATCATGTCTAGATGACGATGGAGCTAACAGCTGCAGGAATGCAAACAAAGGTTGGCCGCCTGCATGATTGATGCGCGGCAACCGTGGTGTTGGTGTGACCCGGCGGATCGTCCGTCGCCCGTGTGCGCTCTGTCGTACCTTTGGTTGTCTGATACACAACCTCGACTGACAGACACCATTATCCGCCCCCGACAGTGACCACATACTGGCTATGGGCGCTTTCAATATACCTACACATCTTCCGCTGGCCTTCCTCTAACGAGCCGCGCACAGCACTGCTGCGCAAGGTCCTCGTGACTTCCAGCCGGTCAGACTACGCATCTCCTATTCTTCCGCAGCTTTCTTCAACTTTCTGTGCCGTTGCCTCCACAACATCGTGTGCCGTTGGCATTATTGACCTCTAGGCCCCTGTCCGCCAACCGGCTCTTCCCGGTAGTCTAGACCTAGAATACCATGCTCCATTGTCTCCATCTTTCCTTTGAAAGCCGCGTCTGTCTCCGTGGTGCTCCGAACTCACGCCCTTCGGGTCGTCGAGGTTTCCAGCCCGATCCCTCAGCGCCTGCTCTTACGTGCCTCGGATATCTCATCGTACTCCTTACCGAGGGCCGTCCCGCGATTCTGCACTTGTTATCGCTGGTCCTTGGCGTCGGGTTCTGTCACGATAGCTTCAGCCATCGGCAGCTGCTTTGTCATGTGCTTTATCACATGACGTTTCACTCATTACTCGCGTACTGTACCTATATATACAGAGGGTCTTCTCCAGTCTCACACTTAGATAGGATAAGCCTTTTAGACCTCGATTCCTCCATGCCCTACTGTGTGCTCTAACTCGTGACAGGTTCGTATCTAGGTGTCTTGAGTGTTTTAATGTTTTTTCAGTCTTTTCTTGAATCTGTTTGATTCCGGCTGCGCTTCTCAGCATGAACAGATTCATCTACGCCGGCTCACTCAGATTGTGATTGGCTGCGTTCGTCGGCGGTTGTCATGTTGTCCGGACCTGTCGTGGCAACTTTCTCACTACTTGTGGCCAGTGCGCCGTCAGTGTTTAGACATATCAATGCCACTATCGTCAAAGACGCTTGCGCCGTCGCTGGGAATGTCCAATGAGTTGTTTTCAATAATATTGTCCAGGCATTCGCCGCCTGTCCTCTCTCTAGAGGACGTTTTCGCCAACAGCCTGCCTCTTTGAAGCACGGGGCGCCAGTGTGTTAATGACCCGTTTGTGAGTCGTTGATGATGACGGCCTACCTGGGTTCTCACGACAGGAGATGGTCCTCAAAATGACGGCTTGAGGAAGGATTGTCGGAGAGGCGGCCGGCCAGGTTTGCTTATGGGATTGATTGGCGCATGTGACGGCTGTGGCAGACTCCTTGCTATCCGAGATCGTGCCCTCTCTAGTGAGACCCTGTTCGTTTGGATCGACGCGACAGTCTGTTCATGAGGGTCCGGTTGCACTTTGGTACCTCAAAACACCGTCCCAAAGAGAACACAATGAAGTGAGATATGAGAATGTCTAGGGTATTTACGATTTCTCTGCGGGTGTCGTAGGTCTTGACGTGGGCTTGGATGAGCTCTGCCCAGGCTTCGCAGATGGAGCTTCTCGTGATACGGAGGCCACAGCCAAGGTTTTTCATTTGCCACATGGTTTAGCAGTTAAGGCTTTCAATCTCCTCTGCTGAGTCTCCAAGAGCTGGTTGGAACCCATAGCTTGCTTCAATATCGTTCGCAGTCGCCACGGCAGATCAGCAAGGGAGCGAGAGCAGAGACGTCAGCGGAGACGTCCCCGGCGCTCTAGCCTAGGCACCTTATTCTGTCTGGGGGGGGCCCTTGGCCATGACATTCTCGGACTGCGACCGCGGCGCTAGACGGAAGGGAATGAATTTATTAGCAAAAGAATAATGGCCTAGGTGGTAGTCCTTAAGGGCGAAGTGTAGTCAGCAAGGCAGAATGAGTAGGTGATTACGTAGATATGTAGGAACATAAGGCTTATGTACCTGCTGCGTGCGTCAATGGCTTAAGGGCGTACCTTGCTTAGGACTAGTTATCTTAGAGGCGGCGAGGATGAACTCTTCTTCCTGTCCTCCTCTTCCTGCTCTGGGTTCCTCTTGTTCTTTGACTTCTTCTGTGCTGTGGTATTGTGCTTGGTGTAGGTGACGCTTGCTATGGTTAGTTGGTAGTCAGAGTGCAGATTTCAACAAGAAGGCTTACTGATGGGCACCGTCCAAAAGAATTCGGGGTGATTGGCGAAGATGACACGGTCGAAAAAGTTCTCCTGGGGGGAGAGGATGCCTGCTTCTTGGGCTTCAGCGCGGTATTGCTTGAGGAGATCGGGCTGCTTCTTGCAAAGAGCCAGGAATTTGTCGCGAGAGCCGGCACGAAGACTGGTCTTGAGGTGAGCTTCGCCGCCGTATACTGTAATCGCACGGAAATAGCCTTGGAATGAAAGACGGGAGCCGTCCTTGTGGCCGGCGAATGCTCGGTAGAAGAATTTGCGGTATTCAGCGTCTGTGGATGGATTTTCTTTGGTGAGGTTTGGTACGATATAAAATCGCATGATGAGGAATGACAATGCTGAAGGGGCACTTAGCCTTTTTCTATTGAACCTCGGCACGAGGCCGCGAAGTCAACTATGGCGCAAAATCTACATCCCAAGCACGTTGTGAGAGTGAGAGTGAGAGTGAGAGTGAGAGTGAGAGTGAGAGTGAGAGTGAGGCTGAGACTGAGACTGAGACTGAGACTGAGACTGAGACTGAGACTGAGACCGAGACTGAGACTGAGACCGAGATTCACGTCGTGAAACTGGTTGGTGGCTATCTAGTACCAAACATCAGCGAGGGAACTAGTTCCTCAGATTTCTTACTGCCCATTGTACTTAGATGTCGGTAAATTCAAAGCGAAGAAAGACGATATATATTTTAACATGTAATCGAATGGTCTTAGCTGTAAAGCATGCACAGTCCACTATCAGGTAACGAGGAAGTTGCTCCGTAGATGTAGTTATGCCAGCGCGGACGTCTGGCGTCTTGCTTCCATCTCCACCAGCCGCGCCAGCCACGCCAACCAAGGCAACAGAGACTCCCAAGCCAGCACAGCTGCAGGCTGTCTAGCGTGAAACTAGGCTGCCCTCCAAGATGCTCCGGCTGGTGTGCTAGTGCAAGCAAGAGCTCTCTGTCCTGCCGTTCCTCTCTAGAGCTGCAAATATCACGTAGACATAGAGCTCCTTTGCGCTATCGCAGCTGCCCGCCCTGACAACAGCTGGGGGATGTAGGCATCGATGGGTGTTGAGTGGGTGGTTGGTCGAATTGGTACAATTAACTATAGGTGTGAAATTGCGATCGATTCGCCTGAGCTCAGTCATTGTGCCGTAGACCGATGAATCACATGGCTGCTGCAACCTGGAGGTGAAAAGTCTTTCTGAATGTTACAGAGTCAGCTTTTGGGTGGGAAAAGACACAAAAAACCGATTTGAATACCTACGCCAAAAATGGATGGATATCTTATCAGATAGACTGACTTCTTGTGACATCACCAGAAGGCGTTTATCTAGGTAGGTAGCTACCTACCTATGAACCAGTCGGGGCTTCTAGAATATGGACAGGTACCCAGGTCCCCTACCTAGGCACGTAGGCAGGTACCTTTCTAGGCTTCCAGGTAGGTACTATAGAGGCCTTACTCGCCGTAGACACGACAGTTGTGTCGAGATAGGTACGTACCCGGTCAACCCAACAGTCACGTAGGCCCGAGACGACGTCGTTCTTGCCGTAATGACACACAAACAAACAACAATTGCGACAAACAATCGACTGAACTTCATCTTTTTTCTTCTGTCCAGCTTGCTTTCTCTTCAAGTAGGGGCCTAGTCTGTCTGAGGCGGCCGGACTCTCCATTATCATGCCACTACAGTTGTTCATTCTTCCCATTAACATATTCCGAACACCTCACAGAACTGACAGACACACAGATGGACGAACGAACCATGACGCCCATATTCCCTTGCGAGATCTTCCAGTTGATTGTTCACGAGACCCGTGACTTTGAAACGTTGAGAGCCCTCTCCCTTACCTCTAAAGCTCTCTCAATCATGACAACACCACATATGCTTCGCCTTGCCGTCACTCAAGACGCTCGCAGAATCCGAGACCCTGGATTTCTCGTCTACGGCGGCCGTGCTCTTTTCGACGACGACAGCAACATCAACGCTGCTACAATCCAAGACCCCGAAGGAGCCAAGGCTCAATCCCGCAGAAGGCAGACGGGCCAAGTCGACCTTGCTCCCGAACCGGACCGTGCAATCAGCAACCATCCGAGACGTTGTGACCAAGAAATCAGGGACGCCGCCGCCCCGGTGGTCCTATGGGCCGCCCTTCAGCCGCCGCGTCTGGCCACGGAACTCCTCGCCCGTGTTCAACACCTTGACCCTAAGCACATTTGGTCCATGTTCCTCGTCCCCAGCACCGCCTGTCGCGAGCACTGGCCCTTGCCTCGCCATCTTGCCGTCGGCCACGCCCTTGAGGCCCCGCTTCACGTCGCCGCCCGCCACGGCAACACACAAGTCATCCGCTGGCTTCTCCAACGGCAGCATCTCGCCGTCTTCGCCCAGTCCGTGCTCTGGCCCCATTTGGGCCAACACCGAACCTCCTCCTCCCTTGGCTGCATGCATCCTGTCAATCTTCCCGCCATTCAACCCTGCGTTTGTCCCTCACACCATCTCAAGGTCCACTTTCGGGACAGGCCCGTACAAGCCCCAACCGATCTACCTTGGGCCTCGGCCTTGCATATCGCCTTAGCACACAGCCAACTCGACGCAGCCAAGCTTCTCGTCGACACTGGAGCCGACTGGGCTACCGGCCAATATGGCACAAAAGGCATTAGCGCCCTGATGATCGCTACCGCTAACGCCCTGTTTCCCTTCCTTGACTACTTGATCGATGCATATCATCAGCCTTGTTTTCAATCGCCCTCCGCTATCCACTGGGAGGATGGTTTCTCTATCCACATCAAGGACTACGCCCTGGCTGTGGGCAGCGTGCCTGAGAGACGGATGGTGACCAGGCGTTTAGCTGCTCTGGAGGCGAGGTTCTCAAAAACGCAAGCACCTGATGACAGCTAAGCGAGGCATTTCGGTATCAGAAGTTGAATGTTTTACTGTTGTTGTAAGAACGGAAGGTTCTATCAGTTGCGGTTGTTGCTAGTGCACAGTCGGGGTTGGATTCCAGAGACCCAAGGTTTCAAGGGGTTAAAGCCTCTCGCCTTACAACACTTCATGTTTGGTACCTATATGTACTTTATACCGCGCACCAACCATTCGGTAACGGAATGGATTTAGCTTTTGCGCTTTTTGAGCCACCTAAGTTCCTTGTGGTGCTAGCAGCCTCTTTGTAAGTGGACAGAGACTACCCACACACAGATAAGAGCACACGGGGGTATACGTCCTCTCCAATATCCGCCCAATCTGGCCACAATTGCGAGAACGAGCCATTCAATAGCCCTCACCATCATCCAAAGGAATATTCGTGCAAGGGATGCCCAAGACCACGCCCCCCCAAGTCGCAATACTCGTCGAAACCCGCACCCACCTAATTTTATATAGAGCTCAATTCCACAACGGCCTCAAGCCTAGACATTGCACACTTGGGACCAAGCCAGCCAGCAACAACTAGTTATGGAAAACATGGCCGACATTGACTGATGCATTCTGCAAACAAATAAAGGTTGCCTTTGCTAATTGTGTACTCTAATCCTGCACTCATTCTTCCTGCCAGACTTTAGTTTCGGTTGCGGCTTTAAATCCCGGGTTGTCACACCAGCTGAGCTGTGGAGAGAACCCGGTCAGCGGCATGTCGTATGTTGAAGTATGCTGTTAGTCTTTCAAATCCGGGCAGTGTGCCGTCCGTTGTAGCCTAAAGGTGGAATTAACTCAACAATACCCTTCTCAAAGCCTACTTGTGTTAGCATTAAGCCTGAATTCAGAAGGACGCTGTCACTTGGTATGATTCAAGGCAAAACGACGGGGAGCAACTTCAATTCACTTTGGCATACGGCGTCACGCAACTTGGGAGGTTCACATCCTCGAGACAAGCGTCTCCAATGCGGCCGTTGGCCCATCGAATTCTTCTTCTTCTTTCTCTTTTTTTTTCCCCAGTCATTTCCCTCTGCTTTTATCGTGAAGGAAACACAGCAAAAGCAATTGTGTCCTGGTCAGTTCAACCCCTTCCCAGCAAGCACCTCATCCAACAGCCGCTAGTATAGTATATGCATAATGAAGGAAAAGACAGCAGGTCCCGCGAAACAAGAAGACAAAAAAGGAAAAACGCGCCCCAAACAAATATCAAATGGTCTTTAGCACCGCCTCGGCGGCCTTGGCCTTGACTCTCCGAGTGACTACGCCCCGACGGGCTGGTTCCAGCAAATGCGCCCATTTTCTTGAGATAGAGCAAGATTGGAGCCACGATGCGAGGTAGAGCAAGATGTATTAACTAAAGCCATTCATTGAATGCTTACATTCATTCCGCCCTCGGCAGGAAGTCGGCGATCTCCAGACATGTCGAAAACGGAACAGACAAAACAGACAAACAGATGCAGAGAGAAGAGGCGAGGCGAGACAAGACCAGACAAACGAGACAGACGAGACGAGACAAAACTAAACAGACAGACAGCCGAAGACAGGACGGGGTGAGGACACGGGCGAAACCAGACAGGCCGAAAAAGAAGACACAACGACGAACAAGACGAAGAAAGAAGAAGGCGAAACGGGAAGAAACAAACGACGATTGAAAACGGAGAGGCGAGGAGGTTGGCGGTTCTTCTTATTGTTCTTCTGCAGGCCGACTTTTCAAAATCAAGGTTTGCAAGGAACCCTGGGCAACTTGCTGGGGAAGGGGACCGATCAACTTCCACCCACGTGCGGTTAACCGTGTGTCCTGTACTGGGTGCCCTAGCCCTCGCAGGTAGGTAGGCCTTAATGCCCAGGCCTCTCCCTCATCACGTAGCTTTCTCTCACTCACTCTCTCACTCTCACTTGAGATTCTCTTTCTTACCAACCCACTCACTCACTCACTCGCTCGCTCGTTCACTGTTCCTCTACTCACCCCGACCGACGCGCCGAGTCCTATCACCAGCCAGCAGAAGATCGACCTTTAGCTAGCCAAGGTGAGTACTTAATAACACACCCTTTCTCGTTTAAATCAATGTGTAGGTACTTAAGTGTATGTACTGACACCTGTGTTCTCTCTGTCCTTTAGATACCGAGCACGCCACCATGTCGTCTCCCTGGCCGCAGACATCGCAATCCCCGCTCTTCGACGCGAGCATGACACGGTCTCCCAGGCCGCTACACAACTTCAGCCAGAGCCCGTACCAGTCCCAGGCGAGCCAAGTACCCCGCGACGACGACATCAAGAACAACGATCGAGTTTCTTCCACCCCTCCACCTGAGCCGGTACGTCGTCATTCCCAAAGAAACTGAAATTTCGTCGTGCACAGACAGCGGTGGGAATTCTAGAAGCTGACTCACGCGTGTGCCGCATCTACAGCTAGTACTATGGACCGACCCCGAATGCATTCGATTCATGGACTTCCTAAAGACTGCCCCAGGCCCCCTCACCATTGTCGACATCGAGTTGCACACAGGCCGTCGCCCCGGTGCCAATCCGGCGGGTATGGTTGTCTCTCTTTGGCACGCAGCAATGAATGAGGCTTCAAGACGAGGACGTTCCATTCCCTGGTGGGTCGGTCGGCCGCTGTTCAACAACATGGGTCAAGGTCGCTGCGTGGTGTTGACTGTCAATCGGGACGGTACCGTGGTGCTCGTGTTCTATTCCCCACACGGCCCGGAAGCGGGTGTGCCAGTAGAGTGTCCGCGGGGGATGTTTGAGCTTGCTCAACTTTGTAGTTGACAGGGCGCGCGCACGCAAATCATCCAGCTAGACATGAGGCCCGAGGGAATGAATCAATTGAACTTTTGCTTGCTTGCAAACGGCAGCCAGAGTCATGACAGTCAGTCACCCACCCGTGCCTGCCTGCAGGATGTTAACACAAGGTTGTGCCAGCGGGGCGCCCCACGCTCACAATCCTGTGGCGCATGCCAGGCTCGTGCACGCCGCGTTTCCCACGTGTTGACGATCGATTCCCACCAAAGTCGACCGCGAAATAAGTGGGCCTGTGGCTGCGCCATCAGCGATGTACATATGGACCCCCACCTGCCACCCCTAACAAGCCACACATCCCACCAAATGTACCACAATTTGTGGTACATTTCTGTACCTGATTACCTAAGGCAGGCAGGCTAGGTAAGATGCAATAAGTGGGCCTGTGGCTGGGCCATCAGCCATGTACATATGTACCTTTCCAATGTAGGTATGTGCTTTGTGTGAGGCGAGGCACCTTGTCGAATCGTAGGGATTGTAATAGTTAGTTATGTGTATATTTATGTGTTGTGTACGTATGTGTATCTTATTACTCATGTGGAAATCTAGAAATAAGGCTATCCCCTTATAGTAGAATCCTAGTAAATCTCTAGCCTCTAATTAGTCTAAAACCTTAGGTATCTACTATATATATAGGGCTAATTACCTATATATTCCCTAGCTATTTACCGTATTATTTCTATATATTTAATACACCCCCTTAGGGCTGCTTAGTATTTAGGTAGTAATTTATCTACTTATATACTAAGGTAGGCCTAAAATATAAGTATATAATATAATTACGCCTTAATATCCTATATATTATTACTCTCTATAGCCTTATATAGCCTTACTTTATCTTTAGTTAATTTATATATATAATTAGCCTTAAGCCTTATATATTAGTTATTTATATTTATTTACTATATAAATATAGTAAAAGGCTACTAAGAGAGTACCTTTATTATCCTATTAGCTATTATTTTAGCTAACCTCTAATACTTTATAATAATTCTTCTTTTTATAACTTCTTATTATAGCTAGTAGTTATAAATATCTATATAGTAGAGCTTTATTTATAACTAGACTATTTTTATAGTAACTAGATATATTATTTATATGTTATTATAATTAATATAAATTATTAGTCTCTTTATAGTAGATTAACTAGCCTTATCCCTTAATACCTCTATTAGTTAGGCTATATTACCTTATTTTCTAGGTAAGTCTACCCCTAAGGCTATAATTAATCTACTTATAAAAAGTACTTCTTTTAACGTATATAATAAGTAAGTAGATTAGATAAGTAAGTAGATTACCTAACTATAATTATACTAACCTTCTTCTTTCTATATATATCTAGCTACTAAAAATAATACTATTATTAAATAATAAAGCCTAACTACTCCTAGTAGTCTAAGCTATTAAAGGACCCTAAAAAATTAGCATCTAGGAGGTAGCTAAGACCTACTTAGTACCCTTTTTAATACTATACGCCTACTTAAATAGAAGAGCCTTATAACATAACACTATACCTAACTTATAGAATTTAATAGTACTTAAAGAGGAGAAGCTAGTTAAGTTTATTCTTAACTTAGATTCCTAATTATTTCCTCCTTAGCTTAGTAGTATTAAAGATATAGCTAATTAAATACTTACTAACTATAATATACTACTAGTTAGTAAGTACTAAGCCTTAAACTTTATTAAATAAATACTAAAGCTTTAAATATGTTTTTTTATAAGTATAACTATAAGAGAGCCTTATATAAAGATCCTAATATAATAAATATATAGTTCTCCCTTATAGTAAATATAATTATAAAATATAGTATTATAGACTTAGATATTTATAACTTTAATAAGACTAGCTTTATAATAAGCTAGATTATATTTAGAATAGTTATTATAAGTACTAAAAGACGTTTAAATATAAAAATAGTATAGCCTAGTAATTAAGAATAAGTTATAGTTATTTAGGCTATTAGTTTGTCTAGCTATAGTATCCTACTATATATTATTATTAGAGGTAAAAATCTTCTCTCTACCTAGTATACTAAATTTAGTCTCCTACCTAACTAGGTTATTATAACCTTTAAAAATAAATAGATAATAAATAAAAGAGGCCTAAATTAGCTTTAGTACTTTAATTAGTATTTAAAGTTATATATAAAAGGGAAATATTACTTTTTTATCCTTAATAGGTATAAAAGTTACTACTCTATAGACTTTAAGCTATTTTATAAGGAAAATAATATTATTACTCTTTATATACTACCTTATTCTTTTTATCTACTTTAGCCCTTAGATATAAGGTGTTTTATACCTTTAAAAGTAATATATAGTTAAGAAATTAAGGATAAGATATAATAGGGTAATACCTATATTATAAAAAATAATTTCTTTTTAGTATTTTATAACGCCTTTAAGTAATCTCTTATAGAAAAGAATATCTAAGGGGGTTTTAGAGGGGTAGGACTTATCCCTCTAAGTATAAAAAGTATACTATTAAAGCTAGACGTTAAGTTATATACTCTTTTACCTTAAGGTTCCCTCTTAATAATACTAGTAGCTTAGACTTCTTAGATACTAAAGACTATAATAAAGCTAAGTTCTTAAGGAACTTTAATTAATAATTAATTCCTTAATTATCTAAATAGCTCCCTAATATATAGCTTAGAAGCTATAGAGTAGTTTCTTAGAGGATTACTAGAGATTATATATAAGCTTATAATATTAAAAGTAAGGATTAAGAGCCTTAAAAAGGAGAATACTACTCTTAACTAACGTAAAAGAACTAAAAAAACTTATCTTAGATAAGGAGGAAGTCTTACTATAGCTAAGGTATAGGATATTAAGTCCTAAAGAGAGGTAACAACCTAGGTATAAGAGGAAGTACATTAGAGTAGTAGTTATAGGCTAAGGATAGAAATAGGTTAATAGTAGTATAGTATCTATAGGAATATAAGACATAATTTATAAATATATTAGTTTAATAAAAAAATATCTAGAGAAGAGGATTCTAAGTAGTTTTAATTAATTTTATTATTTTATTATTACTTCTTATTTAGATTTATAAAGTAGTTATAGTTAGGTAATCTAATTACTTATCTAATCTACTTACTTATTATATACGTTATAGCTAATAATAGTACTAGTAATTTAGCCTTAGTAGTTAATATTATAACTATTATTTATTTATTAGCTAACTATATTATTATACTACTAAAAAGCTTTATTATAACTACTTATAAGCTCTTCCTATTAGTATTATTAGTAAAACTTATGTCTAATAATACTTCTAGTATGTTATTTATACTACCTTCCTTAGTACTATATTTAAGGTAGAGGTAGTAGGTTTTATAAAGGTATTTAAGAATATAGTCTATAGCTTATTAGTAAATAGTACTAGGGTTATAGTTAAAATATATAAGCTAGCTTATAGTAAAAATAACATTAGGCTATATTATAACTATTACGTATAGTATTATTCCTACTTTTTATTAATATATTATAACCTCCTATAAAAAGGCTGTTATTTTATTTAGTATTAGTTTTTTTTTACTAATAGAGGTTACCTTTATAGTATTATAAGTTATATAGTCTTTATATAGTAGCTTTATAGCCTTTTTATAGTATACTAATTATAATAGCTATATATACTTTACCTTTTAATTATAGATAACCTTAATACCTAAGAACTATTAAAGTAGCTTACTACCTTTAAGATAGTATTACTTTTATAAGGCTTCTATTACTTTATAGGTAATAGGCTTATTTTTATAGTAAAAGGCTAATATATAGTTATCTATATAGAAAAAAAAAGATAAGGCTGTTATATATCTAATAGTAGTTTTTACCTATAATATAGTAAAATCTAAGCTTATAAAGGCTATATTTAAAATACCTTTACTATAGTAGTAATAATTATTAGAGTCTATATAGTACTGTTGGTATAATACTAGGTGGGTGATATGGTTAACTGTACGTATTAATAGGTAAGTGACGAATAATAGGGGTAAATACTATGGTTTAATTATGTGTAACTAGAAGAGAATTATTATAGGTTCTACTACAAATAGTTAGGTAGATAACCCCTGAATCTATAGTAGATCTACTAATAGATTAATAGTTGATCTACAGCTAGTTATTAGGGTTATACCTGATAAGTCTAATAGGATCTATAATAGTTAATATTACAATACTAGCAACTTTCTCTTAAGGAGAAATTTGCTATAGATTTATAGTACTTTACTGGTTGACTGTAAAGGGCCTAAAAACATAATAAAAACTAAAATCTAAAAGTATTGTATTCTTTTTTATATAATAAATCTGTTATGTGCGTAAAACCTATCTATTTATTTATATCCTTACTATGCTGTTACTAATAAGCTCCTCTAGCGCCTTGTTAGGTAATAATTTTATAAATCTATCTGTTAGGTTATTATTACTATAGATCTATTAAATCTTATATATCTCCTAGTACTTATATAACTACTATAACACTATTATATTAATTATAAGGCGTTTCTCCTTTATAGTACTAAGTTTTATAAGATACTTATAGAGGGAGTAGGAGATAGTATATATAACTATTAGGATTTATAGGTATTTAAGGTAGTTAGTAACTATTACTAGTGTGGTGGTTATTACGTAGGTAATATTAGCGCTAGTAACTATTACGTAGATCTTAGAGGCTAATATACTCTATATAACCCTCTTATACTTTGTTAAGCTAAAGTAGATAATATTCCCTTTAATAGTAAATTTACTAGTATTATTAGGGGTTTTTATAGTAGTATTATCTTTACTGTATTGCTTATTTATAAGAATAATAATAAATCTAAGCTATAAGGTAAGATTACTGTTATTAGTAAATAATCTATTAATAAAGATAAAGAGCTTTATAGTTATAAGGTTAAGTAGTTAGAAATAAAGGCCTTAGTTAGGGTTCTTTATTTACTACTTAATTTATTAGTTAAGCTCTTTAATATTACTTATATCTAGTAATTAGTACTAGGTAGTAATAGAGTAGTTAAAGTATGCCTTAGGCTAGTAGATTAAGGTAATATATATGCTATAGGCATACTGCTTGATGTACTACTAGTGTGATTCTAGTGAATTAGGGTTAATAGGCTATAGTTACTTACCTTATCCCTTCTAGTAGAGGTAAATATTACTATTATTATTAAGAGAAAGCATACTACTATTAAAGGTAATAGGTTTACTAGGCTTAAGGAATTACTTTAGCTTTACTATAAAGGTTACTTTTATTAACTTAGTATCTTTATAGTTAGAAAATAATTTATCTATAAGGCTAATAGTATTATTAGTCTATATACTAATTAACATAAAATCTTTATTATTTTATACTAAAATAAGTAGGTAAGGGTTAAAGGTTAAAGTATCTATCTAGAGGGCTTTTCTATAATAGTTATTATAAGTTACCTACTAGTAGGTTCTAGCCTTAGGTATACTATATAATAGTTACTTAACCTCTATTATTATATTAGCATTATAAAGGTATTAGATCTTAATAGGTAGTCTTATAAGAATTATATAGTTAAGTAGTATTACTAATTATATATATGCCTATATTATATTATATAGCTATAAAAGGTAGTTCTTATATAATAATAATAAGGTAATAGTAAGAATTAACTATTAGGCTATTTACTAGATAGTTAGTAACTAGGTAAGTATTATAGCCTTCCTATTATTAGTATACCCTTAAATAATAAGTCTTAACTTCTTGTATAGGGTCTTGTTTTTACCCTTAATTTTATATACTAATTGCGACTTAAACATATAGATACCTCTATAGTATTTTTTATTATACTAGATAATATAGAACATACCCCAGGCTATTAATCCCTTAATCTCCTAGTAGTTAGACTACTTAAATAGTTTGCTAGGTATAGTTATTACGCCTTTCTTATAGAGTTTAATAGTAAGTATGTAGTTAGTATCCTTTTTTACTATAAAGTAGTTAGCTATTAATAAATTAGTCTTAGTAGTAAATATCTCTACTAGGTTCTTTTATAGGTAGCTATAGTACTATTACTATAGCTATTCTATAGTAACTATAATACTTTTACGTATTTTACCTCCTTACCTATTAAGAAGCTTAGAAGGTAGGGTAGTAGTACTAGTATCTTATGCTTATATAGTATTATTAGGATCCTCTTTATATTAGTAGTAGGGCTTTACTATAGTAATATAGAAGTTCTATAGGCCTTATAGTAATTTAACTATATAAGTAGTGTTGTTATTAGAGAGTAACTAGAATAGGCCCTACTAGCTATTCTTTTCTTACTATATATATACTAGAGATTAAAGAGGTAGTATAGTAGTAGCTATAGTATTTAGGCTATTACGTATTACTAGTATGTTATTTACCTATCTCTTAGTATAGATTTACTATATTTCCTTTATAGCCTTTTGTATTATTTCTACCTATTTAATAGTTAATAGTACTAATAGTAAATTATTATTAATTTATAGGTATACTCTAAAGACTAATAGGGTTGGCATAAGGTTGTTTAGGCTAGTGGTGTTGTTTACTGCTTTTACTGCCATTTGGAGCATAACTTTAGGTTTTGTATTAGTTTCTGCGCGGAATATCTTGTACGCTTGGTGGAGTACAGCATGATAACATTCAACCTTTCTAATGCTGTTATAGGCCTTAATAGGTATCTCCTTAATATTAATAGATAACATATAGGTAGTATACTTAAACTTAGCTATATGGAAATTAAGGCCTATATTAGTAATAATCTAATCTAGTAGGCTAAGATATATGTTAATCTAGTATATTTATAGTGCTTCCTATATATGTTTTATAGTAATAGCTTAGAGGAATCTTATAGTATTAAAGGTAGTTACTATATCTATAATATATAAAACCGGCTTATTACTATTAAGATATATAACATCTATAATAATCTTATAGTTAAACTTATAATTATTATAAAGGGTAAATTTAAACCTTCTTAGTACCTTTAAATTTAACTAGTAGCTATAGTAAAACTTATTAATCTCCTTAATATTAGAGATTACTATCTTATAGCTAGTATGTTAGAGTACCTTATAAAGATGCTAAACTAAGGGGTAGCTAAATTAGTAGTATATTTACTATAATTTGCTATTAGTTAGGTAGTATTAGGTAATAGTATACTTAGGTTGCTCTAGTAGTATCTATACGTAGCCCTATTTCTATATAATAGGTATAATTATATTACCCTTTACTAGTATATTAGTAAGGTTGTTAAATTTCACTCTATAGCGATCTATATCCTTTAAGCAAAAGAGGAATAGGGTATTAGAGTCTATTATATAGAAGGTAAGATTCCCTATAGGCGTAAGGACTTCTATAATACCTATCAACTTAAAGTAATCACTACTACTAAAGCAAATTATTACTTTACTAGTACGTAATATATCTAGTAGAAGCTTATAGTTAAGGTACCTTTTTAATGTAGTATATTACTACTAACTAACTATAGATACTCTTACTACCCCTATATCTAGTATAATACCCTAGAAAGTTATAGTAGAGTATTAGTTGTTAAAGGTAAATACCTTATTAGTAGTAGGTTTTTCCTTAGTAGTCTCCTCTTTATATAAATTATCCTTTATAATTATATAGAGTATAGCCTAGTTATATAGTTAGGTAAACACCTTCTAGCTATTAATACTATCTTTACTATAAAAGGCTATAGATATAAAAAAGGTATTACTATTAAAGGGGCTATTACTATCCTCTAGCTTATGTTTATCCTTAGCTCCTTTAAAGTTAATAGTACTCTCTATTCCCTTATAGTTAAGTAGAAAGTAGTTAAATATTAATAGTAAAATATCTATTAAGTATATACCTTTATACTACTAGAAAGAAGACTAATATTCTTCTTTAGTATACTTAGTTAACTAGTATTTAGGTTTCTTATAGATAAAGTACCTCTTTACTATAAAGTTACCTCTATTTCTTAGGTTTTTATATAGTAGGTCTATTTTTAGCTATAAGTAATAGTTATAGTTACTATTATACTTATAGTTAACCTAGTATTACTTATTATTACTAGGGTATTCTTTAGTATAGTACTAGGCCTATAGTTTACAGAAAAGTATAGTATTAGCTATACTATTACGTAGCTATACATAGAGTATGTTATATATTATAGGTAGGCTAAGTAATACTATAGCACACTTAGGTACTCCTTAATAATAGTTAATAAGGGTATTATAGTATTCCTTATCTTTTAGTATGCTATTATAGGTTACAGCACGTACTAGCTAGGTAACCTTCTTAATAAGTAGATTAAGGATTTTACATTTACTTTTCCTAGGGTTATTATATATAATAGATTTAAAGGTAATATAGCATAACTCTATAATCCTAGCATTATAGACCTTATTACCTTTAAATTCTAATTTAATATTTACTATTAGTATATTAAAATTACTAGTAAATCTATAGAGATTAATAGAGTAATACTCTTAGGTATTACTACTTAGTATTATTATTACTACAGCCCTATACCTACTAGTAGGGATTCTAATATAGTCATAGAGCTTATAAAAGGTAGGAAGCTTTAAATTAATTATCTTATATTAACTACCTATATACTTTAATATAGGATTATTAAAGTAGAGCTTAATAAGATTAGTTAATTATTATAAAGTTAGGCTATTACTTAGTACTATTCTACTATTAAATTAAGTAGTTAGCATAGTAGATTTATAGTCTTATAATCTCTTAACTATAACTATTATTAGGGTTAGGCTTACCTAGGTAGAGTTTTTACTTAATAGTAGTAGCAACTTAAATAATAGGTTATAATAGGAAAAAGCCTATTAAAACTAGGTATCTTTACGCCTTAGTAATAGGTAGATCCTATAACCTAGCAACCTATTAACAAATCCAGGGTTTATAGTCCTTACTTTAAACCTTAGGTTAGTTCTAGCCACTTTATTAATCTCTTCCTTAGTCTAGACGTATATATTATTAGCCTCTAATACCTTATATATATAAGAAGTAACCTACCTCTAGTTTAATTTAATCTAGATACTATTATTAATTAGGAAGTTATAGAATTTAAGGAGGACTTCCTTATTAATACTATTATAGTCTTTAACCTTCTATTTATAGAGATAATTATAGGCCTATTACTATAGTTAATTAGCTATAAAATCTTTATATTAGGCTTTTATTATAAAGTATATAATAGTAGTGTCTAGCGTGTAGGCTCTATGTTTCTGCTTAATACTACTAGGTATCTTCTTAATATTAATAATACCCTATAGCTATAGGTTAACATACTTCATGTATACCTATAGAACGGGGTATAGGTCTATAGTATCCTTAGCCTCTTGTGTATCCCCCTACTGTATTACGTATATTCCCTCCTCTTTATATTAGCCTTCTTATAGTATTTCTTTAGCCTCCTCAGTAGATTAGCAGACCATATTGACTTCTTCTTCTAGCGTCATTATTACTACCCTCTATTAGCCTAACTACCCCTTAAACATATATGTTTCTTCTGGTAGACTAGAAGGCGTATCTATACGTTAGAGGATTTACTACTAGTAGTATAGGCAGTAAGGATTCATAGGGTATTCACAGCACTTTCACGTTAATTCGCAACTTTGCCTTAAACTTATAGTAGAAACTTATTACTTATTAAGGTAAGCCTTCGCGCGATACTTATTGCTTATTAAAATAAGCCTTCTTTATATAGTATCTATGTGGTATTTCTTAGCTATTAGTATATAAAGTAAGGTGTTTTTTATAGTCAAGTAGTAATTTCTTAATACGTAACAAAATTAGGGTTGTTTATAGGATGGCTATATATCTTAGGCGACCTTTTAGTTACGTTAGTTTATAATATACTTCTACTAGCAGCCTCTAATTAACTATATAATATAGTAATAAGTATAAATACTTCGCCATAAGGGCGGCAAAATTTGTCTCTTCTAGTTAGTACCTTACTAATCTATAGAGTTCGCACGCAGAAGTAGGAATCAGTTAAGATAACTACTATAGTAGTAAAAATTAACTACTAATTAGTATTAGTATATTACCAGGTAGGTAATATAGTTAACTATACGTATTAATAGGCAAGTGACAAATAATAGGGGTAAATACCATGGTTTAATTATGCGTAACTAGAAGAGAATTATCATAGGTTCTACCACAAATAGTTTGGTGGATAACCCCTAAATCCACAGTAGATCTGCTAACAGATCAATAGTTAATCTACAGCCGGTTATTAGGGTTACACCCAATAAGTCTAATAGGATCCACAATAGTTAATATCACAACAAGTACCTTTTATAGCTAGAGGATTTTACCTTCTTTATAATAGCCTAGTAATATCTCTATATATATAGTTTTATTAAGTACTATATATATAAATATATTTACTATGTTATATTAGAGTAATTCTAAATTAAATTATATAATAATAGCTATTAAAGTCTTAAATAATATACCTATAAGTATTAATACTATAAGGATGCAATTAGTCGGCAACTAGTCGGTAGGCCTTATAAGGGCATATATGGTATAGTACTAGTACTAAGTACTAGAACTAGTTAATCTTTTAGTCTATTAGTTAAATAGTCTATTATTAGGTATAGTATACTACCTATACCCCTTATAATTATTCTAGTACTTAGTAGGTCTCCTAGCTAAGTAGGGTTAGGTTTAAATCCCGCCTATAACTATCTCTTTAAGTATAGGCCTAAAGGGGCTAGGGGTTATAACCTAATTAGTAACTAATTAGCCTTAGTATAGTAAAAGTAATTAGCTAGCTAGGCAGTAAAGAGGGGCAGCTTATATTAGGCTTAGAGGGACTAGGTATAAGGAGGCAATCCTAGCGCCAGCTAGGGGATTCCCAGCTATCACTAGGTACTAGGCTGTCTAGGGCCTTTAGGGTTAACATAACCTTATGCTCTAGCATATAGTTACTAGTACTAGTATATATAGGCCTTAGAGTTATAACTTAGGACGTATCGTATTAGAAGGGGGGTAATTATAAGGATGTAATTAGTTAGTAACCAGTCAGCAGGCCTTATAAGGGTATATATAGTATAGTGCTAGTACTAAGTGCTAGAACTAGTTGATCTTTTGGTCTATTAGTTAAATAGTCTATTGTTAGGTGTGGTATACTACCTATACCCCTTATAAATACGTATATATTATATATATCCTTTACTTATTAGTTACTACGTATAATAAGCCTTACTTTAAACGTTATTAACTAGCTATACTTATTAAGCTTATAGGTATATACCTAGTAGTAACCTAATACTTTATAGCTAGCTATAGCTCTCTACTTAACTATTAGCTATAACTTAGATACTTTATAGCTATAGAGATAGCTTTTCTCTACTACTTTAAACTCTTCCTTATATAGGTAGTTTTTTAGCTTACTATAAATAAGTAGAGAGCTAAGTTCTTTCTAGTAAGTACTAATCTAGCCCTTTACTAGTATATATAGGTAATTAGTCTATAACACTATTAAATTACTAAATAAAGTACTACTTACTATAGTAGGCTTCCTTTAGGATTACCCTATAAGGAAGGCTAATTTAAATAATACTCTAGCCTTATTAATAGTTTATTTTATATAATTTATATATATAGTTATCTCTATAGGTAGATTTATATATATAGTTATCTCTATAAGTTAATTTATATATATAGTTTTCTCTATAAATAGTAGGCTTATTTACGTAGTTACCCCTATAGGTTTATTTATATACTATATAGTAGTCTCTATTTATATAGTTATTTATATAGTAATCTCTATAGGTTAATTTATATAATATATAGTTATCTTTACTTACGTATTTAGTTACTTACTCTTTTTATATCTAAGTAGTAGCTAGTAATAATAGGGGTTTTTATAGTTATAAACAGTATTATTATTACCCTTACCCCTTACGTTAAGCTCTACTAGTATACTAAAAAACACAGCTAGTAGTAATAGAGTAGGCGTTAGAAAAGGGGTAAAGGTTACTTATATATATAGGTATGCTTTTACTATACTTTACTTATTACTTTATAGTACCTTAGTATATATCCCCTTAATAATATTATCTAGCTCTTCTTTAGCCTTATTAGAATAAACAGGTAGCCTAAGGGTAATAAGTTCTTTAATATACTTTTATATTACTAAAAGGTCTTTATTACGTAGTTTATTAAGGAGGTTATCTATAAAGCTATTAAATAGCTCCTTTTTATTAAATATTATATTATATATAGTAAACACCTTATTCTTTATTTAGTACTATATATAGTATAAGTTACTTAATATATATCTAATAAGAAATTTAATCTATATGTATAGTAATAACTTCTTATACTTATTACAGCCTAGCTATATATTACTTATTATTATATATATATAATAGCTATATACTTATAAGTATAAGAAGTCTAGCTTACTATATAAATTAGTATATCCTTTATAGTTATTAAAGTAAGAATACTAGACTTAATATAGTAATTTCTACTACTAAGATACTAAGGGCGTTTAGTTATAAAGGTATATTACTATAGTAAGTATTTCTAGCTATAGGACTTTAGGTAATTTAGTGTTAATTATTATATATCTTACCTTAATATTAATAACTACTACTACTTATTCTATAGCTCTATTTTAGGCCTAGGTATTAAGTACTAAAACCTTAATACTTACTCTATGTTTTACTAATATATCTATAACATACTTATAGTAAAGGATTTCTCTATTAGTCTCTATTACTTTAGGCTTTATACTATACTTTATATTAAGTTATATAAGAAAGGTATAAATTATACTCTTAAGTATTTTACTTTTATAGTCTTATATATAGAAGTCCTATATAAGGCCTAAGGCTTAGTTACTAATAACTATTATTAAGTTATATTTATAGTATCTATAGTTATAGTTATAAAAGTTAATTATAAAGTAGTTACCTAGTTATATAGCCTCTATAGATTTATAGGGTTACTATTATACCTATTTTCTTATTTTACCTTAGCTATAGGTAGAGTAGTCTTAAATAGTAATATTTTATATGTTTATAAGGTATACCCCTTATATAGTATTTATAAGGTATTAGAAGGCTATAGCGCCTAGGTAGCTAAGTCTCTTATACTATATCTTAGTATTACTATAGATTAGCCTCCTTCTTATCTATATTATATACCTATTTCTCCTTTATAGTACTAGAGGTGTGTTATTAAAGCCTTTACGTACTATAAACATAGCTACTATATAGCCTTTACTTATTAGGTAGTATTTAAGGACTTATTAACTATCTTTCTCCTTAACGTATCTAATAAGGGAGTAGTTAGCCTAGTATAGACTATTATTTCTAAGGCTAGTATCCTACTAGATACCTATTCTTTTTAGCTTTATAAAGGATATAAGATTTATAGCTAAATTATAGTATAATATTATATCCTTTAGCTATATTTTTATAGTACTCTTTTTAGATTAAATCTATACTATAGCTATACTATATACCTTTATTACTATATGTTAAGTACCTACCTATAGGTAGTTACTAATGGGTACCTTATATAGGTCTATAAACTATAAGATATTATTAAAGATATAATTTATTATAGCTAAATCTAGTAATATAGACTGTTTTAGTATATATATTAGTAGTAATAAGTAGAAGGCTATAGGGGCCTTAGCCTAGTAGTAGCTATATAGTTACTAGTCCTTTTACTATATTTTACATACTTATTTAGTAAGATCCTTTAACTTATTAACTTAATTCTCTACCTTATAGATATACTACTATATATTATATCTAAGTACCTATCCTTTAAGCTTATTTTCTAGGTATATATACTAGTACTTTACTAGTAAATAATACTTATTATAAGCCTTATATATAAGCTATTATCTTAACTATTATTAATTATTATTACTTATACTCTTTTAGTAATAATACCTCTTTTAACTACTACTACTATTACGTAGTAATTACTTAGCTTTTTTATTAGCTAGCTTAGTTAGGCTAAAGGCACCTTATATAGCTTAGCTATATAGTATTTCTTTAGTTATTACTTTAAGCTACTATATTATATCCTTTAGTACTACCTTTTAGCTAAGGTTTATAATTATGTTACTACTAGTATATACTATAGAGTATATATTTATCTATATAGATAGTAGGCTATATTATAGTACTTATTAGAGATAGTAAAACTAAAGAGCTAGTATAAGGTATAATATAAGTCTAGCTCTAATAAGTATATTATATATAGTATCCTACTTAGTTATCTAGGCCTCTATCTCCTTATTAGTAGATAGTTACTTTATAGTAGGCTTTACTAGTATAGTCTTATACTTAGTTAACACTTATACTATATATACCTACTTATTAATACCTACTATAGCTATAAGATTATCTATCTATTAATAGACTTTATTAGTAGCCTTATAGTACTATATAAGTAATTTAGTAGTAACTATCTAGTAAATAGTATTCTTAAAGTTAACTACTTACTTCTTTTACCTCTTATAGGTCTTCTTCTATGTCTTATACTATAAGTTAATAGTAGTAAATCTCTTAAGGTTATTATTATTAAGGTCTATTAGGGACTTAGCTAGCTAAGGTAGATATATAGTACTTAGCGTACCTATAGTTTATAAGTATATAGCATACCTACCTTTATCCTTAGTCCTTAACTTTATAAAGTTAGATATCTTAACCTTATGTAGTTACTATAAATAGTCTACTATATTTAGCTATAAATTACTAGCCTCTAGGTTAATATATACCTATATATTATTATCCTCTATAAGGCCTTAAATAAGGTTAATCTATAGGGGCTAGTTATACTTTATATATAAAGTAACTATATTTATAGCGTATTTCTTTATATATTCTATTATAATTAATAGATATTATTATTTAATTAGAGGGGCGTTTTAGCTATTATAAAAACGTATATTAGACTATTAATTATTAAATTATAGGGATTATAATAGTTAGTTATATATATATTTATATATTATATACGTATATATATCTTATTACTTATATAGAAATCTAGAAATAAGGCTATCCCCTTGTAGTGGAATCCTAGTAAATCTCTAGCCTCTAATTAGTCTAAAACCTTAGGTATCTACTATATATATAAGGCTAATTACCTATGTATTCCCTAGCTATTTGCCGTGTCATTTCCACGCATTTAACACACCTATAGGCTACATATATTAAAGTATAGGTAACAAATAGGCCATAAAGTAGGGCGCCAGCCATATCTATAAGGAAAATACTAGGCGTATTTTAGCTATAGGTAATCCCTACTTAAAATAAGGAAAAACAATAACGTATATATTTAGCCTTAGGCAATTAGAAATAGGGGTACTTATAGGCCTATATACATATTAATAAATTAAATAAGGATAATTACTATATATACACACTTTAATAATTAATAGTCTAAATTATAAAGTACTAATTAATATTACTAGAAGTAATATATAGCTTATACGTAATATATATATTATTAACTATTACTACTATAGCTAATTAGCTTATAGGTAACGCCTAATTAAAGAGCTAAATTAACTAGCCTAATTAGTATTAACAACTTAAGTAAAAGGCGTATATATAGGGTATATAGGAATCTATTACCCTATTATAAGATAGATTAATTTATATTATAATAAACTATCTATTAGAGCTTACTACCTATCCTATACTTAACTACTTCTAAATAGCTAGTTAGACCTATATTAATAAGTAGGTAGCTAAGAATACTATACTAGGCTAGCTACTACCTTTATAAGATAATATAAAGGCATTATAGATCTATTACTTAAGTAAGGATAACCTAAAGTACTTTAAGATATTAAAGGAAAAATACTAGGCTAATAATAAGTAATATAAATAAAAGGTAAAAGTAGTCTATAATATATCTAACTAGATTAGAGTAATAGTTAACCTAATATTAATATCCTAGTACTATAAACTAGTAAGCCTAATCTATAAATAGATTAAATAACTAGAAGCCTATATTAATATTTAGCTATAGGAGGATAAAGTATAAGTAATTATAAAGTATAATAAAGTTATAAGCTAGCCTTCTAAACATAAAATATCTAATATAAAAGATATAGAATAATAGGTAATAAATTAAGAGAATACTATCTTCTATAGTATTTATATTAAGTAGACTACTATAGTTAAATCTAGTAAATAGTTCTTAGCTCTAATAACTATGTTAAGATATACCCTAATAGTAATATAGGTAGAGGTATATAAGAGTAGTAAGAAGGACTAAATAATAGAAGGGATTCTTACTTATTATAAGGTAATCTTAGATATATATACCTATATTATAATAGAGCTAGATTAACTATAGGTAAAAGTATTATATAGAGTATTTAGGCTAGTATTTATAGTAACTATAGTAGACCTTAAGGACTATATAAGAAAAAAGCCTACTAGATAATATAGTAGTAGTAGTAATAGTAATAGTAATAGTAATAGTAGTAGAAGGTAAATATATAAAAGGTGCTTCCTCTATAATATAATTAGTTATAAAGTAAAAAAGTACTTCTTTATAAGTAAAATATAACTATAATATATATAAAGGCTAAAGTAGGAGACTATTAAGTATATAAAGAAGTTACTTAATAATCTATAAGTAAAGGAAAAGCTCTAAGAAGAAGATATATTAACAGTAGTAGTTATAAAAAAATTAGAGAAGCTAGATTTATTAAAGAGAGGATTATAGGCTAAAGCTATAATACCCTTAAAGTAATAATTAAAGGGACTACTAAAAGGTAGAGGCGTATTAATAGTATAGTTAGTAGTATTTATAGCTTCTATATATCTACTTAAAGACTATATTATCCTTAATTTAGGGGCTATACTTTATATCTTCTACTTATAATATTAATTTATTAGTATATCTCTAGTAAATTTAGATAACTTTATTTAGGCTAGTAATATAATAATCCTAATTAAAGGATAGGGAAAGGTAGTAGTTAGAGTAAAGTAAGATAGTTATATAGTTAAGATTACCCTATATAATATTACTTACTACCTATTACTATCCTATAACTTAGTATTATATATATAGCTAAAGAATTATAATAACTAGTAGTAGGATAATAGCCTATTAAATAATTTAATCTATAAAGTAAATAACTATTTAGTAGTATTTAATATAGAAGAAATTATAGACTAATAGTGTTGTAATATTAACTATTGTAGATCCTATTAGACTTATTAGGCGTAACCCTAATAACCAGCTGTAGATTAACTATTAATCTATTAGTAGATCCACTATGGATTTAGGGGTTATTTACCTAACTATTTATAGTAGAACCTATAATAATTCTCTTCTAGTTACACATAATTAAACTATAGTATTTACCCCTATTATTTATTACTTACCTATTAATACGTACAGTTAACTATATCACCCACCTAGTAATATACTAATACTAATTAGTAGTTAATTCTTATGTTAATTTTTACTACTATAGTAGTTATCTTAACTAATTCCTACTTCTATATATAAACTCTATAGATTAGTAAGGTACTAACTAGAAGAGACAAATTTTGCTACCCTTATAGTAAAGTATTTATACTTATTACTATATTATATAGTTAATTAGAGGCTACTAGTAGAAGTATGTTATAAACTAACATAACTAAAAGGTTACCTAAGATACACAGCCATCCTATAAACAACCCTAATTTTATTATATACTAAGAAATTACTACTTAACTATAAAAAACACCTTACTTTACATACTAATAGCTAAGAAATACTATATAGATACTACATAAAGAAGGCTTATTTTAATAAGTAATAAGTATTATATAAAGGCTTACCTTAATAAGCAACAATTTTCTACTATAAGCCTAAGGTAAAGTTATAAATTAACACAAAAGTACTATAAATACCCTATAAATCCTTACTACCTATACTACTAGTAGTAAATCCTCTAATATATAGATACGCCTTCTAGTCTACTAGAAGAAACATATATATTTAAGGGGTAGTTAGGCTAATAGAGGGTAGTAATAATAATACTAGAAGAAGAAGTCAACCTAGTCTACTAGTCTACTAAAGAGGCTAAAGAAATACCACAAGAGGGCTAATATAAAGAGGAGGGAATATACGTAATATAGCAGGGGGATACACAAGAGGCTAGGGATATAATAGACCTATACCCTATCCTATAGGCGTACACAAAGTACGTTAACCTACAGCTATAGGGCATTATTAATATTAAGAAGATACCTAGTAGTATTAAGTAAAAACATAGGTCCTATATACTAGACACTACTATTATCTACTTTATAACAAAAGCCTAACATAAAGATTTTACAGCTAATTAACTATAGCAATAGGCCTATAATCACCTCTATAGATAGAAGGTTAAAGACTATAATAGTATTAATAAGGAAGTCCTCCTTAGATTCTATAACTTCCTAATTAATAATAGTATCTAGGTTAAATTAAACTAAAGGTAGGTTGCTTCTTATATATATAAGGTATTAGAGGCTAACAATATATATGTCTAGACTAAGGAAGAAATTAATAAAGTAGCTAGAACTAACCTAAGGTTTAAAGTAAGGACTATAAACCCTAGATTTATTAATAGGTTACTAGGTTATAGGATCTACCTATTACTAAGGGTAAGGTAACTACTATTAACTAACCTTAAATTTACAGCTAGACCTAAGATATATAAACAGTATGAAGATACCTAGCTTTAATAGGCTTCTTCCTATTATAACCTATTATTTAAGTTACTACTACTATTAAGTAAAAGCTCTACCTAAGTAAGCCTAACCCTAATAATAGTTATAGTTAAGAGATTATAAGACTATAAATCTACTATACTAACTACTTAATTTAATAGTAGAGTAGTACTAAGTAATAGCCTAACTTTATAATAATTAACTAATCTTATTAAGCTCTACTCTAATAATCCTATATTAAAGTATATAGGTAGTTAATATAAGATAATTAATTTAAAGCTTCCTACCTTTTATAAGCTCTATAACTATATTAGAATCCCTACTAGTAGGTATAGGGCTGTAGTAATAATAATGTTAAGTAGTAACGCCTAAGAGCATTACTCTATTAATCTTTATAGATTTACTAGTAATTTTAACATACTAATAGTAAATATTAAATTAGAATTTAAAGGCGATAAGGTCTATAGCGCTAGGATTATAGAGTTACGCTATATTACCTTTAAATCTATTACATGTAATAACCCTAGGAAAAGTAAATATAAAATCCTTAATCTACTTATTAAGAAGGTTACCTAGCTAGTATGTACTATAACCTATAATAGCATGCTAAAAGATAAGGAATACTATAATACCCTTATTAACTATTACTAAGGAGTACCTAAGTATGCTATAGTATTACTTAGCCTACCTATAATATATAACATACTCTACATATAGCTACATAACAGCATAGCTAACACTATACTTTTCTATAAACTATAGGCCTAGTACTATACTAAAGAATACCCTAGTAATAATAAGTAATACTAGGTTAACTATAAGTATAATAGTAACTATAACTATTACTTATAGCTAAAAACAGACCTATTATGTAAAAACCTAAGAAATAGGGGTAACTTTATAGTAAAGAGGTGCTTTATCTATAAGAAACCTAGATACTAGTTAACTAAGTATACTAAAGAAGAATATTAGTCTTCTTTCTAGTAGTATAAAGGTGCATACTTAACAGATATTTTACTATTAATATTTAACTACTTTCTACTTAACTATAAGGGGATAGAGAGTACTATTAACTTTAAAGGAGCTAAGGATAAATATAAGCTAGATAATAATAATAGCCCTTTTAATAGTAATACCTTCTTTATATCTATAGCCTTTTATAGTAAAGATAGTATTAACAGCTAGAAGGTATTTACCTAACTATACAACTAGGCTATACTCTATATAATTATAAAGGACAATCTATATAAAGAGGAGACTACTAAGGAGAAACATACTACTAATAAGGTATTTACCTTTAACGACTGTTACTCTACTATAACTTTCTAGGGTATTATACTAGACATAGGGGTAGTAAGAGTATCTATAGTTAGTTAGTAGTAATACGCTATATTAAAAAGGCATCTTAACTATAAACTTCTACTAGATATATTACGTACTAGTAAAGTAATAATTTACTTTAGTAGTAGTAATTACTTTAACTTAATAGGTATTATAGAAGTCCCTACGCCTATAGGGAATCTTACCTTCTATATAATAGACTTTAATACCCTATTTCTCCTTTATTTAAAGGATATAGACTACTATAGAGTAAAATTTAATAATCTTATAAATATGCTAGTAAAGGGTAATATAATTATACCTATTATATAGAAATAGGGCTATATATAGATACTACTAGAGCAACCTAAGCATACTATTACCTAATACTACCTAACTAATAGTAAATTATAGTAAATCTACTACTAATTTAGCTATCCCTTAGTTAAGCGTCTTTATAAGGTGCTCTAATACGCTAGCTATAAGATAGTAATCTCTAATATTAAGGAGATTAATAAGTTCTACTATAACTACTAGTTAAATTTAAAGGTACTAGGAAGGTTTAAATTTACCCTTTATAACAATTATAAGTTTAACTATAAAATTATTATAGATGTTATATATCTTAATAGTAACAAGCTAGTTTTATATGTTATAGACGTAGTAACCGCCTTTAATACTATAAGATTCCTCTAAGCTGTTACTATAGAATATATATAGGAAGTACTATAAATATGCTAGATTAATATATATCTCAGCCTACTAGATTAGATTGTTACTAATATAGGCCTTAATTTCTATATGGCTGAGTTTAAGTGTACCACCTATATGTTATCTATTAACGTTAAGGAAATACCTATTAAGGCCTATAATAGTATTAGAAAGGTTAAACGTTATTATGTGGTACTCTACTAAGCATATAAGATATTCTGTATAGAAACTAATATAGAACCTAAAGTTATGCTCTAAATAGTAGTAAAAGTAGTAAATAATACTACTAGCCTAAACAGCCTTATGCTAACCCTATTAGTTTTTAGAGTATACCTGTAAATTAATAATAATTTGCTACTAGTACTGTTAACTACTAAAAGGGTAGAGATAATATAAAAAGTAATAGAGGAAATATAGTAAATTTACGCTAAGAGATAGGTAAATAACGTACTAGTAACACATAACAGCCTAGATACTATAGCTACTACTATACTGCCTCTTTAATCTCTAGTCTATATATAGTAAGAAAAGAATAGCTAGTAGGGCCTATTCTAGTTACTCTCTAATAATAGTACTACTTATATAGTTAAATTACTATAAGGCCTATAGAATTTCTATATTACTATAGTAAAGCCCTACTACTAATATAAGGAGGATCCTAATAATACCATATAAGCATAAGATACTAGTACTACCACCCTACCCTCTAAGCTTCTTAATAGGTAAGGAGGTGAAATATACAAAGGTATTATAGTCGCCACAGAACAGCTATAGTAATAGCGCTATAGCTGCCTATAAAAGAACCTAGTAGAGATATTTACTACTAAGACTAATCTATTAATAGCTAACTACTTTATAGTAAAAGAGGATACTAACTATATGCTTACTATTAAACTCTATAAGAAAGGCGTAATAACTATGCCTAGTAAACTATTTAAATAATCTAACTACTAAGAGATTAAGGGATTAATAGCCTAGGGCGTATTCTATATTATCTAGTATAATAAAAAACACTATAGAGGTATCTATATATTTAAGTTATAATTAGTATATAAAATTAAGGGTAAGAATAAGACCCTATATAAGAAGTTAAGACTTATTATCTAAGGGTATACTAATAATAGGAAGGCTATAATACTTACCTAGTTACTAACTATCTAGTAAATAGCCTAATAGTTAATCCTTACTATCACCTTATTATTATTACTTAAAAACTATATTCTATAGCTATATAATATAACATAGGTATATACGTAATTAGTAACCCTACTTAACTATATAATTCTTATAAGACTACCTATTAAGATCTAATACCTTTATAATACTAATGTAATAATAGAGGTTAAGTAACTATTATATAGTATACCTAAGGCTAGAACCTACTAGTAGGTAATATATAATAACTATTATAGAAAAGCCCTTTAGATAGATATTTTAACCTTTAACCCTTACCTACTTATTTTAGTATAAAATAATAAAGATTTTATGTTAATTAGTATATAGACTAATAATACTATTAGCCTTATAGATAAATTATTTTCTAACTATAAAGATACTAAGTTAATAAAAGTAACCTTTATAGTAAAGCTAAAGTAATTCCTTAAGCCTAGTAAACCTATTACCTTTAATAGTAGCATACTTTCTCTTAATAATAATAGTAATATTTACCTCTACTAGAAGGGATAAGGTAAGTAACTACAGCCTGTTAACCCTAATTTACTAGAATCATACTAGTAGTATGTTAAGTAGCGCGCCTATAGTACGTATATTGCCTTAATCTACTAGCCTAAGGCGTGCTTTAACTACTCTATTACTACCTAGTACTAATTACTAGATATAAGTAATATTAAAGAGCTTAACTAACAAATTAAGTAGTAAATAAAGAACCCTAACTAAGGCCTTTATTTTTAACTACTTAACCTTATAACTATAAAGCTCTTTATCTTTATTAATAGATCTTTTACTAATAATAGTAATCTTACCTTATAGCTTAGATTTATTATTATTCTTATAAATAAGTAATATAGTAAAGACAATACTACTATAAAAACCCCTAATAATACTAGTAAATTCACTATTAAAGGGAATATTATCTACTTTAGCTTAACAAAGTACAAGAGGGTTACATAGAGCATATTAGCCTCTAAGATCTATATAATAGTCACCAGCACTAATATTACCTACGTAATAACTACCATACTAGTAATAGTTACTAACCGCCTTAAATACCTATAGATCCTAATAGTTATATATACTAACTCCTACTCCCTCTATAAGTACCTTATAAAACTTAGTACTATAAAGGAGAAGTACCTTATAATTAATATAATAGTTTAATAGTAGTTATATAAGTACTAGGAGATATATAAGATTTAATAGATTTATAGTAATAATAACCTAGTAGATAGATTTATAAAGTTATTACCTAATAAGGCACTAAAGGAGCTTATTAGTAATAGTATAGTAAGGATATAGATAAATAGATAGGTTTCACATATGTAACAGATTTGTTATATAAAAAAGAATACAATACTTTTAGATTTTTGTTTTTATTGCGTTTTTAGGCCCTTTATAGTTAACCAGTAAAGTACTATAAATCCATAGCAAATTTCTCCTTAAGAGAAAGTTACTAGTATTACAATATTAACTATTATAGATCCTATTAGACTTATCAGGCGTAACCCTAATAACCAGCCGCAGATTAACTATTAATCTATTAGTAGATCTACTATAGATTTAGGGGTTATTCACCTAACTATTTATAGTAGAACCTATAATAATTCTCTTCTAGTTACGCATAATTAAACCACAGTATTTACCCCTATTATTCGTTACTTACCTATTAATACGTATAGTTAACCATATTACCTACCTAGTAATATACTAACAAATAGGTAATTAAGGCTAGTAGTATAATAAGAGGTACTCCTATAGTATACCTAGTAGTAATAAGCATAGTAGACTTAGGCTAATACTAGTAACTATAGGCTGTTAAAGCTACTTACTAGTATAATTAGCTTAGGCACCTAGGTAGCTATATACTTTACTATATTATAATAAAGGTAAGGGAAGCCTATATATATAGAGATATACTAGAAATACTTACTTACTAATATAAAGTCTATATAATAAGTAAGATTAAACACTAAGTTATATAGTAGCTAAGGGAATTAATTAAATAGGTAGAAATAGGTAATAAAGTAACTCTTAATTTCTACCTATTTAAGTAAGGCTATAATAGATATAAGTTAGCCTTATTATTAACTAACTATAAATTAGGATTTATATAGAACTACTATATATAATAATAGATAACTAAAGCTATTAAGGATATACTTCTTAACTTTATTAAGATAGTTAAGGTTTATAAAAGGACTAAAGTTATAGTATTTAAGTATAATAATAAGATTATAACTTCCTATCGATAAGTAAAAGAGGCTATAGAAAGTCTAGGAATCCTATTTAAACTATCTATACTAAACATATAAGCTTAAAATAGAGGTACTAAAAGGACTATAGTAGTTATTAAGTAAAAGGAGACTATACTATAGTTAAAGTTAAAGCTACTACTATATCTATAGCTAGAAATCCTAAAGATAGTAGTATATCTATATAACTATATACTAGTAGAGTTATATAGTTAGTAATTACTATATAAGATATAGTATGCTACTTAAGGGTAACTATTACTACTATATATTAGCTACTTATATATCTTTAGATACTAGGTATACGTAATAACTTTAGACGCCTTATTAAATTATAATTATCTATAGTACTTTAAAGCTAAGGTATATATTAAATACCTTATTAGATATATATTAACTAACTAATATTATATATATATTCCCCTAAAAAATAAAGTAATTACTTTATGTAATATAATCTTTAATAAAAATAACTACTTCTTAGGTAGAGAAGATAAATAGGTAGATAAATTAGTAAATACTGATAAAGTAGCTATTAATAAATAGATTACAAAAGTATTAAGTAAGAACTTTATAGATATAGCTAATAGTATTAATATAGATAAAGTATTTATTAATACTATTTAACGTTAAATACCTAAAGAACCTATAAGTAAATTATAAGACTATATAAAGTTATACTTTATATTAATAACTCCTCTAGAGTTACTAAAGGCGTCCTTTATTACATAATTACTAGATACTATTACTATAAGAGGGTAATATATAAATAAGATATATAATAAAGTCTATTATACTAATTATATTAACTAATAAAGACGTATAACGTAGTTTATAAGCAAGTAGGTTATATAGGCGACTAGGTTACTCCTTATTGCTAAAAAAAGCCCCCTTTTTAACTATTTATTAAAAAGCAAAACTATAACTAAAAAAGATCTAGTTTTTATATATAAGCTACAATAAGAGTTAGATTTTAAAATAAAATACTATAGAAATTCCTATCTTACTTTAATTCCTAGATTACTATATATCCTATATCTAGGCCTTAGATAAGAGGCTTACTTAGTATCTAATACTTAGGGTGTAGTAGTATTTTCTATAGTATTATTTTCTAGAACCTAACTCTTATTGTAGCTTATAAATTCAAACTAGACCTTTTTTAGTTATAGTTTTGCTTTTTAATAAATAGTTAAAAAGGGGGCTTTTTTTTAGTAATAAGGAGTAACCTAGTTACCTATATGACCTACTTACTTGTAAACTACGTTAAAGATACTATATAATTATACTTAATAAAAGATATAGTTATTATAGGTAGTATATATTAAGAAAACCTTAAAGCTAATTAATAATAAGAACTACCTACTACTAGGTAATATACTAATAGGTAATAAAGAACTTCTTCCCTTAAAGGAGATAACTATAAACTTTAAAGTAGTAATATATTAGTAGAAAGTTAGTTTAATCCTATATATAGTAATAATAATAAGACCTAATATTATATTTACTATTAGTCGCCTAGTAAGATTTAATTATAATCTATTAGCTACCTACTAGTAAGTAGTAAATTATATACTATAATACCTTTATTAAATAAAGGGACTTTACCTTAAATTTAGTATAAATAGATTAATAATAATTACGTCTAATATAAGCTTTAGTAATAGTTTAATTAATTATAAAAGCTTATAAGTATATACTATTAAACTATTTAGAGGCCTTATTAAATAGAGGGTAAATAAGTAGTAAATAGTTATAACTTTAATAATAGAAGTAGAGCTACTTACTCTATTATAGGCTATAAAGGAGGCTATATTTATAAGCTAATTAATTACTAAATTAATAGCTAGTAAAGAAATAATTACTTTAAGCCTAAAAGTTATAATCTAATATAATAATTAATAGACTATTAGATTAATTATAAAAGAGCTAGTTTAGCTCTAAACATAACTTTACTATATAGATATCTATTACTACTAGTTATGTTAAGAGATTACTAAGGGATAAGTTAAATTTATTTATATACTATTAGCTAAGCTAATAGTAGATAGATTAATAAAGGTACTACTAAGGTAGAAATAGGTAACCTTTATAGATTAATTAGGTATAGTTAATTAATCTAAATAGTTATTATATAACTATAAAGAAGAGCTTATAGTAGATAAATTACTAGTAACTAGTAGTAATAAATTAAATAATAATAAAGTAAAGAGAAATAAAGTAATTATAACTATAGTAACTATAGTAGAGAAGGAATAACTAGCTAGTATAGCCCTAACTAGGATAGTTAATTAGTATAGTTATGCTAGATAAATAGTTAAAGTAGGGTAGCTATAGGTATACCTAAACTTTATAATATTAAAGATAATTAATTAGCTAAAGTTATTAATAACTTTAACTATAAATATCTAAATAACTATATATCTCTTATAGTTAGTAATTATACTATTATAATTACCTTAATTAGGGCTATAATTTAATATTAACTATAACTATAAAAGTTAAAACCCTAAAAGATAATTAGCTAAGAGATAATTTATTAATCTTACTAATTACCTTTAAGGAAAAGCAGTAAGATAATCTTTAAAGTCTATTTACTACCTTATATAATTAATAAACTAGAGGAGAGGAATTATAATAAAGGTAACCTTACCTATATATTATAGTTATTAAGGCTTAGACTTATATATTAACTAACTAATAGGATTTAATAGATATAACTACTATTAAGTCTTTTTACCTCTACCTAGGATTAAACCTATTAAGCTTAGATTATAAGTTACTATCTTATAATTATAATTTATTAGTAGTAGGCTAAACTACTTAACTATATACGCTTTAGTATTAGTTATTAACTATTAGTTAATTACTCTTTAATATAGGTAGGAGTAGTAGTTAAAGGAAGTTATAATTACAGCTAGGTAGTAATATAGTTACTAATACAGTTAGGTTAAATCTATAAATAGCTTTAATCTAAGAGGGCGTGTTAAAGTATAGGTAACAAATAGGCCATAAAGTAGGGCGCTAGCCATATCTATAAGGAAAATACTAGGTGCATTTTAGCTATAGGTAATCCCTACTTAAACTAAGGAAAAACAATAACACGTGTATTTAGCCTTAGGCAATTAGAAATAGGGGTACTTATAGACCTAGATACACATACATACACATTAACAAATTAAATAAGGATAATTACCGTATATACTTACTTTAACATATTACACTACTATACTCTCTTTATATCTTCTATTCCTTTTAACCCCTTATATTCTATATATCTCTACCCCTATTATCCTATATTCTTACTTCTATAGGATATATTCTTATATAGGATATTTACTATCCTATATATCTTTACCTATTATTCTAAGAAAAAGCTAAGGAGAGACTAAGATAAGACATAAGTAAGGTATTTACTAGATATTTTCTTAGTATATACTAGACTAGTACTATATATTAAGTAATTAAAATATAAATAGTACTTTATATATACTCTATATATACTTATAAGATACTTAGCCTATCCTCTACCTAGATCTTACTAAAGCTATATAGCTTCTTCCTCTAAGTCTTAGATCTACTTCTCTTACCTTAGCCTTACTACCTTATACTCTAGCTCTTAAATCCTAATTTTATCTTACTCTATTTTAGTATAAATATACTATTACTAAGACTAAGCTTACATCCTTTATATAAATATAAAAACCTTCTACTAACCTATTAATTAAGAGTAAGTAGCCTACTTATATAAATATATATAAGATTTAGGTAGTAATAATACTAGTTAGGATAGAGATAATACTAGGGATAATACTAGTAAGGGTAGGGATAATACTAGGACTATAGTCTAGGTATATAGAGAGGATACTAGGGATATATATAGTATATACTAAGAACCTACTTTAGATATACCCTAGCTTACCTTACTTCCCTCTAACCTATTATCCCTATTATCCTTAATACTAAGTATTAGTATATTATATAGATTATATAGATTAAATAGGAGGGTTAGGTTATTTTAGTATTATTAGGCCTAAATTACCTACTTTTTTTATATTTTTACTAATACCTAGGTATAGTATACTACCTAGCTCTTATTTTACTAAGAGGACTTATACTAGTAAGAGCCTTAGTTCTTACTTTTACTACCTATTAGAATATATAGCGCCTAAGTCTAGTATATAGTTAGTATATACTAGGTATATATAGTTTATATACTATACTATATAATTATAATAAGAAGCT
Source organism: Colletotrichum sublineola (assembly GCA_020631755.1). Lineage (NCBI taxonomy): Eukaryota > Fungi > Ascomycota > Sordariomycetes > Glomerellales > Glomerellaceae > Colletotrichum > Colletotrichum sublineola. Next base: position 646,670 of record JAHSQG010000028.1, on the reverse strand, counting down.
AAAGCCTTTTCCTAATAGCTTAATTATCCTAATTATAGCTTAATTTAATAATATTATTATACTTCTAAGCTAATACCTTAGCTTTAGGATTAATATTACTAATCTTTAATATTAGCCTATATATAATCTATCTAGCCTTTTTACCTTTAAACTAGGACTTTATCTTAGGATATTATTAGGTAATACTAGTAATATACTTAGTATATACTAAGGATATATTAGACTCCTATAATTACTAAAGCTTATACTTAGCTATATAATTAGGGAACTTCTTATACTAATTTTATTATATATAGACCTAATAAAATATAAGGATATAGTAGAGGTATATATCCTAAGTCTTTAAGGGATTAAGCTTTATAAGGTAGTCCCTAAGACCTTATATCTAATTAGTAGATTCCTAATATATACTAGGTATATCCTAAGTATATACTTAACTTACCTCTAGCTTATTTCCTATCTATATCTATAGTAATTATATAGATTAGATAATTTTTAGATAGATTAATATAGTACTAGCTCCTTTATATACTAGAAGCCTTATAAAGCTCTTTAAAGTATTATAAAAATAGCTTTTTATATCTATCTTATAAGTACTAGTTAGTCTAGGTATAGATATATAAGTTAATTTCTAGGTATTATAAGTATATACTCTTAGTATAGCCCTAGTATAAGCCTAGTATATACTAAGGATAGACTAAATATACTCTAAGCCTCTATATTCTACCTATATATCTTAAAGGTATTAGTTTCTCCCTTTACTATTTTAAAGGATAGATTAACTTTAAGAAATTAGGCCGCTAAGAAGGCTTAAGCTTATATATACTTAATATAGATAATAATAAATCTACTATCTAGTCTAGAGGTAACCCTTTAAATCTATTAATCTTCTTTTAATCTCTAGTAATTAAAGGCATATTTACGTATAATACCTATTATATAATTAGTATATTTTAAGTACTCCCTAGGTATATACTTAATATAGGCCTAGTATAGAGTATAAACTAGTAAAGCTATAGCTAGTAGGAAACTTAAGTAGGTATGCCTTATAGATAAGGATACTAATAATATCCTTATTCTTTAAAGCTATATAAATAGCCTTAAATAAGCTTATACTAAACTTTTAGTATACCTTATAAATCCCTAGATTTATAAGGAGTAGGCCTAAATATACTTAGTCTATATATAGGATATACTAAGTATATACTATACTTATATAGGGTTAAAGTTCTAATATCTAGCTTATCCTTTAGACTTAATATAATACGCTCTAAAAGCTAGGATAAAAGAGTTATTAGTAGAGGTAAGATATAGGTATAAGACCCTTAGTAGAGAAGAAGAATAAATAGGAAGCAGAACTAGTTAATAGGGATATAAATATCTATTTTAATACTATACCTATACTTCTAGATAGTTCTAATACTTATACTAGCTAGATATAAGTAGCCTATATAGTTAGCTAAAGTCTAGTATAAGATAAGTATATATAGGGTATATATATACTATATACCTACCTTATACTTAATATCTTCTTAGCCTAGACATACTTATTACTCTAGCTATATAGTTAACCTATTAAGTAAAGCTAATATAAATACTTAATATTAAGCTAGCTCTATAAGTATAAAATACTATATATAGTATACTAGGGCTTTATATTACTTAACTATTTATAACTAATATAAGTAATCTAGAAATAAATATAATTAATACTTAGTACTAGTATATACTTAGTATATACGTACCTTATTCTAGGTAAAAACCTTAAATCTCTATCCTTAGTAAGTATAGATATTTTAGTCCCTATTCTAGCCTAGCTACTTATATAGGTAATTAATCTACTAATAGCCTTAAATTAACTTAAAGTATCTAAATAGGGTTTAATAAGTATATAATTAGTATAGATATAGTATATATAGAATTTAAATATAATATATACTTTAGTTTAAGACTAAATATTCTCTTTAAGTATTAGGGTAATTCTTAACCTTTTAGTTTTTTTATAAAGCTTTTAATATACTTAGATAGCCTTCCCTTTATTATAAAGCTAATTAGGCCTTAGAAGAGACTTATAGATAAATTTATAGTATTTAACCCTACTATATCTAAGGGATTAATACTAGACTTTATTATTCTTAAGTATATTCCTAAAATATAATTAGTATATACTAAGTATATATTAAGTCTATATAAAGAGAGTATTACCTAAATACTAAATATAATTACTTAGATAGACGCTCCTTATAATATATTAAGTATTAAATAGTATCTAAAAGTACTTTAATAAGCTCTTTAGCCTTATCTTAAGAAATATCCTTTTAATAAGTAAAAGATATAATATAGTAAAGGATTCTATCTTTTAATATTAGTAGATAGAGTAGTAAAGTAAGATAATCTTAATTAGACTTTATAGTAGTCCTACCTTTCTCTTTATAATTAAGAAGGATACTAAACTACTTAACTAACTCCTAGAATATATTTAGTATATATATAGTATATATAAAGTAAGTATTAGTATTATACCTTAGTCTAACCTATATAATATAGTAGGTCTAAAATACTTAATCTACTACTTTAGTTATATAAATTTAACTAAAAGTTATCCTATTAATATTAGTAAAGTAACTATTAATATTATTAAAAGACTTATACTATTTATCTACCTACCTAGTATATACTAAGTACTAGCTAGTATCTCTTTAGTACCCTTAGTATTATTATCTTTAATACTAAAGTACCTAAGGTTATCTACCTAATCCTTATTATTAGATAAGTTAGAGGGGTATAGGGAGGAAAAAACAGGACTATTATTACTACTTATATTATCTAGTATATTATCTATTACCTCTTAATATAGAGTAAAAATAGGCTTAAGATATTATTAGCTTTATCTAAGTATATACTAAGTAGGAGCCCTCTATATAATTTTTTTTTCTAACTTTTACCCCCTCTCTTTTATTCCCTAATTAAGAAGCCTTCTAAAGTTTTATTTTACTATCTTTTTAACTATTTCTTCTAGATATAACTTATATAAGAATTATATATACTAAGTATATATACTATATATACTATATATATAATTTACCTATACTAATAGTATAACTTACTTTATAACTTATTTCTAATAATTAGTAAGGGGGTATTAACTTATTTCTAATAGTTAGTAAGGGGGTATTACTCTTTAGACTATCTATTATAATACTATACTCTATAGATTTATGAAGTGTATAAGGTATGTATAAATCTAATACCCCGCCCCGAACTTTTGCCCTACTAGCCGGATACCCCCCCCCCGAAGCTGGAATACCCCCCTGCCAACTGTGCACCCGTCTAAGGGAAGTTATATAAGCAACTTACTTATCTCATTAGCAATTAGCCCCTAATATCCCCTGTTGTCGCCAAGGCACTAAAAGACGTAGCGCTTAGGTTTAAAGAGATAGCAAGCTTTTACTGCTAGGCTCCAATCAAGCGTGAACACGTTGCCTGTGCTGCAGTTATTCATTATCCACCACAGCAGCCAATTACGCAGCTTAGTAAACAAACCGTTGTGGCGATGCTTTGCACAGCCATATAGCTCTTAAGGCCGCACTGCTAGTGTGAGTATAAGAAGAGTAAGCACCACCACAAGACTGTTCCCTAAGTTGTTAATAATGAGGAGGCTTTATTTGCTCTATATCGTAAGTGTAGTATCGCCATCTTTTCTTTCTGTCGGGATGCCGAGCATCTACGGATAGTGGAGGAGCCGATCCGGGTCACGTGTCACGCCACGTGACCCACCTCGACGGCTCTTTTAATATCTACGGCACTGTTGCCAGCCAGCGTGCTGGCCCTCTTTCTCTTCTGTTCAACTCTAGTAACATCTTTAAATATACTATGGTTTAACCCCTATATCTAACGTTAGATCCTATAATACCAACACTAATTAGTAGTTAACTTTATAGTTACTACTACTATAGATTAGTAAGGTTAATAGAAGAGACTATAAATGCCGCCTATCTAGGCCGCCTAGTACTACCTAAAAGAAGGCGCTAATTACCTAGTATAGGTTATATTTAATAATACTAGTAAAAACCCCTTTATCCCTATGTCTATTATATAGAAGATTACTATCTTTAACTTTATTACTTATAGAGAAGTCCCCTCCTTCTTTACCTATACTTTACTTACTATCTTACTAGCTATAGTAAATCCTCTAACTATATAACTCTCTTAGTTACCTATTACTATTAAGGGCGTATTATTAAAACTACTATGTTAGCGTCTTTACTACTAATTAAGGTAAGTAAATTTTTTACCTTTATAAACGCCTAAGCAAATAGGCCCTTCCTATACTTTCTACTACTTCCTATTAGCACTATAATATCTAATAGTAACACCTATAGATTAATCTACTTCTAACACCATAAGGTAGCTAGTAGCAAGCAATCTACTTCTAACACCACACCCCTTAATATCCACAGTAATAATTAAGTATTTAAATCTTATTAGCCCTTACCCTTAAGTCCTCTATCTTCTTCTTCTCTATCCTCTTCTATTACTTTCTCTCTTATCTAAACTCTTATTATATCTTTTACCCTTCCTTTTATTATATCCTTTATCTATTATCTATACTACTAGTAGTAATTCCTCTAACAAATAGATTTACCCCTAAGCCTATATAGTTAGGGGTAAGTACCTATATTTAAGAGGTCATAAGGCTATTAGAGGGTAGTAGATCTATTCCTAGATAATTATAACTATTATTAATAGCACCTAGGGATTTCCCTACTAAAGAGTAGGATCCCTTATACCCTATAAATATTAGGAACCTATTCCCTATCCCTAAGTAGTATTAGGGTTAAGTTAATATTAAATAATAGGGTAATACCTATATTAGTAATATCCCTATTAATACCTCTAAGGATAAAAGGAGGAAAGCCCTAGCTACTATTATTATCTTCTAGATAATAAGGTATATAAGAGAAAGGCTCTATAGGACTAACCTATAGGATGCCCTATAGGATAACTTTAAGGGATAGACTAAAGAGGACTTTATAGTAATATACTATAATACCCTAATAGGATTCTATAACTATCTCCTATGCTAAGGGATATTTATTAATACTACCTAAGGTAGCTAGATTACACTATAAGTATATACTACTATATTAGCCCCTAAGGTACTAAAGTAGATAAAGGAGTAGGTAATAGCTAATATAGGTAAGACTAATAACTTTAAGATAAAGGCTAATAACCCTAACTTTATCTATAATATTATAGGATTATTACTATTAGACCTATAGCTAGATAGTTTGCTAACTCTAGCTCTAGCTCTAGCTCTAGCTTTAGCTCTAGCTCTAGCTCTAGCTAGCTAATAGTTAGTAGTTAATCTAAATTCCTTATATAACAACCCTAACTTTATCCCTCCCTTCCCTAGTATAGTACTAATACTAATTATAACTATACTATCTACTAGAGGAATACTACCCCTCTACTAGCTTACTAACCTTATTAAGATATACCTAGAGGAGCTTAAATATAGTAGAGGAGTATATAAATTAATTAAATCTAAGCTTACTATTTTCTAAGACTAGTACTTTAAGGTAGGGATACTATAGGATTAATTTACTAGTATATTCTTTATTATACTTAAAAGGGTAGCAGCAGACTTCTATACTAACTATCTCTATAATCTATCTTATACCCTTAACTTCTATACTATAGTTATAATACTTAAGGGTAACTTTAAGATAGAAGAAACATATTAAGCCTGCCTTATAGAGCTATAGAGAACCACCTTTACTAGTACTATTTGTAATAACCCTAATAAGAGTAAGCCTAAGGCCCTTAAGATCCTTATCTAATAAGTAAATACCCTCCTATAATCTATTATAAGGATTAGCACCCTATCTAATATGGCCCTCTGTAATTAGCTCCTTAACTCCTACTGAGGCGTAGAGGAGTACGCCCTCATGCTGTTCAACCTAGCCCTAATGTTTGCTAGTATATATAGCTAGCTAAGATCTACTATTATTAATACTACTAAGATTAAGTAATAATAGTAATATATACCACGCTAGTATCCTACTAATATTAACAGCTAATACAAATATCCTAGTAATAATTAGTACTAGACTAACTATATATATAACAGCTAGTATAGCTACTACTAGTATAACCCTTCTAACTATAACAACTATAATTATATAAATAACAGCCTATAGCGCCCTTTTAACTATAATTAGTACTAATATAATACTTCCTTAAAAAAGTATTATGTATGTAGGAAGCTAGGATACTAGTTAACTAAGTACTCTAAGGATAAGTACTAGTAATCCTACTACTAGTATAAGGATTAGTACCTAATAGAGGGATTAATAGAGGCCTTTTAATAATTTATTACTAACTTTAAAGGATATAAGCCCTTTAAATTAGATAATAAGAATAATAATTATATAGATTATAATAATAAGCTTAGTACTATATTTTTTATGTTAACTACCTTCTTTAACTCTATAGTAGTAGACAGCCTTTTGTTATTTTCTAAGCTATATAACTAAGTAACTACACACTTTATTATAAAGGAAGATCTCTAAGGGGATTAAGATAAAGATACCTAGCCTATAGTAGATATCTTTACTATTAATAATTAGTATTTAGTAACTACCTTCTAAGGTATTATACTAGACTTAGGCGCTATAGAGTACTTAATAGTAGGATACTAGTAGTATCTTACCCTCTATAAGCTATTTAGAGGAGACTTACCCCTAGATATAGACCGTACTAGAGAAGTAAGGATCTAATTTAGTAATAGGATATATTTTATATCTAAGGGTACTATTAATATTACTACTCCCTTAGGCACCCTTACCTTCTATATAATACCTAGTAATACTCTCTTCCTACTCTACCTTATAGATATAGATTACTAGAGGATTAAATTTAACAACCTTACTAACTAACTTATCTAAGGCAATACTATTATCCCTATTATATATAAATAGGGGTATCTATAGATACTATTAGAATGCCTAACCTAGAGTATTACTTAGTACTATCTTACTAATACTAAGCTATATTAAGTATACTACTAATTTAGCTATCTATTAGTCTAGTAGCTTTATAAGGTACTCTAGTAATCTAGTAATAAGGTAGAAATCTTAGCCTTAAGGAAGATTACTAGGGTCTACTACTAGTACTAACTTAATGCTATAGCACTAGGCTAGTTTAAGTTCTCTTTATAGGATAATAACTATAACTTTAACTATAAGATTATTATTAATATAGTATATCTTAATAGTAACTACCCTATGCTATATATTATTAATATAGCTACCTCTTTTTAAGTAGCGTGATTCCTTAAGAATATTACTACTAAGTATATATAGGAGGCACTCTATATATATTAGATTAATATATATCTTAGCCTACTAGATTAGATTATTATAAATATTAGCCTTAACTTTTATATAGCTAAATTTAAATAATCTATATATACCCTTTTAATCTATATTAAAGAAGTCCTAATTAAGGCTTATAATAGTATTAGTAAGGTTAAAAGATACTACACACCTCTATACTATACGTATAAGATCTTCTATAATAAAGGAGAATCCCCTACTATAGCTGTTACAATATTAACTATTGCAGATCCCATCAGACTTATCAGGCGCAACCCTAATAACTGGCCGCAGATCAACTATTAATCCATCAGTAGATCCATCATAGATTTAGGGGTTATTCACCCAACTATTCGTAGCAGAACCCATAATAATTCTCTTCTAGTTACACATAATTAAACCATAGTATTTACCCCTATTATTCATTACTTACCTATTAATACATATAGTTAACCATATCACCTACCTGGTAATATACCAACACTAATTAGTAGTTAATTCTTACCATTAGTTAATTTTCACTACTATAGTAGTTATCTTTATTAATTCCTACTTCTGTGTGTGAATCCTATAGATTAGTAAGGTATTAATAACAGAAGAGACAAATTGATCGCAACTAAACACATATTTAACTACGTCCCTCCTATAGAAGTAATTAATCCATACTTATCGCCACAATACTAAGGAATTTAACTATCAAATAGGGTTCTTTACCCTACTTACGCTCTATTTAATATAGTATTATACAGCTAATTAAAAGATAATAGAGTAGGTTACACACCGGCGTAATCAAAAGTTACCTAAGATACGCGGCCATCCTGCAAACAAACCTAACTTTATTATGCTTTAAGAAGTCACCTCTTAACTATAAAAAACACCTTACTTTACATACCAACCGCCAAGAAGTACTATATATACCCTACGTAAAGAAAAGGCCTAATCTAATAGGCACCATAAGTATTATACTAAGAAGGCTTAAATTAACAAGTAATAAGTAACCATATAAAGAAAGGCTTAACCTAATAAGTAAGTAAAATACTATATAAGGAAGGCTTATTTTAATAAGTAATTTTTTTTCCCTATCTACTACGTAAAGAAAGGCTTAATCTAATAAGCAATAAGTACTATATAAAGGCTTACTTTAATAAGTAATAAGATCCCACTATAAGTATAAGGCGAAGTCACAAATCAACACAAAAGTACTATAAATATCCTATGTGAGTTATTTACTACCTATACTACTAGTAGTAAATCCTCTAATATATAGATATACCTTCTAGCCTGCCAGAAGAAACGCATGTGTTTGAGGGGTAGTTAGGCTAATAGAGGGCAGTAATAATAACGCTAGAAGAAGAGGTCAACCAGATTCACCATTACACTAAGGAGGCTAAGGTAATAATATAAGAGAAGGATAAGATATACGTAATATAGAAGGAAGATATACTAGAAGCTAGAGATCTTATAGATCTATACCCTATACTAAAGAACTACGCGAAATATGTTAATCCACGCGTATAGGGTACTATTAATATTAAGGAATTACCCTATAACCTCAGCCTAGCCTAACGCGCCTACGCGTTAGATACTATAGTAGTCTACTTTATAATTAAGGCCTAGTATAAAGATTTTTCCTCCTACTAACTATAGAAGGAAGCCTATAAAGAGTTTTATAGCTAGGAGGTAAAAGACTATAAAAGCCTTAAGAAAACCATCCTTATTAACTTCTATAATTTCCTAGTAGATAATAGTATATAGGTAGAATTATACTAATAAAAGATTACTCTATATATTTATAAAGTAATTAAGGCTAATAAGATATATATATAGACTAAGTAAGAGATCAAAAGAATAGCAAAAACCAGTAAGTAATTTAAGGCCTAAATTACTAATCCTAAGGTTATTAATATTATAATAGATAGATTAGTCCTTCTATTACTAAGACATAGGTACCTACTAATAACTAGCTATAAAGTAACTACTAAACCTAAAGTATATAAATAGCATAAAGATACCTAAATTTAACAGGCTTCTTCCTATTATAACCTATTATTTAAGTTACTACTACTATTAAGTAAAAACTCCACCTAGGTAAGCCTAATCCTAATAATAGTTATAGTTAAGAGATTATAAGACTATAAATCTACTATACTAACTACTTAATTTAATAGTAGAATAGTACTAAGTAACAGCCTAACTTTATAATAATTAACTAATCTTATTAAGCTCTACTCTAATAATCCTATATTAAAGTATATAGGTAGTTAATATAAGATAATTAATTTAAAGCTTCCTACCTTCTATAAGCTCTATAACTATGTTAGAATCCCTACTAGTAGATATAGGGCTATAGTAATAATAATATTAAGTAGTAATACCTAAGAGTATTACTCTATTAATCTCTATAGATTTACTAGTAATTTTAATATACTAATAGTAAATATTAAATTAGAATTTAAAGGTAATAAGGTCTATAGCGCTAGGATTATAGAGCTATACTATATTACCTTTAAATCTATTATATATAACTACCTAGGGAAAAGCAAACATAAAACCCTTAATCTACTTATTAAGAAGGTTACCTAGCTAGTACGTACTATAACCTATAATAGCATACTAAAAGATAAGGAATACTATAATACCCTTATTAACTATTACTAAGGAGTACTTAAGTATGCTATAGTATTACTTAGCCTACCTATAACATATAATACACTCTACATATAGCTATATAACAGCATAGCTAACACCATACTTTTCTATAAACTATAGGCCTAGTACTATACTAAAGAATACCCTAGCGATAACAAGTAATACTAGGTTAACTATAAGTATAATAGTAACTATAGCCATTACTTATAGCTAAAAACAGACCTACCACGTAGAGACCTAAGAAATAGAGGTAACTTTATAGCTAAGAGGTACTTTGTCTATAGGAAACCTAGATGCTAGTTAACTAAGCATACTAAAGAGGAATACTAATCCTCTTTCTAGTAGTATAAAAGTACGTACTTAACAGATATTTTACTATTAACATTTAACTACTTTCTACTTAAATACAAGGGGATAGAGAGTACTATTAACTTTAAAGGAGCTAAGGATAAACATAAGCTAGAGGATAGTAATAGCCCCTTTAATAGTAATACCTTCTTTATATCTACAGCCTTTTATAGTAAAGATAGCATTAATAGCTAGAAAGTATTTACTTAACTATACAACTAGGCTATACTCTACATAATTATAAAGGATAATCTATATAAAGAGGAGACTACTAAAGAAAAACCTACTACTAATAAGGTATTTACCTTTAACAACTAATACTCTACTATAACTTTCTAGGGCATTATACTAAATATAGGGGTAGTAAGAGTATCTATAGTTAGTTAGTAGTAATACGCTATGTTAAAAAGGCACCTTAACTATAAGCTTCTACTAGATATATTACATGCTAGTAAAGCAATAATTTGCTTTAGTAGTAGTAATTACTTTAAGTTAATAGGTACTATAGAAGTCCTTACGCCTATAGGGAATCTTACCTTCTATATAATAAACTCTAACACCCTATTCCTCTTTTACTTAAAGGATATAGATTACTATAGAGTGAAATTTAATAATCTTATAAATATGCTAGTAAAGGGTAATACAATTATACCTATTATATAGAAATAGGGCTACATATAGATACTACTAAAGTAACCTAAGCATACTATTACCTAATACTACCTAACTAATAGTAAATTACAGCAAATATACTACTAATTTAGCCACCCCTTAGTTTAGCACCTTTATAAGGTACTCTAACATACTAGCTATAAGATAGCAATCTCTAATATTAAGGAGATTAATAAGTTCTACTATAGCTACTAGTTAAATTTAAAGGCGCTAAGAAGGTTTAAATTCACCCTTTATAACAACTATAAGTTTAACTATAAGATTATTATTAATATTATATATCTTAATAGTAATAAGCTAGTTTTATATATTATAGATATAGTAACTACCTTTAACGCTATAAGATTCCTCTAAGCTATTACTGTAGAACATATATAGGAAGTACTGCAAATATACTAGATTAATATATATCTTAGCCTGCTAGATTAGATTGTTACTAATATAGGCCTTAATTTCTATATAGCTAAGTTTAAGCATGCCGCCCGTGTGTTATCTATTAACGTTAAGGAGATACCTATTAAGGCCTATAATAGCGTCAGAAAGGTTAAATGTTATCACGCTACACTCCACCAAGCGTACGAGATATTCCGCGTAGAAACCAATATAGAACCTAAAGTCATGCTCTAAATGGCGGTAAAAGTAGTAAACAACACTACTAGCCTAAACAGCCTTATGCTAACCCTATTAGTCTTTAGAGTATACCTATGAATTAATAATAATTTACTACTAGTACTATTAACTACTAAAAGGGTAGAGATAATATAAAAAGCTATAGAGGAAATATAGTAAATTTATACTAAGAGATAGGTAAATAACATACTAGCAACACGTAACAGCCTAGATGCTATAGCTACTACTATACTACCTCTTTAATCTCTAGTCTATATATAGTAAGAAAAGAATAGCTAGTAAGGCCTATTCTAGTTACTCTCTAATAATAGCACTACTTATATAGTTAAATTGCCATAAGGCCTATAGAACTTCTACGTTACTATAGTAAAGCCCTACTACTAATATAGGGAGGATCCTAATAATACCATATAAGCATAAGATACTAGTACTACTACCCTACCCTCTAAGCTTCTTAATAGGTAAGGAGGTAAAATACGTAAAGGTATTATAGTTACTATAGAATAGCTATAGCAACAGTACTATAGCCGCCTACAAAAAAACCTAGTAGAGACATTTACTACTAAGACTAATCTATTAATAGCTAACTACTTTATAGTAAAAGAGGATACTAACTATACGCTTACTATTAAACTCTATAAGAAAGGCGTAATAACTATACCTAGCAAACTATTTAAGTAATCTAACTACTAAGAGATTAAGGGATTAATAGCCTAGGATGTATTCCATATTGTCTAGTACGATAAAAAACACTATAGAGGCATCTATATGTTTAAGTCGTGATTAGTACGCGAAATTAAGGGTAAAAATAAGATCCTATACAAGAAGTTAAGACTTATTATCTAAGGGTATACTAATAATAGAAAGGCTATAATACTTACCTAGTTACTAACTATCTAGTAAATAGCCTAATAGTTAATCCTTACTATTACCCTATTGTTATTACTTAAAAACTACCTATTATAGCTATGTAATATAACATAGGTATATACGTAATTAGTAATACTACTTAACTATATGATTCTTATGAGACTACCTGTTAAGATCTAATACCTTTATAATACTAACGTAATAATAGAGGTTAAGCAACTATTATATAGTATACCTAAGGCTAGAACCTACTAGTAGGTAACATATAATAACTATTATAGAAAAGCCCTCTAGATAGATACTTTAACCTTTAACCCTTACCTACTTATTTTAGCATAAAATAATAAAGATTTTATATTAATTAGTATATAGACTAATAATACTATTAGCCTTATAGATAAATTGTTTTCTAACTATAAAGATACTAAGTTAACAAAAGTAACCTTTATAGTAAAGCTAAAGTAATTCCTTAAGCCTAGTAAACCTATTACCTTTAATAGTAGTATGCTTTCTCTTAACAATAATAGTAATATTTACCTCTACTAGAAGGGATAAGGTAAGTAACTATAGCCTATTAACCCTAATTTACTAGAATTATACTAGTAGTACGTTAAGTAGTACGCCTATAGCATGTATATTACCTTAATCTACTAGCCTGAGGCGTGCTTTAACTACTCTATTACTACTTAGTACTAATTGCTAGATATAAGTAATATTAAAGAGCTTAACTAACAAATTAAGTAGTAAATAAAGAACCCTAACTAAGGCCTTTATTTCTAACTACTTAACCTTATAACTATAAAGCTCTTTATCTTTATTAATAGATTATTTACTAATAATAGTAATCTTACCTTATAGCTTAGATTTATTGTTATTCTTATAAATAAGTAACGTAGTAAAGACAATACTACTATAAAAACCCCTAATAATACTAGTAAATTCACTATTAAAGGGAATATTATCTACTTTAGCTTAATAAAGTATAAGAGGGTTATATAGAGCATGTTAGCCTCTAAGATCTACGTAATGGTTGCTAGCGCTAATATTACCTACGTAATAACTACTATACTAGCGATAGTTACTAACTACCTTAAATACCTATAAATCCTAATAGTTATATATACTAACTCCTACTCCCTCTATAAGTGTCTTGTGAAACTTAGTACTATAAAGGAGAAACGCCTTATAATTAATATAATAGTATTATAGTAGTTATATAAGTACTAGGAGATATATAAGATTTAATAGATCTATAGTAATAATAACCTAGCAGACAGATTCATAAAGTCATCACCTAACAAGGCGCTAGAGGAGCTTATTAGTAACAGTATAGTAAGGATATAGATAAATAGATAGGTTTTACATATATAACAGATTTGTCACATAAAAAAGAATACAATACTTTTAGATTTTTATTTTTATTATATTTTTAGGCCCTTTATAGTTAACCAGTAAAGTACTATAAATCCATGGCGAATTTCTCCTTAAGAGAAAGTTACTAGTGTTGTGATATTAACTATTGCGGATCCTATTAGACTTATTAGGTACAACCCTAATAACTAGCTGTGGATCAACTATTGATCTGTTAGTAGATCTACTGTGGATTTAGGGGTTATTTACCTAACCATTCGTAGTAGAACCTACAATAATTCTCTTCTAGTTATATATAATTAAACTATAGTATTTACCCCTATTATTCATTACTTACCTATTAATACGTATGGTTAACTATATTACCTACCTGGTAATATACTAATAATAGCCTTATAGCTTATTATAAAGGCTATTAATAATACTACTAGCCTAGACAGCCTTATCCCTACCTTACTTATGTTTAGGGTATACCCCTAGATTATAGATTCTTTACTATTATTACTATTAATAATAAAGAGGGCTAAAATAGTAAAAAAGGCTATAGAGGTAGTATAGTAGATCTATACTAAGTGCTAAGTTAATAAGGTAATTACTACTTATAACAGCCTAAATATATCTAAGACTACTATACTCCTACTTTAATCCCTTATTTAAGTATAGCATAAAAAAGAGGGTTAGTAGGGCCTATACTACCTTATTATAGTTAATAGTACTAAGTATACTATAGAGTTCCCCTACAGCCTAAGAACCTTCTGCTCTACTATTATTAAGCTATACTATTATAAAGAACCTAAAGATTATAAAGGAAATACTACCTCTAAAGTAGCTAATAAGAGGCCCCTAGAGAATAATAATAATAATAATAAGGGCCCTATGCTAAGTAATAATAAAGAGGAGGATAAGCTTACTACTATACCTACTAAGAAGGTTTTAGATACTATTATTATAAGGGCTCTACTACTAAGGAGACAGCCTGGCTGCCCTTATAAATACAACACTAACTTCCTTAATAAGACAGGCCTAGGTGTAGTACTTATTACTACATACTAGGTATCTACTACTTACTTCCTATTATTAAAGGAAGAATTTAACCTCCTACTAGTAATTAATCTATATAAGAAGGGTATTATTACTACCCTAGGAAAGCCTTTTAAGCATACTATTAAGCTTAAGATTAACACCCTTATTACCTATAGCGTATTCTAATTTATTAAGTATAATAAGTACCTCTATATAGGCTAACAAATCTTTAAGGCCTATATTGTTAATAAGGTAAAAGGGATAGATAACTAACTATATAAGAAATTACGCCTAGTTATCTAAGGATATATAGATAATAGTAAGGAAGTAATCCTTACTTAGTCCCCTATAATCTAGTAGGCTAGCTAGTAGTTAATACTTATACTAGCTCTATTACTATTACTTAAGCCTAGATTTATTATCTAGCTCTAAGATATAATATAGGTATATACCTAATCTACTACTCTATTAAATTAAATAATCCTTGTAAGATTACCTAAGTAGATCTAATACTATTATCTAAAGGGTATAATTATATAAGTTATTAAACCTCTATATAGTATTATAGAGGTAGGTACCTACTAGTAGGTAACTTATAGCTACTACTATAGAGAAAATCTTAAGATAGATACTTTAACTTTTAATCCCTACCTACTTATATCTATAGTAGAGAATCTAAACTTTAGTATTATTAGGATGTAAACTAATAATACAATTAGACTCTTAGATAAATCCTTCTCTACTTATAAGGTAAAAGAACTTACTAAGGCGACCTTTACTACTAAGGAGAAGTAAATCCTTAGTATTAATAATCCCCTAGCGTTTAATAGTAGTATTATAACCCTTACTACTAATAGTAAGATAATCCTTAAGTAAAAGGGCTAGGGTAAGAAACTCTACCTTATTAATCTAACTACTATAGATACTATTAAGTAATACGTTAAGTAATAAGCCTATAATATGTATATTACCTCTATATACTAACCTAAGGCTAGCTTTAATTATTCTATTATAGTATAGCACTAAGTACTCTAGGCTAAGGAAATTAAGGTACTTAATTAGTATATTAAGTAGTAGATAGATAACCCTAATTATAGCCTTACTTTTTAACTACTTAATCTAGTTATTATAAAGCTCTTTATCTTTATAGATAGATCTTTTACTAATAATAAGGATATAATATTACAACTAGGATTCCTTATTACCCTAGCTAATAAGATAACTAGTAAAGGCCCTAATAATAGTAATAAATTTATAATAACTAGGAATATTATCTACTTTAGCTTAATAAAGTATAAGAGAGTTACCTATAGCATACTTACCTCTAAGGTATATAGTATAGTTATTAGTATAGATATAGTATATACTATCTCTATAACCTTAAAGATAGTAACTAATTATATAGGACTTCCTCTAATACTAATAATCCTCTATATAGACTCCTATTTACTTTATAAATACCTTATAAAGCTAGGTACTATAAAGGAGAAGAGGCTTATAATTAATATTATAGCCCTTTAGTAGTCCTATAAGAGATATAAAGTCTATAAAGTATACTAGATCTATAGTACTAATAACCTAGCTAATAGATTTATAAAGGTAACGCCTAATAAGGCGCTAGAGGAATTAGTAGCTAGCAGGAGAGTAAAGATTAGGATAGAGGGATAGGTTTCTTATATATAATTAGGTTATATATATTTAAAAAGTATAATACTTTTTAATCTTTTGTTTTTATTACGTTTTTAAGTTTTTTAGTATTAATAGGCAAAAGGGGGTAATAGGTATATTTATTACTACTTTAGAAAGTTGCTAGTATTAGGATGCTAAGTATCTATAGATAGTAGAGGAGCCAATCCGGGTTACGTGTCACGCCACGTGACCTACCTCAACGGCTCTTTTAATATCTACGGCACTGTTGCCAGCTAGCGTGCTGGCCCTCTTTCTCTTCTGTTCAACTCTAGCAACATCTTTGAATATACTACGGTTCAACCCCCATATCCAACGTTGGATCCTGTGATACCAACACTTTCCTTCTGTATTTACTCACTTTGAGCAACAGTCATTATTTCAGCAACAACTACCCCGTCCCTTTCTCAGCCTACCCTTGTGCACTGTCATTGTTGCTGCCTCTACATCGCCTATCGCTGGCCAAGCCGTTAGCAGCCTTCCTAGACCTCAACCCTACGGAAAAGATGGCCGATCCAGTAGAGTACGCAAGCAAGAGACTCCAAAGCTTTGAAGAATTCAGTGACGTACCGCTGGACTTGCCGAGCAAGTTTACTAAGGTCCTCGCGTACCAAAGAGATCGTGGGTACTGCTGGGTATAATATCATGGATGCCATCTGAATAGCCAATGATTCTAGGTCAGAGATTCGCTCGTGGCGATGGTGCAATACCGGCTTGTTGGCAATGGGATGAGAATGCCCCCTCAGAGCACGTCATGTCCATGACCGAGTCGTTGCAAGGTCTCCAAGCCCAGCCGGAACACGAGCCTGGCACCGCCGACTGGGCCTTCCCCGATAGCCGCCTGAGCAACAATGCAGTTCCGAGCACTGTTTACAGCATGCTACCCGACAATTCGTGGTTCCGCTTACTTATTCTACAGCCGAGTAAGGACTTGTGGGCACCCATTCAATGTTCACTAAGAGCCTTTAAGCGGAACGATGTTCGTTGCCAATACGAAGCCCTCTCCTATGCCTGGAAAGAAGGTGATTCTGAGTATGAGTGGCAAGGAGAGAAAGGTTAGTCAAAAACTTCGCTGTTTGACTCACAATCAAGTGCTGGTTGAAGTGTGTCACTAATGTCGAAAAGAGGGAAACAAATGGCGGCCGCTGCGCATCACTTGCAATGAGCATCAAGTCCCCGTCAAGGGGAACCTTGGGTCCGCCTTAATCCACCTCCGGCATCCGTCCCGGGCTCGAGCGATCTGGGTTGACGCTCTCTGCATAAACCAGAATGACGCATTCGAGGTGACGGAGCAAATTCAGGCAATGGCAGAGACATACCGCCAAGCATATCGCACCATCGTATGGCTTGGAATGATGCCCGAATCCTCAGCTACGCACTTATGCAAAGCCCACTCTCTCAAGTACCCCGAAGCTGCCATGGAAGCATTGTGTCATATCGTCAAGCACTGGGACCCGTCGAAGTCGGTCAGGTACTTCGTAACAGATCTGGTGACGCGGTCCGTGGAGGCAAAGGAACCACATCCTGATTGCAGGTTTGCTTGCAAACCTTATGTCTCGGACCTAATTCCCCTAAGGGAATTGTTCAGGGCGAGCTGGTTCAGCCGCAAATGGGTGATCCAAGAGGTGACACTGTCGCCCTCCGTTGACGTTCTGTTCCACAATTGCCGGATATCTTGGCGCTGGATTGGCCTGGCAGCAGCCGTCATGAGGACGAAATATGATGTTGTATTAAGGGAGCACCGCCTTTACAATGTTTACAATGCATATCTCATGTTTCGGTTGTCGGAACGTCACGGCTTGGATCCTAGTAAGCTGACTTTTGTAGAGCTTTTGAGGCTGACTGCCGGTTTCATAACCAGCGAGCCTAGAGATATCTTTTTTGCTCTTCTCGGTCTGGAGACCAGCGATCACCATTCGCAGCACCGGCCTCTTTTCAAAGCCAACCATCGCATGTCCTACGAAGATATCTGCATCTCTTTTGCTCGGTCGACTCTAGAAGTCGCACGTTCTAGACCGAGTCCATTAGCTATACTATTGGATGCTGGAATCTCAGGTGATGGCAGAGGAAGCACGGGTGCTAGAAAGAGAATGCCGAGCTGGGTGCCCAGCTGGAAACCAGGCCGACCAAGTCTACTCTCGCCTTATTCTCTCGACCATCATTTCGAAGCCTCCAAAGGCCTGGGGCTCTACTTGGATATCAGCTCTCCCACCCACCTCACGCTTCAGGGAATGTCTATTTCCACCGTGCTATGGACCAGTCCCCATACAATCGCGTCGGAGGACGACATTGCTTCCAGCATCGACTGGATAAGCACATTCCCCTGTACGGAACCCATCATGCCCTCGCACCTAGAGGTCTACTCACGTACTTTATGTGCCGGTCGTGATTCCTACGGCGGCCGCGAACAAGACCGCGCCGCCATGGTGCTTCCTTTTGTCGCTTTCGCCATGTACGGCGTGATACCTGATATGAAGTCTTATCACTGGCTCAATGCCGCCCGTCAGAGCCTGCCGAAGGCGCAGCAAAACCCTTGGAATGATGAGGATAACTCAACCGTGAAGCGCCACCGCAATACATCGAGTTCATGGAATGCAGAATGGATAGCCAGCCGAAAGCGCTTCGGTCACATCGCTTCGCTAGTGGCACGGGGCCGCCGACTGTTTCTCACGGCTGCCGGGCACATTGGGCTCGGGCCGGGTGAGACCGCCGCCGGCGACTCGGTCTGGATTCTTGGAGGGTGTTCGATGCCGCTTATCCTGCGGCCGGGGAATGGGGAGCATAAGGTGCTCGTGGGGCCGTGCTATGTCGACGATATTATGGATGGAGAGGCAGTGAACGCGGCTAAATTGGGCGAAAGGTCCTTTGGGCCGCTGTGGTCCGATTCGTTTAGACAGATTGCAGAGGGAGACAAAGCATGTTTGGCGACAAGCGAGCTTCAAATCCAGCAGATTGTCATTCAGTAGGATATCAGAGAAGGAGATAGTTAAGTCCTAGGTTGAAAAAGGGTCTTCTGTGCAGGATATACTTCAACTAGAAAAGAATAAGGAGCTAACGTACCTGCATAGTAAGCAAGCTAACATAGTGAGCGAGCTACTTTTCCTACTTTTTACCTCTTTAACCTTTATACTAGTATTCCTCTACGTATAAATATATAATCCTCCTTAATTAAAAGCTATATTATCTTTACCCTCTAAGCTATTAAAAAAGACCTTAAAATGTCTATATAATAAGCATCCTCTACCTTTAAGGTCCCTTAAATAACACTCTAATACTAATATACTAGACATATTATATAAGCTAAGACGTATTTAAAATTAATAAAAATAACTATATCTAAAAAGGAGGTAATTCTTAAATAGGTTATTAACCTAATTAATTAAGGGTTTCCTCTATAATAAGATAATATATAAGATATAGCTAACTAACTCCTTTCTAAACGTAATATAATATATATTAAACCTTAATAGGTAGAGAACTTTATATAATAATAACTATAATTAAAAATATAATTTTAATATTAAATTAACTATTAGAGGGCCTTAACTAAAGATCTTATAATTATATAAGGCTAGTTTATATTTATATAAAATATAATTATAAAGTATAGGATATAAGATAATAATATTTATAATTTTAATAAGACTAACTTCCTAATAGAAATACTATTATATACTAAGGTTATTATAACTTCTAACTATAAGGGAAGGCCTTATATAAAGTAGCTTAGTAATTATAGTTAGGTTTCTATTATTTAGGGTATATATATAGATAGTTAGGTAATACCTTTATATATTATTATAAAGGGTAAATATTACCTCCTCTTTTAGTATACTAATAGTTAATTCCTAGCTATATAATATATTTACCTAAGTAAAAATAAATAGATAATAAATAAAATTAGCCTAAATTAGTTAAATTATTTTAATTAATATATAAAGTCTTATATAAAAAGTCCTTATTACTTCTTAATCCTTAATAGCTATAATAGCTATAAATTAACTAACTTTAATAAATACTATAAGAAAGAGAATATTATTACTTTTTATATACCTCCTTATTTATTATATAAGCTTTAGCCTTTTAATATTAAGTATTTTAGCTTATTAAAGTACTTATATAGTAAGGAAATTAAGAAGATAATATAAATATAGATTTTATATATTATAAAAGATAACTTTTTTCTTACCTTTAAAGTAGTATTCTTTACTTTAATAGGTAAAAATAATATATAAGTTAGTTTTAAATAGGTAGGCCTTATACCTTTTAACCCTAAAGTAGTTATTTTTTAACTAGATTTTAAGCTAAAAATACTAATACCCCCTAGCTTACCCCTAGGTAGTAATAGCTCTTAAGACCTAAAGATACTAACTATAGTAATTAAGGGTAACATACCTATATAGCAAGTCGCTACTTATAGCGAGTCGCTACTTTTCCTTTCTTTCTACCTCTTTAACCTTTATACTAACTTTCCTCTACGTATAAACATGTAATCTACCTTAATTAAAAGTCGTATTATCCTTACCCTCTAGGCTATTAAGAAAGACCTAAAAATGTCTATAAAAAAAGCAGCATCTATTTATAAGGTCCCCTAAATAACCCTTTACAACTAACATACTAGACGCGTCGCATAAGGCAAAAGACAACTAAATTTAATAAAGATAACTATATTAGAAGAGGAGGTAATTCTTAAATAAGTTATTAACCTAATTAATTAAGGGTTCCCTCTATAACAAGAAGACATATAAGAAATAGCTAACTAACTCCTTAACGTACGTAACAGGACGCATATTAGACCCTAATAGGTAGAGAACTTTATATAATACATCCCTAAATTAAAAATATAATTTTAATATTAAATTAACTATTAGAGGGCCTTAATAGAAGATCCTATAATTATATAAGGCTAGTTTATACTTATATAAAATATAATTATAAAGTATAAGATATAGGATTATAATATCTATAATTTTAATAAGACTAGCTTCCTAATAGGAATACTATTATATACTAAGGTTATTATAACCTCTAACTATAAGGGAAGGCCTTATATAAAGCAGCCTAGTAATTAAGAATAGGTTTCTATTATTTAGGGTATATATATAGATAGCTAGGTAATACCTCTATATGTTATTATAAAGGGTAAATATTACCTCTTCTCCTAGTACTAAAATAGCTAATTCCTAGCTATATAGTATATCTATCTAAGTAAAAATAGATAGATAATAAATAATATTAGCCTAGATTAGTTAAATTATTTTTATTAATATATAAAGTCTTATATAAAGGGTACTTATTACCTCTTAATCCTTAATAGCTATAATAGCTATAAATTAACTAACTTTAATAAATACTATAAGAAAGAGAATATTATTACTCTTTATATACCTCCCTATTTATTATATAAGCTTTAGCCTCTTAATATTAGGTATTTTAGCCTATTAAAGTACTTATATAGTAAGGAAATTAAGAAGATAATATAGATATAGATTTTATATATTATAAAGGATAACTTCTTTCCTACTTTTAAAGTAGTATTCTTTACCTCTATAGGTAAAAATAACGTATAAGCTAGTTTTAGACAGGCAGGCCTTATACCTTTTAACCCTAAAGTGGTTATTTCTTAACTAGATTTTAAGCTAAAGACTCTAATACTATTAAACTTAAGGCTAAACAGCTAAGGCTCCTAGGACCTAAAGACACTAACTATAGTATTAGAGGGTATATAAAGTACTACTTCCCTTAAAAAGAAGATCTAGGTATATTAAGGTAGCTTACTATTAGTAATATATAAAGTAATTAACTTCTAGGCTAAAGGTATTAGTAAGTTAGCCTATAGGCTTACTATTATTAAGGCTAAGAACTACAAGCTTTATATAGGGATAGAGGTACTAAGTAAGTACTAGAGGGCAAAAAAGACTAGACTATGTCTTAGAGGGTTACTTAATACTACTAAAGTAGAGGCACTATAAGGAGAAAAGGAATGTCTTAGTACTAGGGGGGAGAATAACCCTTAGAAGGAGGGTTATATAGAAAGTACTAAACTATACGTGCGATAATATAGTAATTATAGAAAGGCTAGACATAACATACAAACCTATAAAGTAGTTTAGGATAGTAATAAGGAAGAGGGTAATTAGTAGTTTTAATTAATTTTATATATTATAGCTGAATTTACTTATATATAAGGTAGAAGGGTAGAGGAAAGGTAGCAACTTACTATAAGTAGCAACTTACTATATAGGTATGTTATATAAAGCTATAGTTCCCTTAAAAAGAGGATCTAATAATATTAAGGTAGCTTACTAATAGTAATATATAAAGTAATTAACTTTTAGGCTAAAAGTATTAGTAAGTTAGCCTATAGGGTTACTATTCTTAAGGCTAAGAATAAAAGACTTTATATAGGGATAGAGGTACTAAGTAAGTACTAAAGGGCTAAAAAGACCTAAGTACGCCTTAGAGGGTTACTTAATATAGCTAAAGTAGAGGCGCTATAAAAGGAAAAGGAAGGTATTAGTACTAGAGGTAAGGAAACATCCTAAAATAGGGGTTATATAGTGTTAAAGTATAGGTAACTAATAGGGTACGAAGTAGGGTACCAGCCGTATCTATAAGGAAAATACCGGGCGCATTTTAGCTATAGGTAATCCCTACTTAAAATAAAGAAAAACAATAACGCATATATTTAGCCTTAGGTAATTAGAAATAAGGGTAATTAT
The DNA here is from genome assembly GCA_020631755.1 of Colletotrichum sublineola. Taxonomy (NCBI): domain Eukaryota; kingdom Fungi; phylum Ascomycota; class Sordariomycetes; order Glomerellales; family Glomerellaceae; genus Colletotrichum; species Colletotrichum sublineola. The sequence goes on along the minus strand of JAHSQG010000028.1, from coordinate 623,320 downwards.
AGCCTAGCTAGATATATATACATATTAATAAATTAAATAAGGATAATTACTATATATATATACTTTAATAATTAATAGTCTAAATTATAAAGTACTAATTAATATTACTAAAAGTAATATATAGCTTATATGTAATATATGTGTTATTAACTATTACTACTATAGCTAATAAGCTTATAGGTAATACCTAATTAAAGAGCTAGACTAACTAGCCTAATTAGTATTAATAACTTAAGTAAAAGGCGTATATATAGGGTATATAGTAATCTATTACTCTATTATAAGATAGATTAATTTATATTATAATAAACTATCTACTAGAGCCTCCTACCTATCTTATACTTAACTAGTTCTAAATAGCTAGTTAGACCTATATTAATAAGTAGGTAGCTAAGAATACTATACTAGGCTAGCTGCTGCCTTTATAAGATAATATAAAGGCATTATAGATCTATTACTTAAGTAAGGATAACCTAAAGTACTTTAAGATATTAAAGGAAAAATACTAAGCTAATAATAAGTAATATAAATAAAAGGTAAAAGTAGTTTATAATATATCTAACTAGATTAGAGTAATAGTTAACCTAATATTAATATCTTAGTACTATAAACTAGTAAGCCTAATCTATAAATAGATTAAATAACTAGAAGCCTATATTAGTATTTAGCTATAAGAGGATAAAGTATAAGTAATTATAAAGTATAATAGAGTTATAAGCTAGCCTTCTAAATATAAGATATCTAATATAAAAGATATAGAATAATAGGTAATAGAGTAGGAGAATACTATCTTCTATAGTATCTATATTAAGTAGACTACTATAGTAGAATCTAGTAAATAGTTTTTAGCTCTAATAACTATGTTAAGATATACCCTAATAGTAATATAGGTAGAGGTATATAAGAGTAATAAGAAAGACTAAGTAATAGAAGGGATTCTTACCTATTAAAAGGTAATCTTAGATATATAGGCCTATATTATAGTAAAGCTAGATTAACTATAGGCAAAAGTATTATATAGAGTATTTAGGCTAGTATCTATAGTAACTATAGTAGACCTTAAGGACTATATAAGAAAAGAACCTACTAGATGATATAGTAGTAGTAGTAACAGTAATAGTAGTAGAAGGTAAATATATAAGAGGTACTTCCTCTATAACATAATTAGCTATAAAGTAAAAAGGTACTTCTTTATAGGTAAGATATAACTATAGTATATATAGAGGCTAAAGTAGGAGACTATTAAGTATATAAAGAAGTTACTTAATAATCTATAAGTAAAGGAGAAGCTCTAAGAAGAGGGTATATTAATAGTAGTAGTTATAAAGAAATTAGAGGAGCTAGACTTATTAAAGAGAGGATTAACGTAGTTTACAAGTGAGTGAGCCACACAAGTGAGTGAGCCACTCCTTATCGCTAGAAAAACCTTAATTTCTAACTATTTCTTAAAAAGCGAATTCTTAGCTAAAAAAGATCTAGTTTTTAGATTTAGGTTTTTTAACTAGTTATATAACCTAAAATAATACTATAGAAATTATCTCCTAACCCTAACTCTTAGATACTAAGAAAATACTCTTATCTAAGAGCGTAGATAAGGGTTATATAGGGTTAGGGTTAGATAGGACTTTTTATAATATTATCTAGTGTTATATAACTAGTTAAAAAGCTTTAATCTTAAAACTAGACCTTTTTTAGCTAAGAATTCACTTTTTAAGAAATAGTTAGAAATTAAGGTTTTTCTAGCGATAAGGAGTGGCTCACTCACTTGTGTGGCTCACTCACTTGTGAACTACGTTATAGGCTAAAGCTATAATACCCTTAAAGTAATAATTAAAGGGACTACTAAAAGGTAGAGGCGTATTAATAGTATAGTTAGTAGTATTTATAGCTTCTATATATCTACTTAAAGACTATATTATCCTTAATTTAGGGGTTATACTTTATATCTTTTACTTATAATATTAATTTATTAGTATATCTCTAGTAAATTTAGATAACTTTATTTAGGCTAGTAATATAATAATCCTAATTAAAGGATAAGGAAAGGTAGTAGTTAGAATAAAGTAAGATAGCTATATAGTTAAGATTACCTTATATAATATTACTTACTACCTATTACTATCTTATAATCTAATATTATATATATAGCTAAAGAATTATAATAACTAGTAGTAAGATAATAGCCTATTAAATAATTTAATCTATAAAGTAAATAACTATTTAGTAGTATTTAATATAGAAGAAATTATAGGCTAATAGGTAATTAAGGCTAGTAGTATAGCAAAAGGTACTTATATAGTATACCTAGTAGTAATAAGTATAGTAGACCTAGGCTAATACTAGTAACTATAGGCTATTAAGGCTACTTACTAGTATAACTAGCTTAGGTACCTAAGTAGCTACGTACTTTACTATATTATAATAAAGGTAAGGGGAGCCTATATATATAGAAATATACTAGAAATACTTACTTACTAATATAAAGTCTATATAATAAGTAAGATTAAACGCTAAGTTATATAGTAGCTAAGGGAATTAATTAAATAGGTAGAAATAGGTAATAAAGTAACTCTTAATTTCTACCTATTTAAGTAAGGCTATAGTAGATATAAGTTAGCCTTATTATTAACTAACTATAAGTTAGGATTTATATAGGACTACTATATATAATAATAGATAACTAAAGCTATTAATAATATACTCCTTAACTTTATTAAGATAGTTAAGGTTTATAAAAGGACTAAAGTTATAGTATTTAAGTATAATAATAAGATTATAACTTCTTATCTATAAGTAAAAGAGGCTATAGAAAGTCTAGGAATCCTATTTAAACTATCTATACTAAATATATAAGCTTAAAATAGAGGTACTAAAAGGACTATAGTAGTTATTAAGTAAAAGGGAACTATACTATAGTTAAAGTTAAAGCTGTTATTATATTTATAGCTAGAAATCCTAAAGGTAGTAGTATATCTATATAATTACATACTAGTAGAGTTATATAGTTAGTAATTACTATATAAGATATAGTATACTACTTAAGGGTAACTATCTCTACTATATATTAGGCAGGGATACCCTACCACTAACTGCTGCTAATCTGCCGCTAAATGTGGCTGGGCTCTAACCCAGACTCCAGTCCCAGACTTTCACTGGCCAGCCCACTAAATCTCTAGCAGACGCGTCCACCACGAATTTCCCACGCACTACCTACATCGTTGTTGCCGTCACCATTAATTAAAGCTATTCACAACTATCACCTATAATAGATATTACTTACAACCACCCTATTACTTATGTTAACTCTAATTACGTACAATACGATTACCTACTTATCAGGCAGACTTTTACTAGCCTCAAGGCTGCCTAGGCAGCCCTTTTCACCACTTACCTTAAGGATAGATTTAGCGCCTACATATACCACAAGAAACCCTCTACCTAGCAACCCATATTAGTAATCTTTAAGTATATCTACAGCCTATAGAGGGATACTATAAGGTAAAGATCAACAGCACATACCTATAAGAACAAGCGGCAGATAGGCTCATCCTTTGTAACCAGCTGTTACTAAAGGAGCTTACTAAGGCTAATAGGTATAAATAACATAGTAGCTACTAGCTACCGCCATAGCAGCACTTTTAGCCGGCCGCCTAGCAGTATATAGATAATTTACTTTGCTAGCTACTTTCTAGCCCTAGGCCAAATCGTTCAAATCTAAGGAGTTTTCAAATTAATTAAAAAGTACGTAACTATTATAGGCCTAGGCGAATCCGCGGCCTCTAGTTGGCTAGATGTGAAAATATTAGGTAAAACTAAACTTAGTAGTAGCCTAGGCGAAAAGTAGTTTATGTCAGTATTTACCTATTTTGCCGGTCTTTAGAGGTAGTAGGTGTGGTTATGGCTGAAAAGTGGCTTGTTAGCGGCAGATTAGCCAGAGCTGGCGGTAGGGTATCCCCACCCTATATATTAGCTACTTATATATCTTTAAATACTAAGTATATATAATAACCTTAGACGCCTAGTTAAATTAAAATTATCTATAACATTTTAAAGCTAAGACATATATTAGATACCTTATTAGATATATATTAACTAACTAGTATTATATATATATTCCCCTAAAGAATAAAGTAATTACTTTATATAATATAATCTTTAATAAAGATAACTACTTCTTAGGTAAAGAAGATAAATAGGTTAACAATTTAGTAAATACTAATAAAGTAGCTATTAATAAATAGATTATAAAAGCGTTAAGTAAGAACTTTATAGATATAGCTAATAGTATTAATATAGATAAAGTATTTATTAATACTATTTAATATTAAATACCTAGTAAACCTATAAGTAAATTATAGGAATATATAAAGTTATACTTTATATTAATAACTCCTCTAGAGTTACTAAAGGCGTCCTTTATTATATAATTATTAGATACTATTACTATAAAAGGGTAATATATAAATAAGATATATAATAAAGTTTATTATACTAATTATATTAACTAATAAAGACGTATATACCTATATAAATTATAGAAAGCTACCTTTATAGCTAGGATAGTTATATACCTATACTACCTAAAACAGGACTATTCCTTAAGGTAGATTAAGTTACCTAACAGGCCTATAGGCTAGCCCCCTTAGGATAGTAGGTATATAGATTAATTAGTAGGAGAGGTAACCTCTAAAAGCTCTAAAGATAAGGTAAAGCTAAGATAGTAGAGAAGCCCTTAAAGGGATAATATAGCTAGTAGACATATTTATTAGAAGGAACTACCTAGACTACCTAGATTATATACTAAATTAAAAGATTATCTATTTATAAATAACTTCCTTTAAGCTAAAAAGGATTACTTATAAAGCTATAAGGTAATAAATAGCTAGGTTAAAGTTAGGATTTAGGAAGCTAGTAATAATTAGATTCTTAATTACTAATAGGTATATACCTATAAGTTAGATAAGTATAGATACCTTATAAAGCTAAAGGCATGCCTTATTATTTAGGGTAATTAGTAACTAAAGGATATAATCTAAGATATATATATAGTAATACTTACTAAATTATTATTTAGATTACTAATTATAATAGTAGCTAAGTTAGATCTTAAGCTAATTTAATTTAATATAGTAAATATATTTATATATACTAATATAGATAAAATAGTATTTATAAAGCTTCTACCTAGATATTCTAACTATAGCTAAAAGAGAATTATTAAGTTATAAAAAGCCTTATATAGTCTATAATAATTACCTCTATTATAGTAAAAGCACCTTAAAAAGGGACTTTATAAACTTAGATTTATTCTAGTTATAAGTAAGCCTTACTATTAGTAGAAAGGAGCTATTATATTCTTCTTTTATATTAATAATTATGTCTTTATATTCCCTAAATTATAGTAGTAAGAGGCTAATAAATTAATTAATAGGATAAAAGAGTAATACTATCTAGAGGGTAGTAAAGAGATATAATAGTTCTTAGGTATAGAGATACTATATAATTAAGATTAATAAAAGATATAGTTATTATAGGTAGTATATATTAAGAAAACATTAATGCTAATTAATAATAAGAACTACCTACTACTAGATAATATACTAATAGGTAATAAAGAACTTCTTCCCTTAAAGAAGATAGCTATAAACTTTAAAGTAGTAATATACTAGTAGAAAGTTAGTTTAATCCTATATATAGTAATAATAATAAGACCTATATTAGAATAGTAATCTTACATAACTATACGGCAAACCCTTAAGTCACATATAAAGAATAAAGGCTACTAGATTAAAGACTTAGACCTTAAGTATAAACTAGTATATAACTTAGACCAAACCAACTTAAGCCTTATAACTAAGTATATAACTATTATATAGTAGCTATCTTATAGTTAGGAGAGATAGTTATACATAATATATCTTTAGTTTACCTTATATTTTATTTACCCCCTTATATATAAGGGACTCTTATAGACAAGAGAGAGTCTATTTAATACTAATTAGTAGTTACTTAGGTAATTATAAATAATTACTTTATATAATTATAGATTAGTAAGAGTAAAGAGATAAGGACTTAGGAATCTAAGAGGATTACCTTATACTAAGAGCCTTAATCTTACTATTATTACCTAGTAAGTTAGAACTAAATAGTAAGGGTAGGGAAGACTAAATACTACTATATTATATAAGAAAGCATCCTATATCTACTCTAGTAAGTTAGAACTAGGTAGGAAACCTATTATATGCTTTACTAGTAGATAGTATATACTATAGTATATTACATAATAACCTAACGCTATATAAGATAAAACAGCTACTACCTAACTATAGCTTTAGCTTAAGAAATAAAAGCCTCTTAACTAGAAGAGGAAATCTAGTAGAATAATAATAATATAGATAAATATTAAATTATATATAAAGACATAAGTAAGAGGAGTAGTATTCCCCTTAGTATCTAGAAGAAGTTAACTAACCTAAGATTCTAGATATCAATACTAGATATTATAGCTACCCTAATAGAAGTAGAGCTTACTATATATATTAGATATATTATAATAAATATAATTATAGTTAGACTACTAAATAAAATCTTTATTAACTAACTATATAAAGACTTTAAGGACTAGTTACTATATTAATAGTTAAGAGTTAGTTATATATACTAGGATAAGTTTATCTAACTACTTACTAAATAGGGAATTTAACTCCTAAAAGGTAAGGAAAGATTAGCCTCTATATAAATTACAAACTTTATTAAAGGGATTAATAAGGAAGACATAGAAGACACTACTATAACTACTCCCTCCTATATAATTAATATACTAATAACTACTATTAGGAACCCTAAAGTTACTACCTAGTAGAATATAGCTAAGCCTCTAGTAGAGTTAATTAAACTCTAGAATATACTACTAGCTTAAGGGACTAAAAGGCTTAATATACAAACAGTACTACCTAGGATAAGATTTATATAGGAAGTAGAGAGCTTCCTAAGATTATAAAGTTATAACATACTAGCCTTATAGAAGGATATCTATAACCTTCTACTAAAATAAATAGTATAGAATAGACCTTATAAGCCTTATATAATCTCTATTTTCTAGAAGGGATAGAGAAAGGATAGGAACTATATAGGTAAGCTATATAATATACTATATAATAAGGCTAAGGTTTTTATTAGTTTCTATTAATACCTCTAGATTATAGAGGATTAATACTATATAGTATTTCTAGATATCCTAGCTAATTATATAGAAGAATTCTACCTATACTATATTAGCCCTATATAAAGGTAGGATAAGATATATAGCATACTAGATATATATTTTAATACTAGTATTAACTATAGTTTATATTAGACTAACTAGACTACTATATTATTTATATAAGTTAAAAGAGAAAACCTAGATAAGATACCTATAGAGGTGTTAGAAGTACTTCTAGATAAATTACCTCTTATATAATAAGTACTAGGATCTAGATTCTAAAGAGAAATCATACTCTATATATAGGTTACTTAGGCCTACTATAGTATACTAGAACTTAAGACAGCTCTTAGTAACCTTAAGGCATATTATATATATAAAGAGTTCTTCTTAAACCTTAGGGCTTCCTTATAAGTAGCCCTAGATAGGAAGACTACCTTATATAATATATACTTTATAGATAGGAGATATATATCTAACTATAAAGATTAATAGTAATAATATTTATATAAGAGAGGACTACTATATTAACTATTCTATAAGAGTAAAGGTTTTTAGAATAATAGACCTAGACTATATTATATAAATATAACTAAGAAATATTTTATATATAAAAAGGAGGGATATTAGTTACCTAACTACTTAGAGGAGGAATATAATTATATAAAGACCTAATACCTCTAGGTATATAACATACTTAACTAGGAACTATATAAGGATTTCTTACTATATCTCTTAGAGGTAAAAAAAGAAGACCCTATTAAGGAAGAAGAGGATAACTTATATAATAAAGATAAATACTAGGAAGACTAGGATATTTCCTAATACCTCCTATTAATATTATTTCTTTATTATATAACTAAAGAAGACATCTTCTCTAAATAGGTATTAAAGGAAGGGGAGATTTTCATATTATAAGACCTATATAGTACTATATACTAAGGAGAGTTATAGGACATAAGAGTAGCTAAGTTCTCTACTATTAGAAGGCTATAAGTTATAGTATACTTATAAGAGAACCTATATATAAAGGTAACATAGAAGCTAGGATTAACTAACATATAATTTAGAAGAAGTAAATCTATTATATTAATTAGGATAATAAAGATAGATAACTAAATTAGATAAGTTACCTATTATATCCTAAATATACTAATACTATTTCTATTCTTACTATATAATATAGATAGGCTAAGAGCCTATTTTAATAATATATAAAATACTATTATTATAAAGGATAGTAAACTAATACCTATTATATAAAAATAGGGACACCTATTCTTTAACCTAAGCTATATAGAAGCTAGGATATTCTTTACTAAACCCTAATTAAGGCGACTCTATAAGAGGTTTAGACATCCTTATATAGATTACCTATACTACCTCCTAAAGAAGGCTAGATATAAGAATATTAATTTTAACATTCTAGAAAAGATCTAGAAGTTCTATTATTATTACTAATTACATAACTAGGCCCTAAGGAGATTTAAGTTCTTACTTAAGAATAAGAATTACTTTAACTATAAGATTATTTTAGACGTTATATAACTAAGGGATAAGAATACCCTTTATATTATTAATATAGAGATAAGCTTCTAAGGAGTAATATTTCTTAAATTACTATCTATATAAGATACCTAGAATATACTCCTAAAATACTAGATTAACATATATATAGGTCCTCTAGACTATATTATATATAACCTAGGTATAAACTTTACTTTAGAAGAATTTAGGAATAATACTAAGATTATAGGTATATTATATAAAGAAATACTAGTTAAAGCTTATTAGGCTATAGGTAAGATTAAAAGGGTATATATACCCTTAAGATATATATATAAAATACTCTATAAGGAATTAAAATATAATATAGATAAAAAAGTTATTCTTTAGATAGTAATTAAGGCCCTAAATAATACTACTAGACTATATAGTATTATACTAACCCTTCTTATCTTTAGGATATATCTAAGGATTAATATAGATTTACCTCTATTATATAATATTACCTAGTAAGCTAAGGCTATATAAAAAGCTATAAAGATACTCTAAGGTATTTAGGCTAAGGTGGAAGTTAATTATATAATTAATATAAGAAATAGCCCTAACCTTTACTAGGTCTTATTACTCCCTATCTAAAGTAAAGTCCTTATATAGAGAGAAAACAAGAGATAAACTAGGCTATATAAAATCTAGGGAATAAAGGGATATACTATTATAGTTAATATAGTTAATAGTCCTACCTAGTTTTATATAACATATATTAAGCCTTACTCTAGAGAGGAGATACTACTAGAAGATCCCTAAGATGTTATATAACTAACCCCTTAGTAGTAACCTAAGAAGAGGGGAAGACCTAAGAAAAGGTAGAAGAAGGCCATATAATAATTACTAAGGGCCTTCTTATCCTAGAAGGAAAAGGATTACTATAAGCTAGCCCTAAAGTTAAGATATAATAATATTATTACTACTCTAGGAGTACTATATAAAGAGTCTAATAATATTAAGATTAACTCCCTTATTAATAAAGGAGTATTCTCCTTTATATACTATAAACTAGTAATATATAATCTTATATAGATCTATAAAATAAGGATAGTAAGAGAAGTTAAGAACCTACTTACTAAGCTATATAAGAAGTCTAGACTTATTATCTAAGGCTATAAAGACTAAGAGAAGAAGATACTTCTTATATAAGCTCCTACTATCTAAAGGATAAGCTAGAGACTCCTCCTTACCTTTAGACCTACTCTTATATAATTATTTAGTTATTAAGGAGAGCTTAGGAATATTACCTAGGTATATACTTAATCTAATAACACCCTTACTAGGACTATTATTATATAACTTCCTAAGAAACTAAAGGATAGTGTCAGGGGATTGCCTAGGGGGCAGTAGTCAGGGAAAGCAATAGAGGATATCACGATAATAGGTATGGGTAACGATGTAGAATTCAACTTAACACATCCTTACTGGCCTGGCCACACGTAATGTGATATACGTATGTGTGTATATGACTAATCCGGCCGGGCTGACTTATCGCTAAGGGCCTGCCGATCGTATCTATAGGCATCCTGCTCCCTTGGCCTAGGGATATTATTATAATTACCCCCCCTTTTTAAAGGGCTGGTCCCTAGGCTATACTCCTATTGTTAGGTGCTCTTTAGCTGTTACTAATTGTAGGTATGGATGGATTCTTATTATTACTTACTATTAGATTTAAACTGTTGTTCTGCTGGGCGCTCTATAAGCTGTTACTAATTATAAAGTATTTATTTGTTTATTATATTTATTAGATAGGTACTCTTTAAGCTTTTACTAATTAATAGGTAAAGGGATTTTAACCTATAGACTTAACTTATAATATATATCTAGAGGGTAATTAGTTAATTACTAGGTACTTAATAAGCTATTATTATAGGTAGATACTTTAGTTATAGCTATATATAGGTGCTTTCTTCTACTATTACTATATTAGGTGCCTTTACTATTACTATATTAGATGTTATTAACTATATCTATTAATTACTCTTTTATATTATCTTATAAGGAATTAAACCTTATTACTACTTTAGTAGTATATTACTAACTACTTAGTAGTCTATTACTAAGGCCTAGTAGATTACTATCCTTTATCTAATAAGTCTACTTTAATCTAATATATAGGGAACCTAGCTATTACTATATTTACTATTATAGTTACTATAGTTACTCTTAGTATATAGTAGACTAATATAATATACCCCTTTTTATTATACTTATTATATATCTTATTATAATAATAATTATCTATATTATAACCTTTCTTAAGATAGATAGCATAGTACTAGTCTAACTTATCTAGGCGTTGCTTTACTAATAGCTCTATAATAGTAGGTTCTTATGTCTAGACATATATCCTCTTTACTAACGGCTTAGTAATAAATATGTAATCTAGCATCTTAGAAGTCTGCTTTAAGGCGCTCTAGGATTAGTCTTAGTTAGTATAGAGCTCCTATAGTTACTCTACTACTAGGGTAATATCTCTTAGTTACTATAAGGCATACTTCTGACGTATTAGTACCCTCTATAATCCTAGTTATAGATAGTAGAAGAATAAGAAGGCTAGTAGCTAACTGTCTTTAAGGTCTCTAGTGCCTAAGGCCTAATGTATTACTAACTATTTAGTAAAGAATTATAATAGCAACTAGTCTAGCTAGTACTAGGCATTATAAAGCTGGCTATAAAGGTGGTACTCCTAGAGCTCTAGGTTAATATATAATTAATAAATAAACGCTTTAAAGGTTACCTACTAGCTAATATCTCTATTACCTATTATGTTAACTATAAATTAGTAGTTATACTACTACGTCTAGAGTACTAGGGTTACCTTTATAAGAGCCTATTTAATATAGTAGTTTTCTAAGGCTATTAGATAAAGCTGATTACCTACTAAAATTACTACTAGCTAATCTAATACTTACTCTAGCGTACTGTTCTCTAGTAGTATGCTATAAGTATATGCTAGAGGGTGTTTATATTACTTTACTATTACTAGATAATTAGTAAGCAGCTATAAAAGTATTATATTTTACTCCTAAATAACCTATATTAGCTTAATTATTAATAGGTTAGATAGGGATAGGTTTAATAATAATAGATCTATGTTAATTAATTAGTAAGTAGTTACTAAAGAATATGTTAATTATGACGATAGTTGTGAAGTCCCTTTGTCTATTACTTAGGCTGACTGCCTCTAGGAGGTTGAAGTTAAATAATTGTTAGGGGATTACCTAGGGGGTAGTAGTTAGGGAAAGTAATGGAGGATATCGCAATAATAGGTATGGGTAACAATGTAGAATTCAACTTAACATATCCTTACTGGCCTGGCCATGCGTGATGTGATATACGTATGTGTGTACATGACTAATCCGGCCGGGCCGACTTATCGCTGAGGGCCTGCCGATCGTATCTATAGGCATCCCGCTCCCTTAGCCTAGGGATATCATTACAGATAGATATCCTCTAGATATACTCCTATATATTACTAAGCTACTATATAGATTAGTAGAGTTAGGCCTCTATTAGTATAAGACCTACTCTAAATACTATAAGGAGGACTTAGGTATAATAGAGTTAATATATAACCTATACCTCCTATATATAGTTAAAGATCTAGAAACCTTTAGTATTATAGTAATATAGATAGATAACACCCTAAGCTTCTATATAAAGGTATTTTTAGAAAGGGAAGAAGAGGCGCTATAGGCAAAAGGACTTTATATAAAGCTAAAAATAGTCCTTACTATTAATTAAGATATTAATTTTAATAGTAGAAGGATTTATATATATAAAGATAATAGTATTATATTTACCCTAAAAGGTTAAGCTACTAACCTTTAGTAAGTAAATACTAAGGTAGAAGATATATAATAATAATATATATCTTAGAGAGTAAGAGGTGCTTATCTTACCTCTATTTACTAACTAGAAGCATTATATAACCTAGCTATTACTACTTAAGTTAAAGCCCTAAATAATAAAGACATCTAGGCCTTAAACATATAACTAAAATAGTAGATAGATAATTACTAAAAAGGGCTTACCTATATCCTACTTAACCTTATATATATAAAGATATATATCTTTATAAATAGGTCTTTTATAAATAATATAGACCTATCCTTATAACTTAGATTTATAATTATACTTATAGAAGAGATTACTTATATAAATAAGGACTTTAAAATTAGAGGTAATATCCTCTACTAGAGTTTAACTAAATATAAAAGAGTTATATAAAGTATACTAGTAAGTAAGTTATATAGTATAACTATAGGATTTAATAGTAGGATTACCTTAAGTATAATACTTAACTAGATACTCTATATACTTTAGATACCTTATATACTAGTAGTAGTATATTCTAATTTATATTCCTTATATAAATACCTTATATAACTAGGTATAATAGATAAAAAGAGGTTAATAATAGATATTATAAGCCTATATAAGTTATATAAGAAGAAAGAGATCTTAAAAGTAAGATAGATTAATAAACAAGATAACCCTATAGACATATTTACTAAGAAATTACTAAATTCAGTACTTTAACAACTTATCTTATATAATATACTTAAGATATATATTAAAGTATATATAGATAGAATAAGGGAAGTAACTTCTAATTAATAACTACTTATATACTTACCTATATAAAGAAGCTATCTACTTCCTATAAGTAAATACTAACTAACCTAGGTATTATATAAGAACTAAAAACCCTAACTCTAGAACTATATAACCCTAAGAAATAAAATAACTATTACTACTTTATATACCTTATCCTACTATAACTATAATACATATAAGGATTAGGTATACCTTTTACTCCTAGTTAATAATATATAGAGAAGAGTAGTTATTAAGGTAGATAAGCTAGTAAGATATAACATACTTATAAGCTCTAGCCTTAGGAGTAGGGAGGGCCTTCTTAGTAGAAGGAGCCTCTAAACTATTATCTAAACCACCTCTACTAGAACTAAAGCTAGAACTACTATTACTATTATTATCTTTATCTAAAGACTTATAACTATAATATATATAGGAAGTAGCCTTAGACTACTAGGCGTACTTAGTATATACTCTACCTTAGAAGTTAGCTATATAATAATACTTATAGAAGTACTTCTAACTATAGGTAGAGTAGTAACTATATAGAGTAGTATAGAGATATCTATAGGACTAAATAATAATTCTAACTATATATAAAGACTATTATATAATTAAAGTAATAAACTCCTAGATAGATATTCTAGTAGTTATTTAGATTTTAATATTATAAGAAGGGTAATTAAGGGTATAATACTCCTTATCCTAGAAAAGATTATTAGTATATAAATAAGGTATAAAAAGAAAAAAGTAATATATATTAAAAATAAGAGTAGCTATAAAGTTATAGTTACCTTAGGTTAATATTAGAATAGTTAACTAGTAAATACTACCCTTAAAGTAGATAGTAATATTACTAAGGGTAAAAGGCTAGTTATAGATAAGAGATATAATAATAGGCGTATAATTAATCTATTAAAGTTAGTAAATTAATAGGTAAGAAGGGAAAAGAAAGAAATATATAAGAGATATATAGAGAAGAAAAGAATAATAGTAAGAAAGATAGGTAAAGTTATATATTAGAAGAATTAATAATATATATAAATATTATTAATATATAAAAGGTTTAATATTATATAAAGAAGAAAAGGGAAAAAGAGGAAAAAGGTAGGAAGAAGAGAGGTTTATATACTACTAGAGGTAAGGGCTAATTAGCACCCTCTAGGTAGTAGTATAGGTAGAAGGTAAAGTTAAGGAAAGAGCTTATATATATACCTACTAAACTTATTTATAATAAGAAAGGTATATATATAAAGAGTTTTTACCTTACCTATTTATTTAGTTTAGAAAGGGTATATTTAGAGTTTATTTTTTACCTATTAAATAACTTTATTATATATTTAGCTAGTAGGACTAGCTAAAGGGAAGGTAAAGCTATTTATAGGTTTATTTTAAGGGATTTAATTAGACAAAAGGTATATAGTTATAAAAAGAAAAAGTTATAAGTATTAGAATAGTAATCTTATATAACTATATAGCAAACCCTTAAGTCATATATAAAAAATAAAGGCTACTAGATTAGAGACTTAGACCTTAGGTATAAACTAGTATATAACTTAGACTAAACTAACTTAAGCCTTATAACTAAGTATATAACTATTATATAGTAGCTATCTTATAGTTAGGAGAGATAGTTATAGATAATATATCTTTAGTTTACCCTATATTTTGTTTACCCCCTTATACGTAAGGGACTCTTATAGACAGGAGAGAGTCTATTTAACAACCTAATATTATATTTATAGTTAGTTACCTAGTAAGATTTAATTATAATCTATTAGCTACCTACTAGTAAGTAGTAAATTACATACTATAATACCTTTATTAAATAAAAGGACTTTACCTTAAATTTAGTACTAATAGATTAATAATAATTACTTCTAATATAAGCTTTAGTAATAATTTAATTAATTATAAGAGCTTATAAGTATATACTATTAAACTATTTAGAGGCCTTATAGGATAGAGGGTAAATAAGTAGTAAATAGTTATAACTTTAATAATAGAAGTAGAGCTACTTACTCTATTATAGGCTATAAAGGAAGCTATATTTATAAGCTAATTAATTACTAAATTAATAGCTAGTAAAGAAATAATTACTTTAAGCCTAAAAGTTATAATCTAATATAATAATTAATAGACTATTAGATTAGTTATAAAAGAGCTAGTATAGCTTTAGACGTAACTCTACTATATAGATATCTATTACTACTAGTTATGTTAAGAGATTACTAAAGGATAAGTTAAAGTTATCTATACTCTATTAGCTAAGCTAATAGTAGATAGATTAATAAAGGTACTACTAAGGTAGAAATAGGTAACCTTTATAGATTAATTAGGTATAGTTAATTAATCTAAATAGTTATTATATAACTATAAAGAAGAGCTTATAGTAGATAAATTACTAGTAACTAGTAGTAATAAATTAAATAATAATAAAGTAAAGAGAAACAAAGTAATTATAACTATAGTAACTATAGTAGAGGAGGAATAACCAGCTAGTATAGCCCTAACTAGGATAGTTAATTAGTATAGTTATACTAGATAAATAGTTAAAATAGGGTGGCTATAGGTATACCTAAACTTTATAATATTAAAGATAATTAATTAGCTAAAGTTATTAATAACTTTAACTATAAATATCTAAATAACTATATATTACTTATAGTTAGTAATTATACTATTATAATTACCTTAATTAGGGCTATAATTTAATATTAACTATAACTATAAAAGTTAAAACCCTAAAAGATAATTAGCTAAGAGATAATTTATTAATCTTACTAATTACCTTTAAGGGAAAGTAGTAAGATAATTTTTAAAGTCTATTTACTACCTTATATAATTAATAGACTAGAGGAGAGGAATTATAATAAGGGTAACCTTACCTATATATTATAGTTATTAAGGCTTAGACTTATATATTAACTAACTAGTAGGATTTAATAGATATAACTACTATTAAGTCTTTTTACTTCTACCTAGGATTAAACCTATTAAGCTTAGATTATAAGTTACTATCTTATAATTATAATTTATTAGTAGTAGGCTAAACTACTTAACTATATATACTTTAGTATTAGTTATTAATTATTAGTTAATTACTCTTTAATATAGGTAGGAGTAGTAACTAAAGGAAGTTATAATTATAGCTAGGTAGTAATATAGTTACTAATATAGTTAGGTTAAATCTATAAATAGCTTTAATCTAAGAGAGCATGTTAAAGTATAGGCAACTAATAGGGCATAAAGTAGGGCACTAGCTGTATCTATAAGGAAAATGCTAGGCGCATTTCAGCTATAGGCAATCCCTACTTAAAACAAGGAAAAACAATAACGCGTGTATTTGGCCTTAGGTAATTGGAAATAGGGGCAATTATTGTCGAAGTAGCCAGAGTATTTAGCAGCAACCAAAGTGTCCCTAAAATGGGGGTGCCTCCACTTTTATAGGCGCTTTGATAATTAATAGTCTGAGCTGCTGGCTGCGTCAGTAGGCGTCTAACGCCTACCCCCTACTATTAAATTCTATGGGCCATAAGTTTGAGTTCGGCCAAATCGAGGGGTAGACGACTGATGAATCTGCTGAGATCCAGAAAGAGCCGGAAATCCGGAAATCACTACTCAGATCCTTTGTGACCCGGACTATCCTGAGAGGGTGGATGAGAGCTCATTGGTCGGTAAATCCCCTGGCATAAAAATCAGGCTTAGTGTGACGTATAAGCCTAAGGGGGTGTGTCGAAGTAGCCAGAGTATTTAGCAGCAACCAAAGTGTCCCTAAAATGGGGGTGCCTCCACTTTTATAGGCGCTTTGACAATTATGGCCTAGCTAGATACACATACACATCAACAAATCAAACAAGGATAATCGCCGTATATACGCACTTCAACATATAGAGGGTAGTAAACTACGTATATAATAATATAGTAATTATAGGAAGACTAGATATAACGTATAAACCTATAAAGTAGTTTAGGATAGTAATAAGGAAGAGGGTAATAAGTAGTTTTAATTAATTTCGTATGTTATAGCTAAATTTACTTATATTAAATGTAGAAGGGTAGGAGGAGGTGGCTTGCTTACTATGTTAGCTTGCTTACTATACAGGTACGTTATAGAAGATCTAGAACAGCTTTCTCATAAAGGCGACAATTTCTACGTATCTATCTAACAGGATAGCTATTACTAATCTTAAAATCCTCCTAGAAGAGAACTATTGAATTGATTGCCCCTTATAAAAGCAACCACGTGTAGTAAAACTACATAGGAAGCAAGAAGGTAGGGAAGTAAGTCAGCTTGCATACAATTAACTAACTTACATACTTATACCTAAATCTAGGGGCCTCTAGCCTTCTACTATTAAGGACTTTCACTTTAACTAACCTGCCTATTTGCGCGCAAATAACCCCACTTTAATCTATTAGCCCTTTAGTTAATTAGCCTTCTAGTTACGTAAATTGTAGTTAATAGTTAATTCAGCAGCAGATTCTCAGGCACAGTAGTATTATTACACTTTAATATCCATTCAATTATACCTATTTATACTAAAGCTTATAGAATAGGAAACTTACCCTTGGGTACTATACGAAATGTCACAAGCCAGGCACACCAGTGGGGTATTAACCCACCTGTCACGGGTATATATACTCTAGGGTCGAGCAGGTAGATAGAAGAGCCTCAATCAAAAATATATCCATTATCAGACACTTAGCCTTTCCTTCCAGCGACGTGCGTCGTCACATTCCCACCAACGACGTCGCCGAGTTTACCTGTGATTGGGATGCAGCCCTGGCGCTCCTGTGTCGTTTCGCGTTAGAACACCGCTTGAAATCCGTACGCGGGTGCCTACGCTGTGGCCTAACCCGGAGTAACGTGCAAGCCGCCCGAGATCATCTGAAGGCATCTGAGCCTTAGCAGACTCGCGAAGCAACACCCGTAAACACCCCGACAAGATGATCACCCTCGTCTTCCACTCTCCCTGCACTCAGAGGCACCATCAAGCCAACGTCACCATCTGCGGCTCGAGACACCCAAGAGTTTGAAGGAGACGAGGGAAGGTTTCACGACAACGACCAAGAAAAAGGTGTTTCTCCTGAGTACGGTTGTAACACTTCTAACCACCCAGCTGAAAGGTCACCTCTTGATCTCTAAACCCCGACAAGAGATGCCAGGAACTATCACCAGGATTCCACCTCGGAGCACCAGCAATATTCTACCCCCGAAAGGGTTCACTCTAAAGCTGAGCACCTTTTCGACGTTGACAAGTCCCTTGACTGTATTTTTAAACATTAAGTCTCAGACCTGACGTAAGTGAGCGGCATTAAAAAGGGTTCTAGCGAGTGGGACAAACAAGACGACAACCTATCTTATGACGAAGAATACGACAGCTTTGGATTTCATCCTGACGACGACGGCTGCGAATCTGGTGGTAGCTGACGCGAGACTGGTGACAAAAGCAGCCACAAAAATCCTGAGGTAGCCGGCTTAGAGACATCCAAGGTTCAAGCACGCTAAGCC
Organism: Colletotrichum sublineola; assembly: GCA_020631755.1. Lineage (NCBI taxonomy): Eukaryota > Fungi > Ascomycota > Sordariomycetes > Glomerellales > Glomerellaceae > Colletotrichum > Colletotrichum sublineola. The sequence continues at coordinate 604,448 of JAHSQG010000028.1, read as the reverse complement.
ATACAGTCAGCAACGTCTCTACTCTTGGTCTCGAAAGACTACTACATCACCAGCCAGGCTGAATCATCCATTAGACAGGCCTTAGGCCGCGATTCCAAACGACGCCGAACAAACTTACAGCCCCCCATGCCTCCGTTCGCGGGCCAAGTTGTGGACGCAGTCCGAACCGAAGGCGAACATCTGGCCACGGAGTACTTTGACATTGCCGTGGGGCGCATCGTCGAGAGTCAAGGTCCTAGGTTCAACTACATCGCCCGGCGGGACGTCGAGGCAATGTTGCGAAGTGATTATACTACGAATGAAGCCATCGCCACAGGAATCAGCCAGGCAGATATCACCATCCTGCCAATCCTCATTGCAGGCGGTCAATTTATGGTTTGCATTGTCGAGCAAGACCTGCGAATAGCGATAAGAGCTTACCTCTTCTGCCCGTCGGGTTCGGACGAGCATCTCCAACATGCACAGCCTCATGTCGACGCCTTTGTTAATGCCTACCTGCCAACATCCCAGAAAAGGAATTTTTATCTCATCAGAAGTGCAGTCAGCCTCCAGGTAGCTATCCAGGACTCAGGAATCCATTCCTTCTTTGCCGTAGTCTCTGTTATATCGCGTAAACCGGTTTGCAGCACAATCCACGTCGGAGTTGCCAGGCATCTGCTGGCTGCCATTCTTAGAGCGGAGGCAGCCTTTCCCATTATTGTAGACCACCACGAACAAGACCAAGCTAGTGATCTAGAGCAGTTAACACTCGAGAACCAGGATGTCACAAGCACCAAGCAACTCCTGGAGAGGGTCTAAGCATAGGGGTCGGCTCGGGCGGCTCAGGCGAGACAGGATCTAGGCGTGATACACGAAACAATCGTGGCCTCCATGCACATGGTGAGAAGTCTGTGTCAAGCATGCTCGGTCCATGTGTCGGACTTGGAAAAAGATTTCCAACACCAAGCCTATCTATACCATCTACTAAGGTCGTCACAAGGGCAGATCTTTTCAAATACAATTGAGCGATTCCGAGAGACACACGGCCAGATGAGCAGTATCCACAGGGAGCTGGAGTGTCTATCTAACAAACTAGAGGATCAACGGGACACGTTGGAACGAAGCGGCCAGGAAGATGTGTAGTCGAGGATGGAAGAGAGGAGGGAGGAAGGCGTACGAAATTAGAGTATGCAGTTTGTTGGCGTTGACCGACATGTCCTTGACGCAGGGGGCAGAGCCTCAACAAATTATATATCTCTAGCATATGATGATTAGAGGGGAGGATGGTTAGTATCATGGATCCATGACAGTGGGTAGTTGGTGGGAAGCATTGAGTGATTGATGGAATAGGATTTATCGCTGCGAATTCTCTAACATGCGCGCGCATCAACACTGGCCCTTTTGCTGTGACGCAGCACATGCCCACTCCCAGAGGTTTCACTCATCACCGGTCCCCCGTTCAAAGTCGACGCTATAGGGACTAGCAGACCTGTAGAAGAAAAAGATTTATGTGTATCTAATAAACTGAATAATAATGAACAACCTTAATAGATTCAGGTCTACAGCTTGATTTTGTTCTATTACTGCATTACTGGTATGGATCCTTTGGAGGCTGCCTCTTGTGAGAACCCCCTATCGATGAGCTTTGGTCTAAATTTTGATGCAAACTCTGATGAGATCTCTGATATTATCTCTGATGAGATCGCGGTTAGAGCAGATAGTGTACAGATGGAGTGAATAATGGCTGATAATAGAGGTTAATCGTATTGATTCTCTTAAATCCCCTTCCCTAATCCTTAAAGCCTTACGAGAAATCCCCTTTGTGTAAGCTTTGGTGTTACGTTAACCTATTCCAGCCCTGCTGCTGGTGTGGCTCTGGTGACACGCCGGCTGTCCCTCTGGACACCTGGCAGATCGGAACCGTGGTCCTAGTGGGTACTATTTACCAAGTACAGTGTACATGCACTGACTGTGGCTGCATTATCAACATGCAGCTACCCGTTGATGCGCGTCAACTATGTACTGGATCTCGCAAGGGACAAGGAGCAGTGAGATGGAATGAAATGATTTTGAGGGTTGACATCTACCTCATTACATCCACCAGTATATTTATGTTCCATACCGTCAACCCATCCTCCCTCCACGTGACTTAGTTAACCCTCGCTCTGCTTCCTAATTTAAGTGACGCCAAGTGAGTTCAGGTTGGCCAGGCCTGAACCCCATAGGAAACTCTCAAACCATGGGAAGGATCAAGCACGAGGTGACAGGCGACCCATCTGGGGGATAGACGAGTCTTCGGTCAAGCGCAGTGTTGCGAGCCTGAGCAAACGGTAGTACCGGGGCCTTATCGTTACAATCGTCCGGAAACCCTTCATCCCCAGTCTGACACATGAAGCAACATTCGCTATTAGGCCTGACTTGTACGCAAGAGGTGTCATAGACAACAGACTCTTGGCTGGCGGCCGCCGGTGGCAGTGGAAGAGCAAGGGGGCCAGGTCGACACAGCATACAACAGCGCAACAAACAAACAGACCCACACCGCCTTTAGACCACACATACATTAACTAGCACCACTCCACCAAGGGGACATAAACAAAGCCCAAGACAGGAAGGAGAATACGATAAGGGAGGACACAGCAGTTATCTCTTTTCTCTTGCCTGCCTCTAGTTATCTCCTTTGGCAGCACAGATCGGGCGCTGGCCCGCAGCGCTAAAGTCATTTACCTGCAGGTCAGCCAGGTTAAGCGTTATCGCAACCACTGTGCAAGGCCCCACTGACGTGTAGGACAGGGTTAAAAGAGATGACTAGTAATCAAAGATGCTGATCAGACTATCTTGGTTGGTCCCTCGACTTAAGCCCACTAGGAACCCATGCGAGCTTAGATGCAGCCACAGGGGTCCCCTTCGCCTGCTTTCTTGGCCTGGAAGGGCGGAGACTGATAACAGACGCCTGCGCATCGGCGCCAATATCGTGGAAAGCATTGGGACCACTCAGGCTTGAACGGGGGATAGCACACAAACGACGCGGGTGGGGATAGGTATTCTAGGCCAGCCTCTACTGCTGCTTACACGCATATCCATAATGCAGCTACGGCCGAGAAATCCGCAGTCAACAAGGCTTCGACTTATCAACAAGATTGCGGCATACGGGGGGGCCATGTCAACATGCCCGCTTGCCTACACCGCCATTTCCAGCGTTCAACAGCACTCTTTCCAGCGTAGATAAACACCTTCGTGATTGTCCTTTCTCAGGAGAGAAGACGCAGATAAGTGAGAGAAAGATGATTCTCAATGCGTTGGCTGGAAAAAAAGAGATGTAGGGTCTCCTTAAGCCTACCCTAATAGTAGGCTGTCAGAAAGAAATCATATTTTAAAGCTAATCGGTAGGGGTTCAACAGCAATATTACGCAAACCGATAAGGTGGAACCAGCCAGGGTCAAGATTAGCCTTTTCCTGATCTGGCACTGTCATAGAAGCCTGGATCCCTACCCCTGTGGCGCACGTTGATTGATGCAGGATTCCTTCTTTGTCCCTTTTTCTACACGAAATGCGGGCAATACTATGTGAGTTGCCTAAGCAAACAGCCGGCAACATACCAGGTGGTGACTACCAGAGGCTCGGCCCACCGCGGTGCAGCAAACAGACGTGAATTAAACAGAGAGAAAACGTGTTTATTATGGCAGGATGTCTAGACGTGGAATGGGACGCATCATCGCCCATGTACACATTCCACCAAGCTAGAAACAATGGTGGCGACATACAGGCTTCCACGATCCGCCTATACCCCAGCCAGCCGGGTCACCGCCACCCTTCGAAGCCTCCAGCAGCCACACGGGCCATATATCCATGAAAGGCAGATCTCCTTCAAGACGGGAAGAGTTAAAGATGACTAGGACAGGATGCTGCCCGAACCGAAGCATCGCGACCATCTTAGCGCGTTTCTGAAAGCGCCTAAGTCCGATAAGAAGTGCTAGATTAGCTTCTTTAGCTGCCCACAGAGGAACTAGGTTAGGATAGGAAATACGTATAAGACGGCCGACTAGTACTGCTTTGCGGTGCTTATTATTAAGGATAAGCGTAGCAGTAAGTATCTGCTGCTATACGATAATAATGCTAAGGCGAATATAACTATAAGCTCTCGTATCTTAGATATAATCTAGGGACTATAGAAGAATCTCTAGTAAGCAGTATAAGAGAGGGGATGTTTTACGCTGTAGTACTTAACGGACTGAAGTAAGGCTGGCACTAATAAGTGTCTATAATATTCTCTAGAATAGGTCGACTGGTGGTCTAAGCTACAGGACGAAACACTCCGGGATGCGAGTGACCCCCGTTTGGTGGGGTTTATAAAACTCACAAAAGAATAACAAGTGTAGGTTAGGCTGGCCTGCTTTTGCAAGCCTGAGGGAGACGATGAGGACAGGAACGGGGGCCTGCCTTTTTTGAGGGAGATTTCAGATACAGTAGAT